>VWZE01013846.1:86568-100660 GCA_013396675.1 Eubucco bourcierii | reverse complement strand
GTTGAAGGCCAGGTTGGAGGAGGCCTTGAGTGAGCTGTGCTAGTGGGAGGTGTCCCTGCCTATGGCAGGGGGTTGGAACTAGATGATCCTTGAGGTCCCTTCCAACCTTACCATTCTATGATTCTAAATGCAGGTGCCCTGCTTTCCTGGCATGGCTGTGCCCTGTGCTCAAGAAGGCAGCTCCTGTTCTGCAAGCAAAATGTGGCTGCAGGTTGAGGGCCCTGACGCAGTCATCCCTGTCAAGCTCATAGGTTTGGTGTTGCTGAAGGTAATGAGCTGAGTGTCCCAGGGGCCAGGTGTCAGCCTTGCATTAAGCAACTCCCTCTCAGTGAGAAATCGGAGCTTGTGAGAGTTGGGTGCCCAAACTGTCTGCAGAATAAGACAATGCTGTAGCTCACTGTCGCAATCAAACTGAGGAAAGCTTGGGTGCTAATAGCTAATCCCAGTGACCTGGTCTTAGATTCACTTCAGTGGGTAAATGGATGAATCCATCTCTGCTGTAACTCCCCCAGCTTTGGTGGCTTTATCCTAGACCAGCAGCTGCCCACATCTCATTGCAGCTCAGTGGCAGTGGGAATAGCTGAAGCAGAGCATGACAGGGAGGTGATGGAGTCACCCACTCTGGATGTGTTTAAGGGTGGTTTGGTTATAGTGCTTGGGGATATGGTTTAAGGTGAATCTTGGTGATCCTGAGGGGCTTTGGATGTGTCTGTGTGATTCTGTGATTCTGTGACAGAGGAGCTTCTCAGGCTCTTCAGTCTATCCAAGGCCACTTGAACATCAACCAGCTGCTGGAAGGAAGGTGGAACCCTGGGCTTGGCAGGGAAGCTGGCAGGTGGATGTTTAGGGACTAGAGGAGGAGACTGAATACAGGAAGGCAAAGAAAAGTTTTGCTGAGGGGGGAAAAAAAAGGGGGGGTAGGGAAGGGGAGGAAATGAAATTGCAGACATGCATTTTACATCAAGATGCACTTGTCAGGAGCCATGAGACCAGCACTTGACTGGAAAAGCAGAAGCCATGAAGGGCTCATTTGCCGACAGGCTCAGGCAGTCTCCTGCAGCTCTTGAACTGCAATCATTTGCACTGTGCAAAACCCCACAGGGCTTTAGCAGAGCCTGCCACGGGGATGCAGCTGCCTGCAGGTCTGGGAGGGGGTAGCTGTCATCAGCAGGAAAGTTTGGAAAGGCAGCAAAAATATCCCCAGGGGGAACCCAAAGTGAAACACACACACAGAGCCCTCACCCCCCCCCTACCCCCCAGCCTTCAAAGGCAGCTTAGCAAGAGGAACAGATCCCACAGGCTGATTTCTGCAGGCACTGCTTATCATGTCAAGTGCTGCAGGGTTCACACTTTAAAGGCTCACTTCCTCTGCAGTGCTCACACAACAGCAGCAGAGTAAAACACTTCCCCCTCCTCCTCCTCCTCCCTGTCAGTCGTTAGCTTCCAGCCTCTCACATGTCTTAGCCAGGCCACACAGAGCTAACTGTGGGCTGCCCTGCAGAGTCACCCCTTCAAACATCTGAACAAGCAATAGCTGCAAATCACTCCCAGGGGTTTGTTTTCCCACTGCTGTCAGATTGTCTTAAGGCACTTTATAAAACCCGAGTGAAATGAATGGTCCTGACCCGTGGGCAGCCATGCTTAAGCTCACAGCAAGCTGCAGCCTCTATCTGCCATTCTCCCCTCTCCCTTTCCATCTGTCTGTCTGTCCTGCCCCAGTTGGCCAGCACACATCTTCTGGAAGTGTGCTAGCAGAGGTGGTGTGGAAAACCAAGCAAGCATCCTGCACTTCACCCCTTCACATAGAATCATAGAATGGTTATGTTGGAAGGGACCTCAAGGGTCATCCAGTTCCAACCCCCTGACATAGGCAGGGACACCTCCCACTAGTACAGCTCACTCAAGGCCTCCTCCAACCTGGACTTGAACACCTCCAGGGAGGGAGCAGCCACAACCTCCCTGGGCAACCTGTGCCAGTGTCTCACCACCCTCACTGCAAACAACTTCCTCCTAACATCCAGTCTAAATTTCCCCTCTGCCAGTTCAAACCCATTGCCCCTTGTCCTGTTGTTGCAGGACCTTGTAAATAATCCTTCCCCAGTCTTCCTGTAGGCCCCCTTCAGATACTGGAAGGCTACTATCTTCTTCAGTCTGTCTTCATAGGAGAGCTGCTACAGCCCTCTCAGCATCCTTGTGGCCTCCTCTGGACCTGCTCCAACACTTCCATGTCCTTCCTATGCTGAGGGCTCCAGAACTGCACACAGGACTCCAGGTGGGGTCTGAGGAGAGCAGAGCAAAGTGGCAGAATCCCCTCCCTTGCCCTGCTGCCCACACTGCTCTTGCTGCAGCCCAGCACTCGGTTGCTGTCTGGGCTGCATGTGCACACTGCAGACTCATGTTGAGCTTTTCATCAACCCAGACTCCAAGGTCCTTTTCCTCAGGGTTGCTCTATATATATATATATACCATCCTTGTGCATGCATGAAGAGCCTGGGGTTGTTCCTTGGGGTGTTGGGTGACAGCTGCCTGAACATGAGCCAGCAGTGGCCAAAAAGGCCAATAGCATCCTGGCCTCTTGGCCAGCAGGAGTAAAGGAGTGATTGTGGACCCTGTACTGATCACTGCTGAGGCCATGACTCGAATACTGTGTTCAGTTTTGGGGCCCTCACTCCAAGAAGGACATTGAAGAGCTGGAGGGGGTCCAGAGAAGGGCAACAAAGTCAGGGAAGGGGCTGGAGAACAGGGCTGGGGAGGAGCAGATAAGGGAGCTGGGGGTGTGCAGTGTGGAGAAGAGGAGGCTGAGAGGAGACCTCATTGCTCTCTGCAGCTCCCTGAGAGGAGGCTGCAGTGAGGTGGAGGTTGGGCTCTGCTCCTAAGTATCAGGTGATGGGATGAGAGGGAACATCCTAGAATTGAGCCAGGGGAGGTTCAGGTTGGAGAACAGAAAAAAGGCTGCAAGGTTGGTGATGGACTGGCACAGGCTGCCCAGGGAGGTGGTGGAGACCCCATCCCTGGAGGGGTTCAAGGCACATGTGGCCATGGCACTTGGGGACGTGGTTTAATGGCCATGGTGGCGTTGGGTTGCTGGCTGCACTCAAGGATCTTAGAGGGCTTTTCCAAGCTAAACAATTCTCTGATTCTATGAAAAGGGGACCAAACACAAGCAGCAAGTGGACCCTCATCATTTCAGGCTGTTTTTTCTCCGGTGGTACAAGTGGCAGCCCTGGAATGTTTCATAAATGCCCAAGAGGTCTGGGCATGCACAGCTCTGTCTCCTTCTAAGCCATCCTGGAAAACTCACTGCTTTGTGTGCTATGTTCAGAGACAGGCAGGGCACAAGAAACCCAGCAATGTTCAGGGCCATTTCACCCAACCTATGAAGAATTATAGTTCTGAGAAAGAAAAATCTGCAAACATCTTAGCTGCAAACATCTTAGCTGCAAGGACCCAAAGTGTCCTGTGTTAGCATCTGTGCTGGCCCAGCAAATTATCTTTTTACTGTCTTTCGTAGAATCACAGAATGGCTCAGATTGGAAGAGACCTCCAACATCATCTACTTCACAGGCAGGGACACCTCTCAGCGAGACTTAGCTGCTCACCCAACCTGGCCTTGAACACTCCCAGGCAGGAGGCAGCCACAACATCCCTAGGCAGCCTATTCCAGAGCCTCATCACCCTCAGACTGAAGAACTTCTTTTTCTGCCTTTGGTCCCTGCTTATCCACTACATTTCCTTATGCAACAGCAAAAGGTTTTCTAAATAAAGCCCCAAGCTCAAAGACCCCACACTAGGTAAATTAGGTGGAGTAAACAAGCAAGCAGCTAACTGGAGCTAATTATATCTGCCAGCAGCCTTGATTTTAAGCATCTTACAGGTGGACACTTTAATTCCTTAATGTGCTCTATTGTTCACCAGTTAGATATGAAAAAAGCAAACCCTTGATCCAATCCTTGTTTTATTTTTATGCCCTGGAGTAGGAAGGGAAGTGGCTTTGTAAGGGGATTACACCTGGGGTAATCCTCCTTAGCTATTGTAAAGTTCTTTGCCTCCTAGGGAGATTGGTTGACCCCCTTCTAACAGCTACCTCCTAAAGACAGGAGCTGGGGAAAATGAATTACAGCTTTGGAGAGTTCATAGAATCATAGAATGGTTAAGGTTGGAAGGGACCTCAAGGATCATCTAGTTCCAACCCCCTGCCATAGGCAGGGACACCTCCCACTAGTACAGCTCACTCAAGGCCTCCTCCAACCTGGCCTTCAACACCTCCAGGGAGGGAGCAGCCACAACCTCCCTGGGCAACCTGTTCCAGTGTCTCACCACCCTCACTGCAAACAACTTCCTCCTAACATCCAGTCTAAATCTCCCCTCTGCCAGCTCAAACCCATTGCCCCTTGTCCTGGCATTGCATGACCTTGTCAATAGTCCCTCCCCAGCCTTCCTGGAGCCCCCTTCAGATACTGGAAGGCTACTCTAAGGTCTCCTCGAAGCCTTCTCTTCTCCAGGCTGCAGAGCCTCAACTCTCTCAGCCTGTCCTCACAGCAGAACTGCTGCAGCCCTCTGAGTATCCTTGTGGCCTCCTCTGGACCCACTCCAACACTTCCATGTCCTTCCTGTGCTGAGGGCTCCAGAACTGCACACAGGACTCCAGGTGGGGTCTGACAAGAGCAGAGTAAAGTAGCAGAATCCCCTCCCTTGCCCTGCTGCCCACACTGCTCTTGCTGCAGCCCAGCACACAGTTGCTGTCTGGGCTGCACTCACACTGCAGGCTCATGTTGAGCTTTTCGTCAACCCAGACTCCAAGGTCCTTTTCCTCAGGGCTGCTCTCCAAAGCAATTCATAGAATTGCTGTGATTGAAAAGACCTTTAGGACCATCAAGCCCAACCTTTAGCTAACCCTTCCAGGGCCACTATGCAGCACCAAGGTGAGAGAAGAAATGGTTTGTATCCAATCTTTGCCCATGCTGACTATTACTCATCATTCTCCCAAGAAAACAGCCTCCAGTGAGGCAGCTCCTGTGAAAAGGAATGTGAAGGACAGCTGGAATTCAGGAGAGGTCCCTTTGCTTTATTCTTGACACTGCAAGGCAGCAACAGAGGATCACAGAGTCATGGAATGGTTTGGCTTGGAAGGGACCTTGAAGATCACCCAGTCCCGACCCCTCTGCCATGGGCAGGGTCACCTCCCACCAGCACAGGTTGCTCAAGATCTCATCCAACCTGCCCTTGAACACCCCCAGGGAGGGAGCAGCCACAGCTTCCCCAGGCAACCTGTGCCAGTGTCTCACCACCCTCATGGGAAAGAATTTCTTCCTAATCTCCAGTCCAAATCTGCCCTTCTCAAGCTTCAATCCATCCCCTCTCATTCTAGCACTGCAAGCCCTTATAGAAAGTCCCTTCCCAGCTTTCCTGCAGCCTCCTTCAGGCAGTGGAAGGCTGCACCAAAGTCTCCCTGGAACATTCTTCTTTCCAGGCCGAACAGCCCCAACTCTTACAGTCTGTCCTCATAGGGGAGGTTCTCCAGTTCTGCTACCCTCAGCATAAGAACATCGAGCTGCTGGAGTGGATCCAGAGAAGGGCTACCAAAATCAGAGGGCTGCAGCACCTCTGTTGTGAAGTCAGGTTGAAAGAATTTGAGCTGTGCAGCCTGGAGAGGAGAAGGTTCCAGGTAGACCTTAGAGCTGCATTTCAATCTCTGAAGGGGACCTACAGGCAGGCTGGAGAGGGACTGTTCAGAAGGGCCTGTGGGGATAGGGTAAGGAGCAATGGTTTGAAACTGGAGCAGGGCAGAGGTAGGTTGGACATCAGGAGGAAGATCTGCACAGTGAGAGTGGTTCTATGATTCTGTGATTCTAAAATCCTGGAACAGGCTGCCCAGGGATGTGGCTGAGGTCCTGTCCCTGGAGATATTGAAGATCAGACTTGGATGTGTCCCTGTGCAGCCTGCTCTAGCTGGAGGCGTTCCTGTTTTCTGGAGGAGCTTGTAGTGATAGGATGAGGGGCAATAGTTTGAAACTGGAGCAGGGCAGAGTTAGGTTGGACATTAGGAGGGAGTTCTGCACAGTGAGGGTGGTGAAATCCTGGAACAGGCTGCCCAGGGATGTGGTTGAGGCCCCATGGCATTGAAAATCAGACTGGATGTGTCCCTCTGCAGCCTGCTCTGGTTGGAGGTGTCCCTGCTGAGTGCAGGGGGTTGGCCAAGATGCCCTCTGAGGGTCCCTTCCAACCCAATGCCAGCTGTGAAGCTGTGTTTTTCCCCTTGGAAAGTCAAATAATACACCAGGCTGTATGTGCTAAGAAGAAAAGCAGAGAGCCACTAGTTTGGTTAAGTGCTTGGTGTCCAGCATGCTTTGGAGATCCAGAGATGATCTGCTTTGCCCTACACATGCTGGCAATACCTTTAGCAAACCCTCATTGGAATCAGCAGTCACAAGAGCTCACTGGGAGAGCCATGGCAATGGAAATAAGGCAGGAAAACAAAATGAGGACTAGAATAGACCAGCTGGGGCTGTCACTTTGCTCCTGCCCCTTCTTTGTCTAATGTGGCCCCTTTCCATTTTCAGGGATGAAGAGAAGTGGGTGACATTTTTGGGCTTACTACAGGGAGCCCTCTTTTAGCAATTCCCATGCTAACTCTCTGGTAACAGCCTGGGAACTGAAGGTCTGGGATCTTAGTCTTCTCTTTGTCCTTCAGCTTCCTGAGGAAATGCAGACAAGTCCCTCACCCTTTGTCCTCGATTTCTAATCTTCCACAGGAACGTCCTGGCCTTGCCCCCACTGAGTTTGCAATCTCCTATGCATTGTTTCCAAGAAGTTAGTCCAGCTTGGAAGTGGGGCTGAGAAGAAAACTCTACGATGTGAAAGGTCATTACTGGCAGTGCTGTTACCAGCCCTGTCAGAAGCATCAAGGCTGTGCTGCCAAGCCTCAAGTCAACAAGAGGAACACTTCACCCTGAGGGATACTTTGGGATGTTTAGAGAACACCAGGAAATTGTAGCTCAGCTCTATATTGTTTCCCCACCCCAATCTCTGTCACAGAATCAAGCAGGTTGGAAGAGACCTCCAAGCTCACCCAGCCCAACCTAGCACCCAGCCCCAGCCAATCAACCAGACCATGGCACTAAGTGCCCCATCCAGGCTGTTCTTGAACACCTCCAGGGATGAGGACTCCACCACCTCTCTGGGTAGCCCATTCCTATGCCAATCACTCTCTCTCGAGAGAAGTTCTCTCAAGAACTTCCTCCTAACATCCAGCCTAGTCCTGCCCTGGCACACCTTGAGACTGTGTCCCCTCGTTCTGTAGCTGTTGTCTGGCAGCAGAGCCCAACCCCACCTGGCTACAACCTCCCTTCAGGTAGCTGCAGAGAGCAATGAGCTCTGCCCTGAGCCTCCTCTTCTGCAGGCTGCACACCCCCAGCTCCCTCAGCCTCTCCTCACAGGGCTGTGCTCCAGGCCCCTCCCCAGCCTTGCTGCCCTTCTCTGGACACCTTCCAGCACCTCAACATCTCTCTTGAATTGAGTGGCCCAGAACTGGACACAGCACTCCAGGTGCGGCCTGACCAGTGCTGAGCACAGGGGCAGGATAACCTCCCTGCTCCTGCTGGCCAGGATGCCATTTGTTCTCCTGCCCACCTGGGCACACTGCTGGCTCATCTTCAGCTACTATCTGCCAGCACCCCTAAGTCTCTCTCTGCCTGGCTGCTCTCCAGCCACTCTGTCCCCAGCCTGTCCTGCCCTCCCAAATGCATTTGAACATGGGCAGAGAAAATGTGCAGGTTTGGAACCAGGAACCAAATATAGCAAAGGCAGCAAGTGGGCAGAAATAAGAACAGTTTAAAAGCTGTAAACATCATTTTGCATCACCTACAGCTCTTACAACACATATAGAAGAGAAAATAAAAACCCAAACTAAATGTCTCAGCTAATTAGACAGAAGGTCTTGGGTTTCTTCCAGCTTGTTTATCACAGAACCATAATTATTGAATGGAAATCTGCACCCTTTGGTGATATTTTTTCACTGTATTCTTTATCCTCTCCATGAAGTACTGAAATTAAGCTAAAGATAAATTAATATCTGGGCTGGAACAATCCTTGCTACCAATACAGACTGAGGTTGGAGGCAGCTGTGTGGGAAAGGACTTGAGAGTGCTGATGGATGAGAAGCTGGACATGAGCAGACAGTGTGAGCTTGCAGCACAGAGGCCAATGGCAGCCTGGGCTGCATCAAAAGATGTGTGGCAAACAGATCCAGAGAGGTGATTCTGCCCCTATGCTCTGCTCTGCTGAGACCTCACCTGGGTACTGTGTCCACTTCTGGAGACCTCAGTATAGGAAGGACATGGACCTGATGGAGCAGGTCAAGAGGAGGTCACAAAAATGATCAGGGGGTGCTGGAGCAGCTCTGCTATGAGGACAGGCTGAGGGAGCTGGGGGTGTTCAGCCCGAAGATGAGGAGGCTTCAGGTAGACCTAATAGCAGCCTGCCAGTACCTGAAGGGGCTGCAAGAAGGCTGCAGAGGGACTGTTTGCAAAGGCCTGCAGGGACACGACGAGGGCAATGGTTTGAAATGAGAGCAGAGCAGATTTAGATTGGATGTAAGGAACAAGTTCTGCACCATGAGGCTGCTGGAACACTGCAACAGGTTGCCTGGGGAGATGGTTTGGTCCCCATTCCTGGAGATATTCAAGGTGAGACTTGACAGGGCTGTGGGCAACCTGATCTAGTGGAGGATGTCCCTGCTGACTGGATGATGTTTGGAGGTCACTTCCAACCCAGATCATTCCATGATTTTTTGATTCTATAATACAGATTTCTGCTGGTGCCCACCCTGTAGAGAACTGGACTGAGAAGAGTAAGAACACCATTTGCCCTCCTGCAAGGAGTGAAGGTTGTGATTTCTTTTCTCAGCTGACCACACACAAGTTAAATGATTTTTTTTTCCTAAGCCAATAGGAACTTCTTAGAATGAGGAGACAGAAGTCATAGTAATTGGTACAACTTGGGTGCCCTGTTGAGGTTTATAACTAAGAGGATTTTCCAAACCTTTAGAAGAAAAAAAAAAAAACCAAAACTGCTCAGTGGCTTTTAACAGAAGAATTTGAACCCTCTGCAGATGCTGTGAAGTGTGGAATATTTGCAGAACTATCCTGAGCCAGCCCAGACTCTGAGTGAGCCACACAAAGACATAATAAACCACACACAGAGTGCCTGGCCGTTCCCAACCAGGGCAGCAGGGATCAGGGACAAGCTCAGCTGAGCCAGCAGATCAAACTCACAGCTTCATTGCTACAGCCAGAACATCAGGTGAGCAAAGCAGCACTGGGCACTGTTGCCTGCTCTGGCTGTGCCCCTGGGACCAAACCTCCTCGATGTCCTCAAAACTAACAAACCTCCTCAAATACTGCTCACCACATCCCACCCTGATGGCCTGCATGAAGGGCAATGGGCACAGGAGGAAAGGCTGCCCAGGGAAGTTGTGGATGCCTCCACCCTGGGGGTGTTTAAGGCCGGCTTGCATGAGCAAGAGCAGCAGTCAAGTTGAGAAGTGTTGCTGCCCATGGTAGGGAGGCTGGAGTGGAGGTTCTTTTTCCCCTCTGCTCTGCCCTGCTGAGACCACACCTGCAATACTGTGCCCAGTTTGGGGCTCCCCAGTTCAAGAGAGACAGGGACCTGATGGACAGAGTCCAAGAGAAAGCCATGAGAAGGACTGGGAGACTTGAGCATCTCCCCTATGGATAGAGCCTGAGAGCCCTGGGGCTGTTTAGTCTGGAGAAGAGAAGGCTGAGAGGGGATCTGATCAGTGTCTACAGATATCTGAGGGGTGGGTGTCAAGTGGAGGGGGCCAATCTCTTTTTGGTGGTGCACAGCAATAAGCCAAGGAGCAATGGATACAAACTGGAACAGAGAAGGTTTGATCTCAGCAGGAGGAGAAACTTCTTTAGAGCGAGGGTGAGAGAGCCCTGGAGCAGGCTGCCCAGGGAGGTTGTGGAGTCTCCTTCTCTGGAGGCTTCCAAACCCTCCTTGGATGCATTCCTATGCAGACTACGCTGAGACATCCTGCTCTGGCAAGGAGGTTGGACTGGATGATCTCTGGAGGTGCCTTCCAACCTCTAAAGTTGTATGATTCTGTGTGCAAAGTCTACATGCATCCCACAAAGCACAGGGCTCTGCAAGAGGCAAAATCTTTCTTCCACATCTGTCCCTGAAAGGATAAAAAGACAGGTAGGTTGGTTTCTCATGAGCTAAAAAATTAAGAAAAACATTCAGATTTGGGTTTTTTTTTTCTCTGTATTTCACCTGGGTTACTCTGTTTTTACTTTGTCCCCAGTGTTTTCAGTACTGCCCAGAGTACTTTTTCTCTGGGTACTTTGTGTGTGGCACTCAGCAGCCAAAAATTATCTCTAATTAAGAAGGATTTGATAGGTACTGTAGAAAAGATACCACGGGCAGCCTGCTCTAGCTGGAGGTGTCCCTGCTGACACCTCCCTGGAGGTGCCTTCCAACCTCTAACATTCTGTGAGATCTCTGAAGTCCCTTCCAACCTGAGCCATTCTGTGTACTCTTATGAAAGGCAGAATAACCCTGCCCAGAGCTTCATCCCAAAGGTCCTCTGGAGAGAACAGTGTTGCCTTCAAACAGGGAAGGTAGTTAGACAACAAATAGGCAGCCAGTGTTTGGTAGAAACCAAAATAGATGTCCCTTGCTCTCCACAGACTAGAGCTATCATTTAGCATTTAATTAGAAGCCTCCTCAAAACCACCCAGATGATTTTTACATTGCTTTGGCTGCTCCCTAGCAAGTTTGCCAACACGGGGCACTTTGCAAGCCTGTGTGCCCAGCACGTGTAATTACAGCTAACAGGAGTCCTGAAGCCTTTAAAAAAATGAAGCCAGGGTGGCTAAAGCCAGCGGCTCAAAATTAGAAGCAACATGTGAAAAATCCAGGAGGTGTCCTGCCTGCTTGTGTTACAGCATCACCTAGGGGCTGCGGGCTGAGGTGGGTGCTTGCTTGGCCTGCACCGCTTGGAGGTGCACACAGATTGGCACATTTCCAGGCAGAATCACAGTGGTAGGGGTCGGAAGGGACCTCCAGAGATCATCCAGTCCAAATCCCCTGCAACAGCAGCATCACCCAGGGCAGGGCACACAGGAACACATCCAGGTGGGTTTGGAAAGTCTTCACAGCAGGAGGTTCCACAACCTCTCTGGGCAGCCTGCTGCAGGGTTCTGCCACCCTAACAGGGAAAAGGTTTTCCCTTCTGTTCCTATGGCACCTCTTCTGCTCCAGCTGGCATCCAGTGCCCCTTGTGCTGTCCTTGGGCACCCCTGAGCAGAGTCTGGCTCTGTCCTCCTGACACTGCCCTGCACATCTCTAGCACAGCAATGAGGGCAGCCCTCAGGCTCCTCTGCTCCAAGCTCCCAGCTCCAGCTCCCTCAGCCTGGCCTCACCGGAAATGTTCACTGCCTGCAGCAGCTTGGGGGCTCTGAGCTGGGCTCTCTCAAGCAGTTCCCTGAGGTTCTTCTTGAAGTGAGTGGCCCAGAACTGGATACAATATTCCAGATGTGGCCTCAGCAGGGCAGAGTAGAGGGACAGGAGAACTTCTCTTGACCTGCTAACCACAGCCCTTCTTAACCCAGCCCAGAATGGCCTTGGCCTTTTTGGCCACAAGGGCACATTGCTGGCTCATGGGCATCCCCAGGTCCCTTTCCCCTTCACTGCTCTCCAACAGATCACCCCCCAGCCTATCCTGGTCCATGGAGCTGTTCTTTCCCAGGTGCCAGCCTCTACCCTTGTCCTTGAATTTCATCCAATTTCTCCCTGCCCAGCTCTCCCACCTATCCAGCTGTGGCTGAATGGCAGCACAGCCTGAGGGGGTGTCAAACACTCTTCCCAGTTTGGTTGCATCAGCAAACTTGCTGACTCTGCCCTCTGTGCCCTCACCCAGGTCACTGATGAATATATTGAACAGTACTGGTCCCAGTAGTGACCTCTGAGTGCCTCCACTAGACAGAGGCCTCCAACCAGACTCTGCAACGTCCCGGTGCAGTCATAACCACAGAGCCTGACCCCAAGCAGGCCTGGGAGCACGCTGATGAGCCAGTTGGTCTGGCAGGTCAGGGTGTGTGTACCCACACAGACACAAGGGGGTTCTGCACATTTAAAGCCAGAACTCCTGCAACACTGAACTGGGGGGGCACAGCAGTTGCAGAACATAGTTTGGACCCCAGCCATAGGAATGCTGCTGCTGCTGCTGCTGCTGCTGCTGCTGTAAATTCCCCTACCCTAAGAAACACCCAATAAGCCATCCAGTTATTTCATGATCATCTGGAAACTGAGAGCCATGAAAACCAGGAAAATTAAACCCATGTGTCTGCTGAGTGCAGTCTGGCACTCATGTTGCTGCTGATTATAGGAATTTGATGTTTACCATTTGCATTCTTTCCCAGACTTGGGTGTTTTGTTTTGTTTTTTTCTCTCTCTGAATTGAAGTAAAAACTCACTTGGTCTTACTCTCATGTAATTTAGATCACTGAGGGTAGGGCTGCTCCTTTGTAAAGAGAAGAAAATTCCAGCAGGAGAAACTAATTCTGGACTTTTTGTCAGAGAATCATAGAATGGTTTGGATTGGAAGGGATCACCAAAGGTCATCTAGACCAATCCCTCTGCAGCCAGCAGTGGCATTCTCCACTAAGTCGGGTTGCTCAGAGCCCTGTCAAGCCTGACCTTGTATATCTCCATGGATAGATCCTCAACTATCTACTTGGGGAACCCATTCCAGTGTTCAGGGGTCTGGAGCTGCTCTGCTATGAGGACAGGTTGAGGGAGCTGGGGGTGTTCAGCCTGGAGAAGAGAAGGCTCCAGGTAGACCTAGTATCAGCCTGTCAGTACCTGAAGGGGGCTTATGTGGAATGAGGCTACCATAAGGCTGCAGAGGGACTGCTGCAAAGGCCTGCAGTGACAAGAAGAGGGCAATGGTTTGAAATGAGAGCAGAGCAAATCCAGAGCGGGTGCTGAGAACAAATTCTGCACCATGTAACACTGCAACAGGTTGCCCTGGGAGGTAGCTGAGGCCTCAATCCTGGAGATATTTGAGGTCAGGCTGGACAAGGCTCTGAGCGACCTGATCCAGTGGAAGATGTCCCTGCTGAGTGCAGGGGCATTGGAGCAGCTCTGCTGTGAGGACAGGCTGAGGGAGCTGGGGTTGATCAGCCTGGAGAAGAGAAGACTCCAGGGGGACCTCATAGCTGCCTGACAGTACCTGAAGTGATCCTCCAGGAAGGCTGCAGAGGGACTTTTCCTAATGGTGTCTAGAGACAGTCCAAGGGGGAATGGTTTGGAGCTGAGGCAGAGCAGGGTTAGACTGGAGCTTAAAATTTGATGGGCATCCTTCCATTCACTTCAGAAGACTTTGGATAGAGCCACACACAACATCAGAGCTTTCCATCCCTCTGTTTCCTGCTGGCACTATATGAGGCTATCACAAAGCTCTTGGTCTCTCAAAGATGACACACAGAACATGCACAAAAATGCATGAGACAAACCCAAACTGCTGCATTTCTTGGAGGGAAAAATGGGGTTAAAAAGCACATTTAATACCTTTTTTTGGTTTATTTTTGCTAATTGTTTTGAGGAAGAAGTTCTTTGGTATGAGGGTGATGAGGCTCTGGAACAGGCTGCCCAAGGAGGTTGTGGCTGCCTCCTTCCTGGTTCAAGGCTAGGTTGGATGAAGCCTTGAGCAGCCAAGTCTAGTTGAGAGGTGTCCCTGCCCATGGTGGGGAGGTTGGAGGAGATGATCTCTGAGGCCACTTCCAACCTGAGCCATTCTGCGATCCTTCTTTGAAGGTCTGTGTCATGAGATCATTCTCCAACTCAGCTCTCTCATCCAGCAGTGAAACACATCCCCAAAGAACAATTACCACAAGCCTTACCCTTTGCACTAAAGGATCAGAAGATTTGATAGCACTGCTCAGATTATCAGAGCTGCTGTTCCAAAATCATAGAATGGTAAGGTTGGAGGGACCTCAAGGATCATCTAGTTCCAACCCCCTGCCATAGGCAGGGAGACCTCCCACTAGTACAGCTCACTCAAGGCCTC
>VWZE01013846.1:72564-86249 GCA_013396675.1 Eubucco bourcierii | reverse complement strand
GAGCTTTTCATCAACCCAGACTCCAAGGTCCTTTTCCTCAGGGCTGCTCTCAGCCATTCCCCACCCAGCCTGTATTTGTGCTTGGGATTGTGCCTACCCAGGTGCAGGACCTTACACTTGGTAAGTGTAAATGATAAATGCCAGCTAAAGCTCAGCATTGTGCTGCAGGTGATTACCAAGAATGAAATGTTGCAGCTCCTAAAGGCAGCATCCAATCATCTCCTGTGCCTCTCAGGGCCCAACCAACACACACACTGGTGACAGAGGTTGATTTACTGAGTCATTGCAAAATACAGGAGTTTGCAACCAATACAGAGCAACTCTATTCCAGAACTAGCCAATACATGGTCACATCTGTGTCCTCTGGTGATAACAAAGTAAAAAAAAAAACAGCCAAGTTTTAACAGCTGGAACATCCAATTATGATCTTCACAGGAGAGCAACGAAAGTCCAGGTTGAAATCACACTCCATTAGATGCAGTAACTTTAATACTGGAATCCAGTGCTCCAGGCTAGCTCTGGTTCACTCTAGACCTGCCTTGTCAAACTTTCCATTTTTCTGTAATCCACTACTTGGAAGTTGTTGCCACTCCCCTCTGCTTACATCATGTTGCCCCAAATTAGCCTCCCTTCAACGACTGCCATCAGCCTCGGACAGCCTCCGGAGGGCCAGTTCAGGTTTCTCCATAGCAGCAGGGGAGATCACTAGAGGACAGAGAAAGGAAAGAACAGCAGAAGGTGGAAAGCAGGACCGAAGCTGTGACAGAACAAGCAGTTAGAAGCAGGACAGCAACTCCATGAGAGAAATCCCTGCTCCAGCAGTGGGGCAGCTGGGAGCTGTGGGCTGTGTCAGTGGAGCTGTTATGCACACCCAGAACTCAGCGCAGCAAACGGTAACCCTGACACCACTGCTTTTACAGCAGGGACCAAAAGCACCTTGCCAGGGCCTGCCAGGGCAAAGCTCATGCCCAAAGTGATGTGCTGAAAAGACACTTGTCAGGCAGTGGAGCACTTGTGAGAGCACATCAGAATTCTAGCCAGCTGCTGACAGGGGGCACAAAGTGCCATCTTCCATGCAGCACTTGAGTAGTTTGCTGAAGTTTTCCTTCTCCCTAGAGTCCTCTTTTAAAGTAGGAAAAAGAAAGGTAAGAGGGACAAGAGGAGAAGAGACTCGGGGAGAGGAGAGGAGACTCAAGGAGACTCAAGGAGAGGAGAGGAGAGGAGAGGAGACTCAAGGAGAGGAGGAGAGGAGACTCGAGGAGAGGAGAGGAGAATCAAGGAGAGGAGAGGAGACTCAAGGAGAGGAGAGGAGACTCAAGGAGAGGAGAGGAGACTCAAGGAGAGGAGACTCAAGGAGAGGGGAAGGGGAAGGTAAGAGGGGAAAAAAGAGGAAAAGAAAACAAAGAAGAAAAAAAAAGGAAAGAAAAGAAAGGGGGTGGAAGGAAAGCAAAAAGCAACAACAAGAACAAGCTAAAACCAAACCCACAAACCCAAAGACTCCCCAAAACAACTCACAACCAAACACAAAACCTTAGAGCCTTCCTGGGCTGTACTTGTGCAGGTGTTGCCAAACAGGAGTGCTTGGAAGCTCAGCTGTTGCAGTAGTAGCCAGAAGGCAGCTCCCACCAAGCCAACACTTTGTATTTCCACTGCCATGTGCTCAGGGTGCAGCCCAGCAGCGTGAGCACCACGCCTGCCTTTACGGGGGTGCCTGTCCCCCCAGGCAAGCTTTGGCTGTGTGCTCGGAGTGCATGCATCTTGCAAGTACAAAACAGGTTCTCACTTGTGAAGACCACAGGACTGGAAGCATCTAACCCATCACACTTCCAATCTCTTGCTTTGGTATTGAATGAAGAGGAAATGTGCACTGCCAACCTCCAGCCTCACCCAGACTGAGTCACCCAGGGAGGAAATCAAAAAGCGACAAAGTCTCAGTATCCAAAGAAATGTACAAACACATTCAAGAAGTAGCACATTACAAACAAGGAGGCAAAACATGGGATTGTTTGGTGTATGAATGAAATCCACCCAGTTGTAGGAAAGCCTGAAAGCCCTCCTAGCATTTGTTTTTTTTTCCCAGGTAGCATTGAATGTCACTGTAGCCATGATGATAGAGCAGCTCCTGCAGTGTCACTTCCCAAGCTGTACACCGATTAAAAAGGGAGGTGGGAAAGGAAGGGCCTCTGAGAGGCTCAGCAGCAACACTTAGGTGCATTGAAAATATTGATCAGCTGTGGCACAGAGGAATTAAGGGATGAGAGGAGACACTTTTTTTCTATTTACAGTATCATACACTTGTAGAAAGGCTCTGCTGCATCTTTTTTAGTGCTCAGCCTGTGGCAAAGCACAGTAGCATCACTCAAAGGCAAAAAGAAATCCCATTATCCTATGAAGACTAAGTGTCTAAAGGGTGATATTTACCCTCACTTAAGCTATCCACCCCTCTGAACCCCAGGAATCCCAAAAACTAATTGGCACAAGATTTTCCTGTGTGATCTAGCGTAGATGACCCTGCTCTGGCAGGGGGGTTGGACTGGATGAGCTTTGGAGGTCCCTTCTGGCCCCTGACATTCTGTGATGCTGTGATTTGATAATCTAATACAGGAGCAGATTGTTCTTAATTGTTCACCTCTTGACTTAACCATCACCTTCACTGCTAGAGAACTACCTACTTTGCTAGATGGCAGAATAAATAAACCTACCCCCCAACAACAACAAAAAACCCAACAAAGCAAACAAAACCCCACAACAACAACAAAAACACAAACAAAAACCTCCAAGAGTGACTTTGCTCTTGGGTATCTGACTGCATGATAGGATAGGATGTGTCCAGCTCTGTAGCACTCAACACAGGAAGGACATGGACCTGATGGAGCAGGTCCAGAAGAGGCCACGAAGACAACCAGGGCAGTGGAGTAGCTGAGGGAGCTGGGGGTGCTCAGCCTGGAGAAGGGAAGGCTCTGGGGAGACCTAATAGCAGCCTGCCCATACCTGAAGTGGGCTACAAAAAAGCTGCAGAGGGACTGCTTGCAAAGCGATAGGACAAGGGACAGAGGTTTGTAATGAGAGCAGAGCAGATTTAAGATTGGATGTGAGGAACAAGTTCTGCAGTATGATGGTGCTGGAACACTGCAACAGGTTGCCCAGGGAGGTAGTTGAGGCCCCATCCCTGGGGACATTCAAAGTCAGGCTTGACAAGGCTCTGAGCAACCTGATCTAGTGGAGGATGTCCCTGCTGACTGCAGGGGGGCTGCACTACATGACCTTTGGAGGTGCCTTCCAACCCAGCCCCTTCAATGGCAGCCCAAAGCACTGTGTTACAGTAATGCTACACTGCCCCTCAGACACCAGAAGCTACAGCAAGCCTCCACAAATAATTGTGTTTATGACAGCAGCCAGCAACTCAGCTTCAGCTAAAAAAAAAAAGCTACCTTAGCACCAGGCTTTGCAGGAGATCAGAGCCTTCAAAGCAGTGTCAGACACTGAGTCTGAACACCCTGGGATCTCTGCTTCCAGCTGAGGCAAAGGCAAACTAGAAGGAAGGGACATTGCAGCCAATGTAACACAACTGAAAAGATCACATATTTGCACTTGAAGGTGCAGAACATACTGCAGTGAAGGAGGAAGAACAGCTAAATGCCATTGGTGTCTGAGGGCAGGAGGCATGGGCCTCTGCTATACAGCAGGTTTTTACAGCAGTATTTAAGAAATTTAAAAACTCAATGTGTAACAGCCAAGCAGAAGGACAATGCAAAACAAAAGAACCATGCTCGGAGATGCACTTTCCTGTAGCCTCCTTCAGGTAGTCAAGGCTGCTCTGAGGTCTCCCTGGAGAATTCTTCTTTCCAGGCTGAACAGCTCCAACTCTTATGAGCCTGTCCTCATAAGGGAGGTTCTCCACTTCTGCTACCCTCAGCATGAGAACATCATCAAACTGCTGGAGTGGATCCAAAGAAGGGCAACCAAGATGATCACAGGGCTGCAGGCTTCTATGAAGGGTTGAAAGAACTGAGGCTGTGCAGCCTGGAGAAGGGAAGGCTCCAGGCAGACCTTAGAGCTGCATTTCAATCTCTGAAGGGGACCTACAAGAAGGGGAGGGACTGTTCAGAAGGGCCTGTGGGGATAGGATGAGGGATAATGGTTTGAAATTAGAGCAGGGCAGAGTTAGGTTGGACATCAGAAGGAAGTTCTGCACAGTGAGAGTGGTCAGACACTGGAACAGGCTGCCCAGGGAAGTGGTTGAGGCCCCATGGCTGGAGACATTGAAGATCAGACTGGATGTGGCCCTGTGCAGCCTGTTCTGGTTGGAGGTGTCCCAGCTGAGTGCAGGAGGGTTGGCTAAGATGCTCTTTGAGGGTCCCTTCCAACACAATGCAGCCTGTGACTGTGTAAATCCTGGCCTCAGTTCTTTGCTGGTAAAGCCCTGTCATCAGGGCTAAGGAATCATAGAATCATAGAATGGTAAGGTTGGAAGGGACCTCAAGGATCATCCAGTTCCAAGGAGCCTCTACATAAAAGCAACCAGCTGGAAATGGTGTGGAAACCTTACACATTTACCAACTGTTGTATAGAAAAGTTGACTTGTGAGACTGAGGAAGAAGGGCAGAGCTGCTTTTAGCCAAAGGATTGCTTGCTTGTTCCAGAAAACAACACAGTAAAACAAATCAAATCCAACCAACCAGGCCAACTGATTATCAGTTTGCTAAACTTTTGTGTTTCAGTCCTCAGCTAAGATATTCAAAATGCACTTGCAACACCTAGACACAAAAGAGGGTGTACCTGCTATGGCAAAACTGTTTTTCTTTCCAGCATACTCTTCATTAGCTTTTGGTGCCACATGCTGAAGAAATCAGATTTACATCAGTGAATGGCAACTACCCTCCAGTACCTGAAGGGAGCCTACAGGAAGGCTGCAGAGGGACTTTTTCTAAGGGTATCTAGAGACAGGCCAAGGGGGAACGGTTTGAGGCTGAGGCAGAGCAGGGTTAGACCGGAGCTGAGGAAGAAGTTCTTCAGTGTGAGGGTGCTGAGACTCTGGAACAGGCTGCCCAGGAAGGTTGTGGCTGCCTCCTCCATGGGCATGTTCAAGGCCAGGCTGGATGAGGCCTTGGGCAGCTGAGTCTAGTTGAGAGGTGTCCCTGCCCATGGCAGGGAGGTTGGAGGAGATGATCTCTGAGGTCCCTTCCAACCTGAGCCATTCTGTGGTTCTGTGACGTGTCAGCAGGCAGCAATTTGCACCACATCACTTGCTCCATCCTGCTCATCCTTTTCTTCAACACCACCTCCTTTTCTTTTTTTTTTCTTTTGTTTTCTTTTTGAACTTTTAATTTAAAAAAAAAAAAAAAATCAAGCTTCCACTTGGAAATTCAGAACCAGGCCTGACTTTCTTTATCACCTCTGGTCACACTGTAAGGTATCTTCAGAGACATTCTTATTTCTTGCCAATTCCATTGATGACTTTTGATTTGGAGTGGCGATTCCTCCTCCTGGATGAGTGGCTTTCACTGTTGACTGAATGTTTTGGAGGACTGTTGTCAGCACCTGCTGAGAAATGAATATATTTTGGACACAGATATATATACATTTGACATTGTCAAGCCCTTCCCTAAGAGTCAGTAAGAGCTGCTGGAGCTCTCAATGTTTGCAGAGTGGACTATTTCAGGAGAACACAAAGTAGTTGATACTTTTACTCCATCTAGTGGCCTATTTCTTAAAAAAAAAAACCCAACCAGTTCTTACTAAACCTGTACAACTCTTCCTCCAAACAAGGAGAATCCAACAGTGAAACATCCTCCATTTTAAATGAGTTCTTACTAAACCTGTACAACTCTTCCTCCAAACAAGGAGAATCCAACAGTGAAACATCCTCCATTTTAAATGAGTTCTTACTAAACCTGTACAACTCTTCCTCCAAACAAGGAGAATCCAACAGTGAAACATCCTCCATTTTAAATGAGTTCTTACTAAACCTGTACAACTCTTCCTCCAAACAAGGAGAATCCAACAGTGAAACATCCTCCATTTTAAATGAGTTCTTACTAAACCTGTACAACTCTTCCTCCAAACAAGAAGGATCTAACAGTGAAACATAGAATGGTAAGGTTGGAAGGGACCTCAAGGATCATCTAGTTCCAATCCCCTGCCATAGGCAGGGACTCCCCCCACTAGTACAGAAACATCCTCCATTTTAAATGACAGCAATAATTACCCCCACCCCCACCCCAGGTTTTTATTATTGGCAGGTACCACCATCAAAAATGAAGTGCTATGGAAGAGTGCACTTCTTGGTTTTAAATTTTCAGACTCCAAAAGTAAAGAGACTGAAACAAAAATTGGAGAGGAAAGCACGAAAAAGGATGAAGCATGTAATTAATGAAGCCACAGATTGACTTGGTCAGATCTCTCCAGCACATAAAAATGGGGGGAAAAAACAAACCAAAACAAAACATTTTGAGTCCAAGCAGGTTTGTTTTTTTTTTTCTCCAAAACTATAAAAATCTACTCATTTAGTAAATTGAGAATAAAATAGTATCAGCATTCAGAAAAGCAATGTATGGAATATAAAGAAGGTCTGCCACAGGTGCTGTACAAGCATATATGATAAATAAGGACTATTTTTAGTGATACAGACACCTGGAGTGTGACTTCTGACAGAGAGAACTTCCAAGTGTGGGTCTTGACACCTGCTCAATAAGACCACACTAAAGAGTGACTGGAGAGGGCAGATGACTGAATTGTCCTCTGAAGAA
This sequence comes from Eubucco bourcierii, assembly GCA_013396675.1. NCBI lineage: Eukaryota > Metazoa > Chordata > Aves > Piciformes > Ramphastidae > Eubucco > Eubucco bourcierii. Next base: position 79,500 of record VWZE01013846.1, on the reverse strand, counting down.
AGAAGTCAGAGAAGGAAGCTGCCTCTGCTCAGGACAGAGAGAGCTGTTTATGACCATCAGCACTGCACTGCCCAGGCAAGTGTCAGTAAGAACTGGGACACATTCTTGACTGTTGCTTAACAAGTAGGAATAAAAGCACAACTCACACTCATGTTCATTCACACTCAGGACATGGAAGTGTTGGAGTGGGTCCAGAGGAGGGCCACAAAGATGATCAGAGGGCTGGAGCAGCTCTCCTATGAGGACAGGCTGAGAGAGTTGGGGCTCTGCAGCCTGGAGAAGAGAAGGCTTCGAGGGGACCTGATAGTAGCCTTCCAGTATCTGAAGGGGGTTACAGGAAGGCTGGGGAGGGATTATTTACAAGGTCCTGCAACGACAGGACAAGGGGCAATGGGTTTGAACTGGCAGAGGGGAGATTTAGACTGGATGTTAGGAGGAAGTTCTTTCCAGTGAGGGTGGTAAGGCACTGGCACAGGTTGCCCAGGGAGGTTGTGGATGCTCCCTCCCTGGAGGTGTTGAAGGCCAGATTGGAGGAGGCCTTGAGTGAGCTGTACTAGTGGGAGGTGTCCCTGCCTATGGCAGGGGGTTGGAACTAGATGATCCTTGAGGTCCCTTCCAACCTTACCATTCTATGATTCTATGTTTCAAATCAAACATGCAATATTCAGAGACAAAACCTGTCCACAGAAGGTTTAATGTCCTAAATCTACAAGAATGGGTTAGCATAAAGACAGAAAAATTCAATGCCTTCATTAAAAAATAAATACATTTCTCAGAGTTAGAGAGGGGAAAAGCAGTAAAGCCAAAGAGATCTGTAGATGATTTATCTGGATATCCCCTGCAGGGATGTTTAAGTTAAGTCCAGTTGTGTCCAAGGTGAGTTTCTCAAGCCTCCTTTCCTAGTGCTGAGGCTTAAGGCTACCACTTCAAGGATATAGGTGCAAAAGGGTCAATACCTCTGCTGAATTTAGAATGAAGCCAGGAAGCATCTGGGCTGTATGGGCTGTCCTCACTTTCTGATAAGGTCTGCAAAAGCAAGAAGGACACAGGTCACTGGGACACTGCTTCTTGTGAGCAGCACCACTTTTGTTTGCAGTCAGGAGACCTCAGAAAACACACAAGCCACCACTTAGGACATTTGCCTTCCTGCTTAGAGAGTGCAACACAGACACAAGAATTCAGAACCTGCCACCTGATCTCTTGTGTAACCAAGTACTCTTAATATTCCCCTAGCATCCCACCTGTACAATGAGAACATTAGCTAACCACTCAGCCCTGAATGCCCTGCTAAAGTTACAGCCTCCTTCTGAGGAACTAAGAGGACAGCATTCTTTTGAAACCACCCTGTAATTTGGGATCTGTCCAAGGCCTGCTGAATTCAGAGCTCTTTCTATTGACCTCACTTAGACTCTGGGACCATCCTCCCCTCGTTCCCCATTGGTACTGGCTCTGGTGAAGAATTCTAATATCTAGGAGCAGTGGAGTTTTAACTCTGGTATAAAGCAAAGGCAGTACCTTTTCTCGGTGGCCATAGTATTCTGCATACCACACCATCCCATACAGACACAGGAAAGTTGTAAAGGCCTAAAGAAGAGGAAAGAAGGGAAAGGAAATTAATCTGTAAAGCCTTTTTCCTCAATTCCTTGCTGGTTTAAAGACTCAGCATCCCTGGAGAGTCTGCATTCAGAGACTGTCATGCTCTGTTTCTGCACATCTTTGGTCAGGATGAGTGAGACTCCTGCTTCAACTCCCAAGTGTCATACAAAGGTTTTGCCACCATGGGGTGTGCAGAGCAATTCTCCACAGGAGTAAGAGGATATTCTCTCAGGCAAGCAGCACCAGAACAAGAGGACACAGTCTCAAGCTGTGCCAGGGGAAGTTTAGGCTGGAGGTGAGGAGAAAGTTCTTGCCTGAGAGAGTCATTGCCTGCTGGAATGGGCTGCCCAGGGAGGTGGTGGAGTCAGCGTCCCTGGAGGTGTTCAAGGCAGGTTTGGACATGGCACTTGGTGCCATGGTCTGGTCTTGAGGGCTGCGGTAATGGGTTGGACTTGATGAGCTTTGAGGTCTCTTCCAACCTTGGTGATACTGTGATACACACAGATCACCTTCTTACATGCAGGACACACTGTCAGTATGATTTTTTTTTTTGTCCTCCAACAAAGACAGTTGCCAGGCACCTGTAGGTATATTATCAGAAACAACCAGTCTGGGAGAAAAATGAATACTCCCTCTCCCTACCCCACGCTGCAGGCTGGGTTCCATGCTTGGCTGGGTGGTGCTCTGCTCAGGGAAGCAATTCCCTACTTTTCCCTATTGAGGTTTTAGGAATCAAATCATTGCATAAAATAAGAGGACAATAAATTCAGACTCTCTAACACCCATGTCCACAACTAGAAGGAAGAAGCATTTACTGTCAGCCCACTAATAAGTGCCTTATTTTTCACTGTGTCTGGCCCAGGAGTTCCAAGCCTGGCAAGAAAAACATCCATTTGGTGTTCCAAAAGGACCGTTTCAGGTTGCATTTGCAGTGCAGGAAGTTGCAAGGCTAAGTGAGAAGGATTTGCCTGGTAAAGCAAGGCTGTTTGTGCAGTTGTTAAGACTTCAGCAGTGAAGCAACATGCACTGCTTATTAATGCTGTTCATTAACTCCAGTGCCTTTCAGCCAGCACTACAGCAAGCACCAAAGTAAAGCCTCAATTGAACTGACATTCTCTCATGAAGTACCCTACAACTACTGTTTGCTAAGCACTGGTTAAGTGGCAACCTTCTGCTATGTCAAGAAGTAAGAAAATAAGTTATCCCAGTTGGTTCTAGACAACCCAGAATTTTCTTTACCTGAGATGTGCACAAAGCTCTTTACCAACATTCCCCTCCACCCCCAGCAATGATCCCCTGCTGCCAATGCTCCAGAGAGGGAGCTATTAAGATGCTTTTGCCATGAGAAATCTCACTTACCACACAGAGAAGCCAAAATACCACATAGAGTATCTGTGTTTTGGAAAAAAGATCCTGTCCAAACTTTATGCACACAATGGCTTCAAGGAAAGCAATAACCCTGCAGGTGAACAAAAAAGAGGAAGGAGTTGGTTACAAACACTATGGATTTAAACTACATGTTCACAACCCAGGCCCCAGGCTGTCAGCTCCACTCCCTAGTGAGCACATCCCTCTCCAGCACCACAGAATCACTGGAAGTTAGGGGCTGGAAGGGACCTCACAAGCTCACCCAGTCCAATCCCCTGCCAGAGCAGGATCACCTAGACCAGAACACACAGGAACACATCCAGGTAGGTCTTGAATATCTCCAGAGAAGGAGACTCCACAACTCCCCTGGGCAGCCTGTTCCAGTGTTCTGACACACTCAACACTGAAAAAATTCCTCCTCATGTTTCCATGAAACTTCCTATGCCTCAGCTTCCACCACTGCCCCTTGTGCTGTCACTGGGCATCACCCAGCAGAGCCTGGCTGCAGCCTCCTGCCACTCACCCTGCACATCTTTATAACCATTGCTGAGGTCACCTCTCAGTCTCCTCCTCTCCCAGCAGCACAGCCCCAGCTCCCTCAGGCTCTCCTCATAAGGAAGATGATCTACTCCCTTCAGCATTCTCATGCCTGTGTGCTGAACTCCTTCAAGTAGTTCCCTGAAGTCCTTGTTCACCTGAGGGGCCCAGAACCACCACTGATTGACATTCTTTGGGAATTTAGTTTTCTTTCTATGCCCTTCTTCAGCATGAGCAGCATACAGAGAGTGATCAACCAGCAGTTCCCAATTCCATGAGCCTCTGCTTGGCCAGAGAACAGACAGGGGCATGTGCTAATGGCAGAGATTTTCCATTTACACCTTCATCCCCCACTAATACCATCTGCATGATGTTGAACTGCATGAGGTTCAGCAAGTCACACAGCATAAGGTGCTGCAGCTGGGTCAGGCCAACCTCAGGCACAGGTCCAGGTTGGGTGCAGAGAGGGTTGAGAACAGCTCTGAAGAAACTTGGGGGTGTTGGGTTGCTGAGCAGCTCCCCAGGAGCCAGCAGTGCTCTCATGCAGCCCAGCAAGCAGCTGTGTGCTGGCTGCAGCCAGAGGAGTGTGGGCAGCAGGGCAAGAGAGGGGATTCTGCCCCTTGGCTCTGCTCTGCTGAGGCCTCACCTCCAATCCTGCCTCCAGTGCTGGTGTTCCCAGCAGAAGGAGGACACAGAGCTGTGGAGTGAGTCCAGAGAAGGCCACAAAGATGATCCAAGGGCTGGAGCAGCTCTGCTATGAGGACAGGCTGAGAGAGTTGTGATACACTGCTCACAGTGTTATTTCCTCTCTTCTGTTATTTCCAGTAGTAGTTGATAATAGTGGTTTGCTTCACTATCTTTCATAGATTCATGGAATGGTTTGAGTTGAAAGGGACCTTAAAGATCACCCAGTTCCAACCCCTCTGCCATAGGCAGGGACACCTCCCACTAGCCCACATGGCTCAAGGCCTCATCCAAACCTGGCCCTGAACATTTGCAGGGAGGGAGCATCCACAGCCTCCCTGGACAATCTGTGGCAGTGTCTCTCATGAACTTACAATAAATAGAAAAGCAATGCTAAAAGGCAAAGCTCTCCACACTGTTCTTTATACTACAAACAACAGCAGGCAAGGACTGCCTTCACGCAAAGCCTGCTCATGAGCTGGACTCACACTTCACACTTGTCCAAGTGCTTCAAGACTGCAGCAAGAACACTTACCCAAACACCCAGCACTGAGTTCCCACCCTCTTGCACTGTGTATCAGTGAGGTATGCATAGTATTGCCTGAGAAAGGAAACAAGAAAACTCTTCAGTCAAGCTGAAAGTCCCCAGAGTGTTTACATTTAGAAAACAAGTTTATGTTACAAATGCATCTCTCCTGCAAATCAAGTGCTGATGCTTAAAATCCCATGCAAGCACACTGGATGGCTCCCAGATGGCTTCAGTTCTAGCAGGATATAGTGTCACATAGATTGGGTAGCTGGAAACAACACAGAAAACAACCCAGAGAGCAAAGACTGGGAAAGTACCCAAACCAGTAAGCTAACAAAACCCTGTATTTGTCTTCTGCCTCTCCACTGAAGCTCAAATGGTTGTAAGCAGAGTGCAACAGCTCCCAAAGAATGTGAGAACCTCCTTCTTTTGCCCGCCCCCCCCTCCCCAGTTTGTCTTAAATTTCTTAATAGTCACAGTTCCTTGAGATGTGACTTTGAATCTTGAAAGAAAACTGAGTGTGACTATTCCATACCTCAGGTAAGTACTCTAACCACTGGCACAGTTCCCTCTCCAGAGCAGAGCAGGATTTCTCCCTATCCTGAAAGCAGCCTGGAGATTACTCTGCTCTGTTCTTTATGCTCTCAAGTTTTAAGATCTTAGAGAGGGGAATTCTAAAGTGAAAGCATAGCTCCTTTTCTCAGTTCCTGTCTCTGATCTCCCCTGACAAGTGTTATTAACAAGGACTGTTTAAGAATGAAGATTTTCAACAGTTGACAAGTGCCATGAAAACACTCAAAAGCTTCTCCTCCTCTGTTCCTCCTATGGAGGAGCTTATAGGATTGATTCCAATGAGGGTTTGCTAAAGGTATTGCCAGCATGTGTAGGGCAAAGCAGATCATCTCTGGATCTCCAAAGCATGCTGGGCACCAAGCACTTAACCAAACTAGTGGCTCTCTGCTTTCCTTCTTAGCACATACAGCCTGGTGTATTATTTGACTTTCCAAGGGGAAAAACACAGCTTCACAGCTGGCATTGGGTTGGAAGGGACCCTCAGAGGGCATCTTGGCCAACCCCCTGCACTCAGCAGGGACACCTCCAACCAGAGCAGGCTGCAGAGGGACACATCCAGTCTGATTTTCAATGCCATGGGGCCTCAACCACATCCCTGGGCAGCCTGTTCCAGGATTTCACCACCCTCACTGTGCAGAACTCCCTCCTGATGTCCAACCTAACTCTACCCTGCTCCAGTTTCAAACAACTGCCCCTCATCCTATCACTACAAGCTCCTCCAGAAAACAGTCCCTCTCCAGCCTTCCTGTAGGTCCTCTCCAGATACTGAAATGTAGCTCTAAGGTCTCCCTGGAGTGTTCTCTTCTCCAGGCTGAACAGTCACCATTTTTTCACCTTGGACTAACTCTCTAACGAGCTGGAAGTTGGTCTTCCTAAAATAAAGAGTCCTGACTCTGCTCCTTGTCTATCCCACATCCCTGAGGGCTACAAAATCCACCAAGGCATGATCACTGCAGTGCAGGCATCCCCCGATCTTGACATCACTGACGAGGACGTTTAAGGTGATTTAATTAATAGTATGAAATCACTGCACATAACTTGAGACACTAACAGCTGTATTTTAGGAATAAAACCAAGGCATGGCTGACATTTGACCACCCAAAGTAAAACCACTTTAATCATGAATGGGAAATTCCCTGCCTCTAACTTCAGAGCTGTGTGCACTGTCTACCTCCAGCTAACTCAGACCCCACCTGGAGTCCTGTGTGCAGTTCTGGAGCCCTCAGCACAGGAAGGACATGGAAGTGTTGGAGTGGGTCCAGAGGAGACCACGAGGATGCTCAGAGGGCTGCAGCAGCTCTGCTATGAGGACAGGCTGAGAGAGTTGGGGCTCTTCAGACTGGAGAAGAGAAGGGCTCCTGGAGACCTGATAGTAGCCTTCCAGTATCTGAAGGGGCCTACAGGAAGGCTGGGGAGGGATTATTGACAAGGTCTTGCAATAACAGCACAAGGGGCAATGGGTTTGAACTGGCAGAGGGGAGACTGAAACTGGATGTTAGGAGGAAGTTCTTTCAGTGAGGGTGGTGAGACACTGGCACAGGTTGCCCAGGGAGGTTGTGGCTGCTCCCTCCCTGGAGGTGTCGAAGGCCAGGCTGAAGGAGGCCTTGAGTGATCTGTACTAGTGGGAGGTGTCCCTGCCTATGGCAGGG
>VWZE01013846.1:25353-48809 GCA_013396675.1 Eubucco bourcierii | reverse complement strand
TCCAGAACTGCACACAGTACTCCAGGTGGGGTCTGACAAGAGCAGAGTAAAGTGGCAGAATCATCTCCCTTGCCCTGATGGCCATGCTTCTCTTGATGCAGCCTAGGACTCGGTTGGCCTAGGACTAATGCCAGGCATTAGTTGTGCCACTGCCATATGGACAGAAGAGAGAACCCCAAAATTGAGTTTGCACTACCAAGGCAAACTTGACTGAGATCTTCTTTCTTTTTAGGCAGGTAGAATCTGTTTTACAGCAGGGAGACTAACAAAAAAAACCCAAAAAACAAACAAACAAACAATCAAACAAACAAAACCACAAACAAACAAACAAAAAAAAAACCCAAAACCCAAACCCAAAACAAACAAACCACCCCACACCCAAGTTTTTCTAACCAGCAGCCATCTTCTAGGGTACTTCAGTAACAGAAATAGAAACAAACTCCAGACTATCAGAATATGCATTTCATAGTGTATCACTCACCACAAACAAAATTCAAGTGTTACTATCTGGGTCATTTCCAGGCACTCAGGATGAGTTTATCTATTTAAATACATTCCTTTATTTAGTCCCCGCTCACAATACTAAAATCTTTTCAGTAAACTTCATGAAGATAGAAATCTCTTCCTAGCAAAGCCATTTGTCACATTTCTAGTCAGTTCAGTAAAGGTTCTGTGACAGTTTAAGTCCACTTTGCAGCAGATAATTGCTACAGTTATCAAATATTTCTCACTTTGCCAAATTACTTCCCTTTTCCCTGAAAATTGAACTTAATTCAACAGCTTCACAGCAGACTTTCATCATTGTGAAACATTTAAGCAATGTGTTAGTTTAACTGTATGTGTTAGTTTAACTGTATGGCAGGAAAAAGAATATTAAACATGAACAGTTTCTCTGCGAGCCTTAGGCATTCCCCACCGCAGCTCAGTCCCAAATTCCCAGTCATTAAACCAGCTCAGTCCAGAATTCCCAGTCATATTCCAGCAGCCAGGATTGCACAGGGTGACACTTTACACCAGCTGTGAACTCCACGTTCCAGAGCTTAACTCTAGCTCCCTTGGCAGTTTTGAGAGCCTCGTGCCATCCAGCACACTTCTCAGCTGGAGCTGGAGGCTCTGATGGCTCAGGTAGCAAAGCCATGTTCCTGTTTTAACACATGCAAATAAAGCACATGCTCAGAGCTGTCACAGATGCCACCAAACTGGGGNGCTGTCACAGATGCCCCCAAACTGGGGGGGTTTTTTTTTTTTTTTTTTTTTTTTTGATAGAATAGATTACTAGAGTCACATTGTTGTGCTGTTCAGCATGGCCAAGACAGAAGTGAAAGATGCTGTGATCGTTTGTCATCACTTGCAGAGTCAGGTGGGCAGAAACACAGAATGACAGTGGTTGGAAGGGACCTCAAGAAATCAAGTCCAAATGCCCTGCCAGAGCAGGATCACCCAGGCCAAACCATACAGGAACACATCCAAGTGGGTTTTGAAAGTCTCCAGGGAAGGAGACTCCACAACCTCTCTGGGCAGCCTGCTCCAGGGCTCCAGCAGCCTCACCATACAGAAGTGACTGCTCATGCTGAGGTGGAACTTCCTGTGTTCCAGCTTGTACCTGGTGTTCCTTGTCCTATCACCGGGCACCACCAAAAAGAGACCAACACCTTCATCCTGGCACCCACTCCTCAGATATTTACACATGTTGATCAGGTCCCCTCTCAGCCTTCTCTTCTCCAGACTAAACAGTCCCAGGGATCTCAGTCTGTCTTCACAGCAGAGATGTTCAAGTCCCCCAGTCATTCTTGTAGTTCTCTGTTGGACCCTCTCCAGCAGTTCCCTGTCCCTCTTGAACTGGGGACCCCAGAACTGGACATAATATTCCAGATGTGGTCTAATTAGGGCTGAGTAGAGGGGGAGGAGAACTTCCTTTAACCTGCTGGCCACACTCTCCTTAATGCACTCCAGTGCACCATTGGCCTTCTTGGGCATCAGGGCACATTCCTGTCCCATGGGTAACTTCTTATCACCCAGGACTCCAAGCTCTGTGGAGCTGCCCTCCAGCAGGTCAACCCCTAGCCTGTACTGCTGCCTGGTGTTGTTCCTCCCCAGATGCAGGACTCTGCACTTGTCCTTACTGAACTTCAGGAGGTTCTCCTTCATCCAGTTCTCAGCCTGTCCAGATCTCGTTGGACAGCAGCACAGGATTCCGAGTACCACTCAGTTCCAGGAAAACCATCACAGTGTCTGTGCCCCAAAACCAACAAAGATGTTGTATGCAGTGTTAAACTGCATTTCACTGCAAATCACAGGTACAGGTTCTTCATTTTGGCTTGAAGATTCCTTTTAAAAGGGGCAGACATTCCTGCCAGAGGCAGGCAAAAAAGGTGGGAACAAGATTTGCTGCTCTGCAAGAGTTAGGATAAGAACTCCAGCATTTGCCTGGAAGAACTATTTTGGGAAATGCCAGAAGAAACAGGGAACCTAAATAACTCTTGGAGGAAAGACACAATCACAGCAATCAGGAAAATTATCTTCTCACTTAGCCTATGGAATTGTGATGCTTCCAAAACAAGGCTTCTAATGCTCACATGGAAAAACAGATGAAAATTCCTTCCATTTGAACCCCCTTTACCAGCATGTTTGTCAATTCTGTGGCCTTTTGGGGAAGAAATAATTAAAAAGAAACAAAGCACAGCCTTTTTTTTCTCTCTCTTGCTCTTCTGCTTGCTTCAGAGCACTACACTATGTTGGCACATTACCAAAACTGTAAACTAGTAAGTTGTGACATCATGCATTAAAAAAAGATGATATTCAGCTGAAGAAAAAATAGCTAGGACACTAAATTTAGAGCATGCTTGGGAAAAAGAAATCTCCCATAAACTCCCCAAAACAAATTCAAATGCATGACAATCCAGTTTAATCAGCTTCATTAATTAAGAGATGCAAAAGACATCCCGCATCCTTACAGGTCTTACTCCTGCTTCCATAAACCCTTGCAGCCCCACACCAGAACCTGTCTCTTTCCTCAGTCCACTTTGTGCATTCCACAAAATACCACCTTCAGCAACAACCTCTCTCATGGGTGTGACCTTGGTTGCCTCCAGGTTCAGAGAAGGCCACATACCTCTCTCCAGAGAAAAAGAGGCCAGGGAAAGCTAGAGCCACTCTACACCTCCACTCCAGGGTGTAGACTGCAAGCAGAGGAGCTTGTCTGGCTCATTCAGCAGGCAACAGCCAAGGTAGCTGCAGTCACTGTCAAAAAGCACTAGAAAGAGAAGCTTTAAAAGACAGAATACTCTCTAATCTCCACTTGAACCTGGGAAAGTTAAACACACTCACATTTCTTTTTCTGGATGATGGCTATTATCATTGCTACATGAAGATTACTGTTATCTGAAGTTCAGCTTCAGCCTTATCTGCTTGCTCAAAACCAGGATTGGCTACTCATAGTGATCCCATGGGAGACCCCCATGTTATGACATGGTACATAACATGCAAAAACATTTTCTCAGTTTGCCTGAACCACCACATATTCCTGACACAAAACAATTACAAAACAGACAAGAAAGACTTTAAGGAAAGCAGAATGTTTTAGTTCCTGGGGAAAAAAAAATTAACATCAGAAGGACTGCATCAGAGAAAATCCCCTGCTTAACAAATTGACTAGGAGAGCTATGGAACAACTGACAGCACAGAGGAAGCAAATCACTTGTCACACATCTAACTGGGAAGTCTGCAGAGCCTTGTGCCCAAGAGGTGGAAACACAAAGAGAATCACTGGAAACCCAGTGCAATAAGCTAATGGGAATAGAAAGACCAGAGCTGTGAGCACATAGTGTAAGTGCCTGGGGAATGAAAGCCTTCCCCCAGTTTTAAGAGCATGTGCAGTTTGGGTAGTGTCCCAAATCACAGAATGTCAGGGGCTGGAAGGGACCTTGAAAGCTCATCCAGTCCAAACCCCCTGCCAGAGCCAGAGGAGGATCACCCCGACCAGATCGCACAGGAACACATCCAGGTGAGTTTTGAGTATCTCCAGAGAGGGAGATTCCACAACCACCCTAGGCAGCCTGTTCCAGTGCTCTGGCACCCTCACAGGGAAAAAATTCCTCCTCATGTTTACATGAAACTTACTATGCCTCCACTCATTGCCCCTTTTCCTGTCATTGGGCATCACCAAACACAGCCTGTCTCCATCCTCTTGGCACTGACCCTTCACATCTTTATAACCATTGCTGAGGTCACCTCTCAGTCTCCTCCTCTCCCAGCAGCACAGCCCCAGATCCCTCAGGCTCTCCTCCTAACAGAGCTGTTCCATTCCCTTCAGCATCTTTGTGGCTCTGCATTGAACTCTCTCAAGCAGTTCCATGTCCTTCTTGAACTGGGGGGCCCAGATCTGGAAACAGTACTCCAGATGTAGTGTCACCAGGGCAGAGTAGAAGGGGAGAAGAATGATAAATAAAGCAACACAAGCAGCATTCTAGTATCACCCAGGAGATTTAGGAAACTCTTGTGACAATCTGAAATTGCTGAGGGGAACAAGGGGGAAGAAAACAGTATCAGAGTAGCTTCCACAACCTACACAGTAGAGGAACTGACAACAGTTAGAGAAGTCAAGAAGTATTTAAACACAGGAAGTGAGGTGGAGCAGGCAGATAGACAGGAGGAAAAAAATGAAACAGAAGAAAAGCAGTTAGAAAGCTAGCAATCCTCTTGGGAAAATGCAAACAGACATCCCAGATGTGAAGCAATATTATCTGGGCATAGAAGGCTCCAGTTCTTAACCTGCTGCTTGGCTCATGCTCTGCTTCAAAGAACTCATTCCAGTCGATTCCATTAATCCTTCAGAACAATGTCTGGATCAGAATCTTTTAGTGACTTACAAATTTGACCTAAATTAGCCCTGTAGTGAGAAAAATGATCAGGCCAGGGGAGACAAGAAGAGAAGAACTTACAGTAAAGGTCTCTAAACACTGTACCAAAGCACAGAAACATGTCTCTAGTTTAAGAAGGGACCTCTGGGACATTCGACTTAAGTAACAAGATCTAAGCTCAAAGACAGTAGACTTAGACTAGATATTAGGAAGCAATTCTTTGGAGTGAGGGTGGTGAGACACTGTAACAGGTTGCACAGGGAGGCTGTGGCTGCTCCCATCCTGGAAATGTTCAAGGCCAGGTTGGACTAGGCCTTGAGCAACCTGCTCTAGTGGAAGATGTCGCTGAACATGGCAGGGTGGGTGGGTGAGTGGAACTGAATGATCTTTGAGGTTTCTTCCAACCTACAGCACTCTATGAATCTAAATAGTATGAGGGCTATGGTGACCAAATATATCTTCCCTGAGGCCATACACAAGTTTAAACAAGACACACTTGAGACCACTTGCAGCTACACTATTTTACTTTTCCTTATGCTCCTTTCTCAGCTCCACCAGGACTTCTCAACTCCACTATTATTCCCACAGCTACACTATTTTACTTTTCCACAGCTACACTATTTTACTTTTCCTTATGCTCCTTTCTCAGCTCCACCAGGACTTCTCAACTCCACTATTATTCCCACAGCTACACTATTTTACTTTTCCACAGCTACACTATTTTACTTTTCCTTATGCTCCTTTCTCAGCTCCACCAGGATTTCTCAACTCCACCATTATTCCCACAGCTGATAAAAAGATGGCAGTTGGACTCTTAGAATAAGACAGACAATTATCCACTGCAGGCCTATGGACAAATAATTGTATTCTTCTGTCAAATGCAAAGTACTATCAAAGAGGCCAATGAAGTCTGTGATTGTGTACATACAACGTGTAAATGAGCCCAAAATACGATGTGCAGCTCAGCCAAAACCTCTCAGCAGTCACCTTTTGCCCAAAGACTGGACAATTTAGTCTAAGAGAGGATTATGCTATCAGCTTCACAGCCCCATTCAGTAGAAGGCTATAAATAGTGCACACAAGTTAGAAAAACACTGCCAAGATAGCCTTCAAACCACACTGCTATTCCCTTTCTTTACAAATAAGGCTCCTGAAAATGATTGTGTCCATTCTTAGCTTTATTTCCACGACTCAGAGCATGTCAGCAGGCCGCACCATGGCAGTGCCAGCTTCCATGAATGAGAACCATAGAGGTGTTGCTGTGGTGAGGAAAGGATGTGGCTAAGCAGGGCACCACCAGTGCAGAAGCAGGGCACCACCAGCACCAAAGATCAGTACCAGCGCCAAAGCAGATCAGTACCAGCACTGAAGCAGATCAGTACCAGTATCTAAGCGGATCAGCACCAGTGCCGAAGCCAACGTGTGAATGACCTCAGACAAAGCGTGCTGGATAAAAATAATGGCAGAAGAACACTCACTCCCTTCCACTGAACTCCTGGTGAATTATCTGCTCTTAATGATGTCATTGCTGAGCTTCTTGAAGCCATTTTTGGCAACTGATCGAAACAAACGTTTAGGTAAAGACTTTCACAGAGAGACTCGAAAAGATCAACAAGTCTCCAGGAAAGGTATAGAGTAGGATAACAGCTCTGAGAAAAGAGGTCCTCCTAGAAGGGTCCTCTCCAGCCAGCCAGCCCGGGGATGCAACAGCCCAGCCCGCGGAGCATGCAGCAAGTCACGGCCCGGCAACCAGGTCGCCGTCAATCCGTCTCCGGTAGGAATCATCGCCCGCCGGCGCAGCTCTGCCCGGCCTCGCTGCCAGGGGACCGACACCGGCAGCCTTCCCGTTCCCCGCCCCGGGATCTCCTTCGCCCCGGGGCCGGTACGCGCGGCGCTGCCAGCAGCCAGGGGCGGGGCCGGGGGGGACCCCCAAAGCGGCGACGGCGGCGCCGCCGAGGGCCACACACCTGGTGAAGGCGAAGGCCATGAGGCTGAGAATGGTGAAGCTGAGGAGGGTGATGGTGTGCGGCCGGTAGAAGAACTCCAGCGTGATGTCCTCCACCTGCTGCTCATTGATCATGCGGAAGTGCAAGCGGTAGTTCACGTCGTCCTTGCTCAGGGTCCGGCTCCCCACGCACGACGCCATCTCGCCCCCTTACCCTCGCCCCAGCGCAGTTCTGGGCTTCGTGGGGCGGCGCGGACGCGGCGTGGCACGGCCCGAACCAACCCGATCGCCCACTCGCGCCGCCTCCCGCCCCGGCGCCGTAGCTGAGGGCAGAAGCGCCGCGCCCGCGCGCGAGGGGCGGAGTTCGCCCCGCCGCTCCCCGCGCCCACGCACGGAGGGAGGAAGAAGGAACGGAGCGGCGGGGGAGAGGCGGAGTCGCACCGCCCCTTTCGGGTACGCGGTGGGAAGGCCCTTTCCTGTCCATCCCCCCCTGCCGTTGCCGAATGGTCTCGTCCGAGTTGGGGCGGGGGGGCACGCACGTGGGCCGCGCCGCGCGTGGGGCAGGTAAGGCGTCGGCAGGGCCCCGTGGCCAGGGCTGGGCTGCGCTGCGGTCGTGCCTGCACTCTTCCTCCCGCACGCCGAGCTCGCTGCAGTGCGGGGCGGCTTGCCTGCCCTCAACGCAGGCTAGGCGCAGAGGCTGCTGGCCTGGGGAGGCCTGCAAGTGGTGGCGCGGGCCGGCCCGGCCTGTTTGTCCCAGCCCTGCGGAGCGGTGTGCGCGGAGGACCCCGTCCCTTGGGGAGGATGTGGGGCCCGGGCGCGCTCCCAAGGAAGCGGCTGTCGTACAGGCCAGCGAACTCGGGCTTAGAGCCAGCTCTTCAGTTATTCCTCTTCCGTTAGTCACGCGTGTAAAGCCGCGAAGCGCCTCCTTCAGGCTTTGTAGCAGGTAATTTCTGCTATAGCGCTCGGGGAGTTGCCGCGGGCCGGGTGTGGCAGCGCTTGTGTTCCCCCTCTGTCTCGGCAGGATGCAGCGCTGAGGCGCAGGATGGCTTTGCGGGCCCGGCAGGTCTCCCGCTGGTGTTGCCTGCTGCAGGCCGCCCGTGCCGTTGAATTTCCTCGGAGGCTGAGCGGCCGCCGCAGCAGCACCACTACACAGGCACGTCCCGAGTCTGCCCACCTGGCCCTGCTGTCCTCCAGAAATGCCGTTCTGACGTGGAGGTGGCCGCCGTGCAGGCATGTGTCTGTGGGAAGCTGTTCTCCAATTGGTAGCACCGAGGATGGATCCTTCTCTTCTCCCAAAAGTAGTTTGCCTTCACCAATAACACAGGAAGAAGCAAAAGCAGAAACACTACCTGACTTGAATGCAGAAATACTGTATGAAGGTAAGGGGCTGTAAGGGCATGGTCTGAAGCTGCACCAGGGAAGGTTTAGGTTGGCTATTAGGAAGCACTTCCAGACGGAAAGGGCCATTAGGCACTGGAGTGGGCTGCCCAGTGAAGTGGTGGAGTCACCATCCCTGGAGGTCTTGAAGAAAAGATTGGATGTGGCGCTTGGTGGCATGGTTTAGCGGCGGTCGTGGTGTTAGGTCATAGTCTGGATGTGATCATCTCAGAGGCCTTTTCCAGCCTCAGTGATTCTGTGATGCATTACTCCCAATTCATGCCTTTGATCTCCCTTTTTTGGCCTGTTTGTCTGAAACGTTTAGCCAAAGTTCCTGAGTTTTACTTGGTTTTAATCTCACAGTTGACACACAATTCCTATGGTCACTCTAGCATACAAAGAATGCCTTTAAGCCTAGGTAAAGATGAAGTCCTTTGGGTAAAAGTGTTGCTCTGGAGCTGCTGTTTGAAACCCCTGAAGCAGGTAGCGCAGCTCACCGTATGATGAGGGATGAACAACAGGAGGCAGCAGCGTGAAGCCTGCTTAAGCACTGCTCTGGTGAAAAGTGATTTGTCCATCTGCCTCCCGAGAAAAGGAGATAGATACGTGGTTGCCTTCTTGTTGTTGCCTTAAGGAGGTTGCCTCCCTTTTCTCTACTTTTAGATCTTAAAAAAATGTATATAACCAGCATTCTCTAAAAGTAGGTCTAGTAGGCTGAGGAAACTTGCTCTGGATTACTAAGCAGTCTTGTATGTTCAAATTCTGCTTTGAGCCCAGCCAACTTGGATCATACATAGTTTATTTTTGAGGTGGCTCAAAGGTGCAACTGAGATCTGTGTGTTTGTGCAGCTGGTTGTGGAAACAGTGCTGCACCAGATCTGACAGGTCGACCAGCTCATATGTGTCTGCAGCTGTGGTGCAGTTTATCTACATGCCAGACTTATCTGCCAGCAGACCTATTGTGTATCATGGAATGTCAGGGGTTGGAAGGGACCTCAAAAGCTCATCCAGTCCAATCCCCCTGCAGAGCAGGATCATCTAGACCAGATCACACAGGAATGTGTTCAGGTGGGTTTTGAATATCTCCAGAGAGGGAGACTCCACAGCCCACCTGGGCAGCCTGTTCCAGTGAAAGAATTATTCCACAGGTTTACACCCAACTTCCTGTGCACAGTTAACATTATATATAATGCAGTAAACATAATTTCTGACTGACTTCTTTGGTAACTTGAGCTGTGCTTTCTGATAAGTCTAAAGAGTTTAAAGTAAAAAAAAAAAAAAGGAGGATATCTGTATTTCAGAAATGGACCTTGGTTTGGTCCTCAACAAGATGGAGGAAAGTACTTCACATCCATCTAGATTCCTAGAGAGTTCTTAATACTATTTAAGAAGTAAATGATGCTGAAAACATTTTACTGTGCTTTTGTTCCTGAAGCTTTGAGGAAAAAGTGACAAGACCATCAACAGGTCTTGAGCTAGTGTGTGCAACTCTTCCTGGAACGTTAGGATCATCCTACTTACTTTGGAACTTATCTTGGTAGTTCTGGTGTGGCTTTGTTTTCCTGATGTGGAAGAGTGTTGTCCTAGTCTCTAGGCAGTCATTGTGTGAAGGTGCAGAGCACAGAAAATCCCTATCCTGAAGAGTTCAGAATTTGTGTTCATTATCAGTAATCAGTTTGATAATTGAGGTGGATGCCAGCCACCAGCCTGCAGACAGCAACCCTGATCTAGATGCTTTGAGCTTCTGACAATGGAAAAATGGAACTGGTTAGAGAATATTTTTTTTAATAATCACTGAGCTCTGTGACTTCAAACACCTAAGGGGGACAAGCATCATGGTGTTCATTTGGAAATCTTAACAAGTCCAGAAGAGGCCACGAAGATTCTCAGAGCGCTGGAGTAGCTCTGCTATGAGGACAGGCTGAGAGTCTGGGCCTTGCAGCCTGGAGAAGAGAAGGCTTCTAGGAGACTTTGGAGTGGCTGGGGAGGGACCACTGACAAGCTCTTGTAATGACAGGATGAAGAGGAGTGGGCTGAAACTGGATGTTAGGAAGTTCTTAACAGTGAATATGGTGAAACGCTGGCACAGGTTGTCCAGGGAGGTTGTAGATGCTCCCTCCCTGGAGGTGTTCAAGGTAAGGTTGGATGAGGCTTTGAGTGACCTGTTCTAGTGGGAGATGTCCCTGCCTATGGCAGGGAATTTGAACTAGAAGATCTTTGAGGTCTCTTCCAACCTAAACCATTCTATGAGTAGGAAATGGAACTCGGTTTCTTTAGCTGATGGAGTGGCTGCAGTCAGCAGCCATTCTCTAGTGGATAAGACATGAGAGCTTGGTTGGAGCTGGCTGTGAAATACTTTGAAAGTTAAAACAACTGGAGTTGAGGCATCAGATTCAGAAAAGGCACAAAGCATTGGGCTTGCCAGGTGGTGGAAAATAATCTTTGCAGTAGCCTTTGATCTACATATGATCAGGCAAGAATGCATTTGGGAAGAGATGAAAAAAGATTCTTCCTCAAGAAGGTGTGTGATCTGTTACCTGTAGTGATCAAGGCAGGTTTGCTGGGTACCATGCTTAGATTTGGCCATGAGTAAGAGTTGATGGGCAGTGAGAAGGGAATGGGACAAAGACAAAAGCTGAGAGCAGGGTCTTCATTTTAATCACAGAAGGTTAGGGGTTGAAAGAGACCTCCAGAGATCATCCATTCAAACCTCCCTGCCAGAGCAGGATCACCTAGGGCAGGGCACACAGGTGGGTTTGCAAAGTCTCTAGAGGAGACTCCACAGCCTCTCTGGGCAGCCTACTCCAGGGCTCTGGCACCCTCACAGTGAAAACCTTTTTCCTTACAGGCTATTGATCTCACATGAAGTCTTGTTGCATTTCAAAATGGGTTTTAGGAAATCAGTATAATGTCTGATGGGAGTGGCTTTGTCTTTCACAATATGCATTTGACTCTTCCCTGTTTATTTCCTAGACTGGGATGACATCCCTCCTTCATCTGCTTTGCAGGAAATTTCTGAGGAAGAAGCTGTACAGATCATTGCAGAACCACTTCTTCCTCTTCAGTCTTCCACTCTCCGAGCTTACGTTGACCACTCTGAAACCTTGACAAAACTTGTCCACCTAGGTATGTGTAGGTTTCTTTATCTGCTTTTCCTGTGCCTGGAACTTTGGAGACTCACTAATTTGTGCTCTGAACTTGCTGGGTGCCTTGTAAACTTCAAAATAGGAACCCTGACCAATGGCTAAAAGCAGCAGGAGGGTATCCAGGGTGAAAAGAGAAGGGAGAACTGAATGAGTCATTTGAAGACTAGCCACACTTAAACTGGCTGGTTTTAGTCCCTTAGTGCTACAGGTACTAGAAGGAGGCATCTCCCACAGCTTCTGAGGAGCACTTCGTGTAACTTGGGGAGCCTTTCTTTTGGACTGGTTAGGGATGCCTGAGTGTGCTGGAAAAGAAATTGCAGCTCTTCATCCTTGGAGGGAAGGAAGGAGAACAGTCACTGTGTGGAACCATAGAAGTGGGGCACAGTTAACGGGTGAAGCAAGAAGGAAGGGATGGTAGAGACCTTTACTTGTCATCAAAAAGCAGTTGAACTATGAATGGATAACTGAGTTTGAAGTTGCTGGCTGCCTTTTTGTTTTCCAAAACTGTAAGGAATGCTAGGAGGAAGTTGGAGAACTATATTTAAGAGGGGAAGATCTGGCCCCATGTAGCAAGAGATGATATGTGAGCCAAAAGCACTTCACTACAAGATTGTCCCATTCCTTTGTCTAATGGAGTTAGAAATACTTCCTTTACTCTGCTCTTCTGAGACTCCACCTCAAACACTGCATTAAATTTCTGGTGTCCCTGTTGCAAGAACGACACAGAGCTGCTGGAGTGAGTCCAGAGGGGACCACAAAGGTGATCCAAGGGCTGGAGCAGCTCCGTTGTGAGAACAGGCTGAGGGAGCTGGGGGTGTTGAGTATGGAGAAGACTTGACTCCAGGGGAAACTTAGAGCTGCCTTCCAGTGCCTGAAGGGATCCTGCAGGAAGGCTGCAGAGGGACTTTTGCTGACCGTGTCTAGAGACAGGCCAAGGGGGGAATGGTTTGAAGCTGAGGGAGAGCAGGGTTAGACTGGAGCTGAGGAAGAAGTTCTGCAGTGTGAGGGTGGTGAGACTCTGGAACAGGCTGCCCAGGAAGATTGTGGCTGCCTTCTGCCTGCAGGTGTTCAAAACCAGACTGGATGAAGCCTTGAGCAGCCAAGTCTAGTTGAGAGGTGTCCCTGCCCATGGCAGGGGGATTGGAGTAGAAGATCTGTAAGATCCTTTCCACCTTGAGCTGTTCTATGATTCTATACAGCAAGAGTAGGTCTCTGCCTGTGGTATAGGCTAGTGTACTTGATTACTCATGTGTAGGACTTCACAGTATCACAGTATCACCAAGGTTGGAAGAGACCTCAAAGCTCATCAAGTCCAACCCATTACCACAGCCCTCAAGACCAGACCATGGCACCAAGTGCCACGTCCAAACCTGCCTTGAACACCTCCAGGGACAGTGACTCCACCACCTCCCTGGGCAACCCATTCCAGCAGCCAGTGACTCTCTCAGGCAAGAACTTTCTCCTTGCCTCCAGCCTAAACTTCCCCTGGCACAGCTTGAGACTGTGTCCTCTTGTTCTGCTGCTGCTTGCCTGAGAGAAGAAAGCAACCTCCTCCTGGCTACAACCTCCCTTCAGGTAGTTGTAGACAGCAAGAAGGTCTCCCCTGAGCCTCCTCTTCTCCAGGCTAACCAATCCCAGTTCCCTCAGCCTCTCTCCATAGGGCTGTGCTCCAGGCCTCTCCCCAGCCTCGTTGCCCTTCTCTGGACACACTCAAGCACCTCAATGTCCTTCTTCAATTGAGGGGCCCAGAACTGGACACAGGACTCAAGGTGTGGCCTAAGCAGTGCAGAGTCCAGGGGGAAAATGATCTTCCTGCTCCTGCTGGCCACACTCTTGCTGATGCAGTCCAGGATGCCATTGGCCTTCTTGGCCACCACTTGCTGCAAATATCTTCCTTCAAAACCCAAACTCATTGCAAGTCTGTAAAATGACTGCTTATTTTATCTGGAATCTTTCCACAATGAACGAGATGTTGAGACCTTACTGCGTGCAGCAATTTGTATTT
Source organism: Eubucco bourcierii (assembly GCA_013396675.1). Lineage (NCBI taxonomy): Eukaryota > Metazoa > Chordata > Aves > Piciformes > Ramphastidae > Eubucco > Eubucco bourcierii. Next base: position 35,477 of record VWZE01013846.1, on the reverse strand, counting down.
GCTAAGTCAGTGCAAAAAATGAGTAGCCCTATACATTTCAGTGTGCCTTTGTGAAGCATGTAAAGTAGGGCCTGTGTTTAATTAAAACCTTTTTTTTTTTTTTTCTCATTTTCTTTGGTGTAGGAGTTGACTTATCCCAAGTTGAGAAACGTCAAAAGGCAGGTCAACTCTTGCTGACCTTGGACTTTGAAAAACATATAAGAAAAATACTTCTGTTTCTTAAGGATGTGGGTGTAGAAGACAATCAGCTGGGACCATTCCTGACCAAAAATCCATACATCCTTGGTGAAGATCTGGAAGCTTTAGAAACCAGGTAAGTCTTACAAATAGAGGCAGGGTGTTAAGTCTCTTAGTTTGAAGGTCAGCTTTCCCAGATGGTTTAACTTCTGTCTGAACCTGTGTTGCTGCTGCTTCCTTTTTCACTTGGTCCTGGCCCCATATTCCTCTACCTTCCCATCACTCAGCATTGGCAAGTGATGGTACCGTAAGTCAACACCCTAATCCACCTGAAAGTTGATCACTAGCAAATTCTATTGTTCATCCCTGTCACTCTGTCACAGACAAAGCAGGTTTTCATCCTAGGCCACTCACTTTGACTGTGTCAGCTTAGATGCTGAAATACTAGTCCCAGGGGCTTTAGCCAGGTTTGTGAGACAATCTCAACCTCTTCAGTCATGCTTTGAAACCCCTCTTCCAGAAAATGTCTACCCATACCTTGTGAGCCCATAGTAAGACAAGCAGACCAGGTCTCTTCTGTGTTTACATCAAATGATAGCAGAAAATTTTGGTGACTTTTCTTTTTTTTTTCCATTGTCCAGCTCAAACTGAGCACAAGATTACAATGAAACTAATTTTTTGTGTTCACACTGCTTTGACCCTACACTGTTCCTCACTTTACAAAACAGATTTTTTTAATCTTAAAATCACTCAGCAGGCTTGCATTAATTCAGCAGTTCTTTTACAGCAGAACTTCTGTGTGTGTACTCTTCATCATGAGCTTAAAACATAGAATGGCTTAGGTTGGAAGGGACCTCAGAGGTCATCTCCTCCAACCTCTCCACCATGGGCAAGGACACCTCTCAACTAGACTTGGCTGCTCAAGGCCTCATCCAGCCTGGCCTTGAACACCCCCAGGCAGGAGGCAGCCAGTCTCCCTGGGCAGCCACTTCCAGAGTCTCACTACCCTCACACTGAAGAACTTCTTTCTAAGATCCAGCTTAACCCTACTCTCCCTCAGCTTCAAACCATTCCCCCTTGGCTTGTCTTTAGATACCCTCATCAAAAGACCCTCTGCAGCCTTCCTGTAGGATCCTTTCAGCTACTGAAAGGCAGCTCTAAGGTCCCCCTGGAGCCTTCTCTTCTCTAGGCTCAACACCCCAGGTCCCTCAGCCTATCCTCATAGCAGAGCTACTCCAGCCCTTGAATCATCTTTGTGGCCCTCCTCGGGCCTCCTCCAACAGCTCCGCATCCTCCTTCTTCTGGGGACACCAGAACTGGATGCAGTGTTCAGGATGGGGTCTCAGCAGAGCAGACTAAAGAGGTGGAATCTTGCTCTGCTGGCTGCACTCCTCTTGATGCAGCCTAGTATGTGATTTGCCTGCTGGACTGCATACATTCCTGACAAGAAAGTCTGCCTGCTTAGTTCCTGTTTGTAATGGCTGTTCAAGATAAAAATCTGAAAATAGGCTTTTTGGAAAGGGGCACATTATTAGGCTCAGGCCTAACAGAGCCCTGACTCCTTTCTCCTCTATTCATCCACCCTCCTGTTCAGAAAGTGGCCTTTTAGAAACAATTCCAAAAAGAACCTGTATTGTTCTTCAGCAGTAGCTTTGAGTCTAGATGTCAGTTTCTCACACTTCGCTGAAAAGAGTAATTTGAGGATTAAAAAATAAAACAGTCTAACCCTCCTATGAAGTCCTGTTTGCTTTCCAGGACAGACTCTGTGGCATTGCCTGGTTAGTGAAGTAAGGGTCTGGACAGAGCAATCCAATTTTTTCTTCATTTTTTTCCAGCTTGATATTTTTTGTTTGTTTTTATTTGTTTCCCCACAAGTTTTATCTCTGGCACTGGTGAATGTTTTCCTGCAGGCTTTAAGTGTGCTGCAGAGGGTGTATGGCAGACTGTGAAGCAAATGTGTCTCATGGAGAGCTGTCTTTTGAAAGCTGAGTATCACCTTTGCATAAACACTTTGGTGCAGATGGATGTGGTATTGGTTACATCACTCTGGAATGTTTTATTGCTATGGATTCCACGTTGCCAGGAAACAAAACAAAAATTTCAATAGATTTGGCATTTGACTTCAGATAAACACTGTAAAAGTCAAAACATTCCATAATTCATAACAATTCTGACAGTTGCAAATCAATGTCTGTGCTGCAGCTGCACCAGATGCTTTGTTTTATGGTACCATTAATGATGACTTAAAACTGTTAACATGCTACACAGAGCTGCTGACCCCTGTAGTAGAACAAAGTGCCAGCACTCAAGATTTCTCTCAGACTTGGTCAGGTTGCATGATTGTGCTTTTTTAACACACTACTTTCTAAAGTCACTTGGTTAGAATCTTGGCATCCTTCTTAATTTTAAGCTCCTTCTTGCCTTTCCAGGATGTGAAGAAATGCTTCAGGTGTGAACCTTAACGACTTGTTAACAGAAAACAAGTGGAGGGGAGTCAAGGCAACCAGGAGGTTTTCTTTTCAGTCTGCTCATTTAGCTATGTGTCTAAGATGCTTGGCAGTTGCACCCTTGAAAAATGGAGTGGAAGAAGTATGGTGTGGCCAGGCTGCAGCGTTCAAAGCATAATGCCATCGTTTTTGAAGGGCCCATTGTTTGTTGTTGTGTTCTGCAGTTTTCTCCTTGTCTCTGATGTTCCTTTAGCCAGTTCCATCAGCATCATCAGGAGCCTGGGCTGCTGTCTTCTGCTGGGGTACCTGCTCAGTTAAAAATTGGTCCTCTAGAGCTTATGTTCTGGCCAGAGGTTTTAGGCTTGCGATGACTTTTAGAGGGTTTGTGGAAGAAGAGGGAGGTTGTAGTGACTGGAAGGTATTTTTGTTTCTCTCCACAAGATATGATTTAACACACAGCCTGTTCCTCTTGCTGAATACCTGCTTCTGCAGAACATTCTGCAATCTATTTAGTGTCAGTGACATGGACAGAGGAATCAGTGGACCCTCAGCAAGTGTGCAGATACCACCAAGCTGTGTGGCACAGTCGACTTGCTAGAGGCTTCGAAGAGACCTTGGGGTAGCCTTCCAGTATCTGATGGGGGCCTACAGGAAGGCTGTGGAGGGACTATTGACAAGGTCTTGCAATGCCACGACAAGGGGCAATGTGTTTAAACTGGCAAAGAGGAGATTTAGACTGGATGTTAGGAAGAAGTTCTTTGCAGTGAGGGTGGTGAGACACTGGCACAGGTTGCCCAAGGAGGTTGTGGCTGCTCCCTCCCTGGAGGTGTTGAAGGCCAGGTTGGAAGAGGCCTTGAGTGTCCTGTACTAGTGGGAGGTGTCCCTGCCTATGGCAGGGGGTTGGAACTAGATGATCCTTGAGGTCACTTCCAACCTTACCATTCTATGATTCTTAATTTACTGCCAGACAAAAAACTGTTGTCCAAGTTCATCTGATATTAAATACTTCTGTATGTGCTCATCTGTAACCAGAGCAAACCTCTTCACACTGTAGTTTACGTTTATCATGACTGATGGCACATGGGTCAGTTGCATCTCTGTGTGCTGTATTTCCCTTGCCACTACCTTTTCTGGAAGCTGTGGTAATAATCTACTCGAAGTAGTGCTTGAAATGGGGTTTCACTTTCATCAGATTCAATAAAATTTGGAAAAAGCTTTGAGTTGGGAAGAAGAAAAAGCTCTGTTAAACATGAAAAAAACTTCAGTCAGCTCTTTCTCCTTTCTGATAACCAAATGTTCTGTGACTCAATCACTGACCAGTGACTGAAAGCAGGGAACTTATAGTTAACAGAAGTAACCAATTGCTTTAGAAATGTCTTCTGGGGCAGTACCTCTACAGTTAGCATTGTCATATATTTCTACCCTGGTGCTGTTGGCAGAACAAGGATGTATGACTTGCAGTGCTCTCCTCTTTCAGCAGCAGAAATGGAATTCATTAAAAGAGCAAAAGGCTGTGTATATCTTCTTGTCTGTGCCCTGTGATGATCTGTTAATGTGTTTGCAATCTAGGAGACAGGCTGGTAGTTAAGTGTAGGTGAACATAGTTATCTGTTGAAGTGCAGCTGGAAGGAATTAAAATCTGTCTTCAGTATTGACATTCTGCTCTGAGGTTTATTTTACTTCTAATTAATTGGAAGGGATAGTATTTTGCTTTTCTGATAACTGCAGATTTCCCCCTAATTATTTTTGGCAGGGTTGCATGTTAATGCTAGAACATCTGTCTCTTTATAAGATATCACAGAGGAATTTAACCAAGTACTGAATAAATGGAGGCAATAACAGTTTCAGCACTGGCTTTTGCTTTGTTTTTCTTCTCTTTCTAGAGTGGCTTACCTAAAATCAAAAAAATTTGGGAAGGCAGAAATTGCTCAGATGGTCTCAAGAGCTCCATATTTACTCCTGTTTTCAGTGGAAAGACTGGATAACAGACTGGGCTTCTTCAAAAATGAACTTGGTCTCAGTGTGAAAAAGGTAAAAATGATACACTGACATCTCCAGGTACTTTGTTGGTGACACCTTGGAACTTGAATACTGTGTGTGGAACTGCTTACAAACCATTGGTGATATTAAGACTTGTCCAGTCTTACTATCTTGATGGGATTTAGAAGTAGAAATACTTTTGCAATCATATAACTCTATATATCTGCATACCTAAAACTGGTGAAGGATGAACTCTGAAATATCTGCCCACCTGGAGGCATGGAGATAAGGAAACACTAACCCTGAGAGCCAGAGACATCAAGATAAGGAAGCAAAGATGCCTACAGAGACCCTCAGCACATTTTGCAACCAAGAGGGCACTGTAAGGAAGGCTGTCACCTTCACCCCTAGTACCCTAAAGAACAGCACCAGGGTAGCACCCCCTGTGTAAAAGATAAGAACTGTGAGCAGGCAGACATAAAACACCTCTTGGAAGTACTTTCTATATGAATAAACTTTCCCTGGAACTCTCATGAATATGTAATGAGTAACAACATATAAACCACAAGGTTGGGACCCAGGGTGTGCACATTCTTTGGTGGAGAGATCCCCTGTGCACCAGCCTGCTTAATAAACATACCTGCTTTAGAACCTTTTGGGTTATAAGGGGTTTTTTTCCCCCTCCACGTGTCAGTCTGAAGTGAGTCAGAGGACCATTGCTGGACCAGCAAGCAGGGTTTTCTTTTTTTTTTTTTTTTACCTGAAAATTAAATTAAATTAGAAAATTAAGTGACTCATTTCATCTCTTCAAGGTACTGTAAAGTACTTAACTCATTTGTTAACAAGTAGTCTAATTTGTGATTTAAAGGCAATCCCAAGCACCAATACAGGCTGGACAGTGCCTGGCTGGAGAGCAGCCCTGAGGAGAGGGACTTGGGGGTGCTGGTGGAGGAGAAGCTCAACATGAGCCAGCAGTGTGCACTTGCAGCCCAGAAAGCCAACCAGAGCCTGGGCTGCATCAGGAGAAGTGTGGCCAGCAGGGCCAGGGAGGGGATTCTCCCCCTCTGCTATGCTCTGGTGAGACCCCACCTGGAATACTACATCCAGTTCTGAAGCCCCTGGACAAAGAGGGATGTGGAGATGCTGGAATGTGTCCAGATAAGGCCACAAGGATGCTCAGAGGGCTGGAGCTGCTCTGCTATGAGGATGGGCTGAGAGAGTTGGGGCTGTTAAGTCTGGAGAAGAGGAGGCTCCCAGGTGACCTTGTGCCCTTCCAGTATGTGAAGTGGGCTACAGAAAAGCTGGGGAAGGACTTTTTAGGCTATCAGGAAGTGACAGGACTGGGGAGAATGGAGCAAAGCTGGAGGTGGGGAGATTCAGACTGGAGGCGAGAAGGAAATTCTTCAGCATGAGAGTGGTGAGAGCCTGGAAGGTGTTGCCCAGGGTTAAGGCCCCGTCCTTGGAGGTGTTTAAGGCCAGGCTGGATGAGGCTGTGGGCAGCCTGATCTGGGGTAGGGTGTCCCTGCCCATGGCAGGGGCATTGGAACTGGATAATGCTTGTGGTCCCTTCCAACCCTGACTGATTGTATACACAGCAAAATGCTTAGCTCATTTGCTTAGCTCCCTGAGAGTAACCTCTGGGTTTTCTCATGAGTGAGAGGTATTTAGTGCAATGCTTTGGGATCTTCAGAGCAAGCAGTAGTGGGAGTTTCCTGCAGTAAGCAGACAGAGTTAGCTGTTGCCTGCAGTAGTTGGGGATGGCGATGCATGTCAAGTCCCAAGTGGAATCTGGTGTTCTGTTAGCTGAAGAGTCAGAGCTGTCACTGTGCCTGTTGCTGGCCTTTCAGTGCTCAAGGTGAAAAGGGTTTAGTCATCTGCCTTCTCCACAGGTTAGATAAGCTTCTACACAGCTTAGAGGATGTGGACTAACTTCTTACCTTGCCGTAAGGTCTAACCAGCTCCTGAGGCAGAGGAATTCCACTGCTGCTGAAAAAGCCTGTTATAATCTCTTCTCAGGTAGTGCTTTTAAAGAAGGTGAGAAGCACTGAGACTGGGCACTTGAGCATGCTTTTTGGGTTTTGGGGTAGACTTTCATTTCCCCCCTCCTGTCTGTTTTACATTTATTGTTTTCCAAATGAACATACCTGATTAACTTAATCTGCTGCTGCTTCATGGAAACTCATCAGAGGTAAAATGAAATGCAAGTGAAAGTGCTTCACTCTTCCAACTGGGAAAACAAAGTTTATAGGAGATCTCTGTTTCACAGATGGATTCACAAACAAGCTTTCAGTAATAATCTTTGTTCTCTCTGTTTTCCCTAACTGTAGACAAAGGATCTGGTAATTCGTCTCCCAAGGCTACTGACTGGCAAGTTAGAGCCTGTAAAAGAAAACCTTGAGGTGAGTAGATATTAAAAGTGTATTGTGTATTCCAGTAGTTGAAGATTTCTCAGAAGACAAAGTTCCTTGAGGACAGTCCTGCAGAGAAACAATCTAATGAAATAGTTTAGATCTCCACTGAAATTAACTGAGGATTTCCAACTGTTTCTTTTCCTCTACAGCTTGCAAGCTTACAGTAGAAGCAAGCTTACATGGAGCAGTATCTTACTCTGCCTTCTAGTCTGATGTAGGTTGGAAACTAACTTGGGTTGGCCATGAGAATCTGGGAGCAAGAAATGTGCAAGAGGTTATTTGCCTCTTGGCAGGTAGCTAGCCTGCCAAAATGTGCATTTGACACCTATTGTCTGATAGCAGATGGTCGTTATTAACAACTGGTGGGTAAATAACTTCAACCCCCCCCAGGGATTCCTTTCTCTCTTTGAAAATGTGACTATGCATTGATTTAATGGTTGTACTGTAAAGTTATCTAGGCCAAACAGCATGATGTAGTGTAAAAAAGTTGAGAAATCCCATTATCCTGTAATGCCTGTGAATTTAAAATACATAATTTTCAGACAGATTCACTGCTCTGAAGCTATTAAAGACTGGGAATCTTGCAATCTGAAATGTGTGTGTGGTAAGGGAGGAGACTGGAAAGTAGCACACTGTTCCAATTAATAGTGCTTTCTTTTTAATGAACATTGTTTCCACGGGGTAGGAATTCAGTATGTTATAATCAGTTTGGCTTTAAGAGCCTCAGTTCTGTTCTGACTGCCAAAAAGTGTGTAGTGTAGCAGCCTATTTCTAATGTGCTCTAGAGAAAGAGGAAGGACTTTCAGATCCTTACTGATAGAGCCTACTGATACTTAGAAGGTCCAGCCTTGCAGGAGGTTGGATGTCTCAAAGGTGTGAACTCAGATTCTGAATGTCCTAAGCTGGTGGTGGGCCAGCAGTACTCAGGGAGTGAAACCATTTACCAGCAGTTCAGAAGTGATCTGCTGGTGTCCTTCATTTTGTTATTTAGAAGTAACAGCAGCAGCTGATCCTAGTTGACAGAACTAGGCCTAAATGAGCTGAAGGATGGCTTATTCCATCCTTTGAAGCCTTCATCAGGCACAATTAGAGGTTCACTGATAGGGTAAAACTGGGAAACTTGGATTACCACTATCTTTTGTGGGAATGGTACAGAATATGCTGACTGTTGTTGGGTCTTGGCTTGGAAGTCTCCAGAGAAGGAGACTCCACAGCCTCTCTGGGGACCCTGTGCCAATGCTCTGGGACCCTTACAGTCAATAAGTTCTTTCTCATGTTGAGGGGCAACTTCCCATGCTGTAGTTGCCATCCATCTCTCCTTGTCCTATCCCAAGGCACAAATGAGCAGAAGCTGTCCCTGTCTCTTCCTTCCTGACCCTCCAGCCCTCAAATATTTAGAGATTGATTAGATCCCCTCTCAGTTGTCTTTGCAGGCAAAGCAGCCCCAGGGCTCTCAGCCTCTCCTCACCAGGCAGTGCTGCAGTCCCTTTAGCATCCTTGCAGCCCTCCATTGGACTCTCTCCAGCAGATCTCTGTCCCTCTTGAACTGGGGAGCCCAGAATTGGATGCAGTATTACAGGTGGGTCTTCCCTAGGGCAGAGTAGAGGGGGAGGAGAACCTCCCTGGATCTGCTGGACACACTCCTAGGACCCCCTAGGACCCCATTGGCCTTCCTGGCCACCAGGGCGCATTGCTGTGCCATGCAGCACTTGTCCACCAGCACTCCCAGGTCCCTCTCCACAGGGCTGCTCTCCAGCAGATCACCTCCCAGCCTGTACTGGTGCAGTTTATTGTTCCTTCCCAGGTACAGGACTCTGCGCTGATTCCTGTTGAACCTCATCAGGTTCCGCTCTGTCCAGTTCTCAGTCTGTCCATGTTCACTGAACGGCTGCACAGCCTTCAGGAGTCTCAGCCAAGCCTCCCAGTTTGGTGTTGTTTAGCTTAAGAAGTCTAGAGAGTTGCTGACTGTTAAATGTTTACTGTCTCACTCAGTGCAGTCATAGAATCATAGAATGATCTGGTTGGATGAGATCTCCAAAATACATCCAGTCCAACCCCCTCTGCACTCAGCAGGGACATCCTCAACTCGATCAGGTTGCCTACAACCCTGTTGAGCCTCACCTGAATATCTCCAGGGATGGGGCCCTGACCACTTCCTTGGGCAACCTGTTCCAGTGTTGCACTAACTTCACGGTACAGAACTTGTTCCTAACATCCAACCTAAACCTAAAACTACTGCCCTTGTCCTGTCCCTGCAGGTTTTTGCAAACAGTCTCTCTCCATCCTTCTTGCAGCCCACCTTCAGATACTGGCAGGCTGCTATTAGGTTTCCCTGGAGCCTTCTCTTCTCCAGGCTGGACACTCCCAGCTCCCTCAGCCTTGTAGCAGAGGTGCTCCAACCTGATCATTTCTGTGGCCTTCCTCTGTACCCAGTCAAAGCAACTCACACTTGAGCTCACTGTGTGTGTCATGAAGGAGCTATTCAGAGCAGAAAAGAAAAGGTGAGGACACTTGACCCAATTGCCATCTCCACTGATTTAACATCAGGTCTTACTCTCAGTTGTGTATCACAATGCAGGAAGTTACCCCTGACAACTCAGATCCTTGGAAATCACAGAATCACAGAAGGTTAGGGGTTGGAAGGGACCTCCAGAGATCGTCCGATCCAACCCCCTGCCAGAGCAGGATCACCTAGGGCAGGTCACACAGGAATGCATCCAAGCAGGTCTTGAATATCTCCAGAGAGGAAAACTCCACAACCCATCTCTTCACACTTGAATTCTGTTTTAGCTGATTATTATTTCTTATGATACACAAATATTTATAAAGCAGATAAGAAAGACTCAAGTGTTGAAAGACTTGATTGTATTTGCCTCTAGAAACAATTCTCTGTAAGCATCTGGAAATCCTAAGGTAGCTTCAAAACCCAGATTTGAAGCCACTCCCTTTATATTTGCCAGGCAGTTTTGGAAAAGAGCTGCAGTCTTGGCACATCATACTGGAAAAACACAAAGCACCACTTTCTTTGCCAGCTGAAGAAGTAGAATCATAGAATCATAGAATAGTAAGGTTGGAAGGGACCTAAAGGAACATCAACTTCCACCCACCT
>VWZE01013845.1:151308-167134 GCA_013396675.1 Eubucco bourcierii | reverse complement strand
CTTGGTGATACTGTGATACTGTGATGCTGTGATACTGCCTCTGTCCTTACCCAGATTAACTGGATAGAGGTTTGCATTTGCCTGTGCAGTGCTGGAATACCAAACATGTTTCCCTGGAAACTTTAAATCTCTGCTGCAACCATTTCCACGCACAGTATCAACACCAAACAAGCACACTTGAGGTTAAAAACAAGATAAAAACCTGTCTGTTTGTTGGAAAATACATTTAAACCACTCAGAGAAAAGCCTTTCATAGAATCACAGAGTTGTTTCAGTTGGAAAAGCCCTCTGAGATCATGGAGTCCTACCACCAACCCAGTACCACTATGGCCAGCAAACCATGTCCCGCAGTGCCATGGCCACAGTTTCCTTGAACACCTCCAGGGATGGGCACTCCACCACCTCCCTGGGCAGCCTGTGCCAATCCCTGACCACTCTTACAGCGTTTTTTTCCCTTTCATCTCCAACTTGACCCTCCTCTTGCACAATTTCAGGCCACTTCTTCTCTTTTGTGTTTTAATTTTACATCAGAGGTCAAAGAATTAATCATTCATATAATGAACCTGGACTGTGAAATAATTTCACTGTTAGACTAATTGTATTCACTGGCATAACTGTTTAGAACACTTCAGAGTTCTGCTGAAATGTTTACCTCTAATTGCCATGCAAAACCCTTCTGCCCTTTCCTCTGGGTAGGGCAGACCCAGCTCTCACTTCAGCAGAGATTGTCTNAATACCAAACATGTTTCCCTGGAAACTTTAAGTCTCTGCTGCAACCATTTCCACGCACAGTATCAACACCAAACAAGCACACTTGAGGTTAAAAACAAGATAAAAACCTGTCTGTTTGTTGGAAAATACGTTTAAACCACTCAGAGAAAAGCCTTTCATAGAATCACAGAGTTGTTTCAGTTGGAAAAGCCCTCTGAGATCATGGAGTCCTACCACCAACCCAGTACCACTATGGCCAGCAAACCATGTCCCGCAGTGCCATGGCCACAGTTTCCTTGAACACCTCCAGGGATGGGCACTCCACCACCTCCCTGGGCAGCCTGTGCCAATCCCTGACCACTCTTACAGCATTTTTTTCCCCTTCATCTCCAACTTGACCCTCCTCTTGCACAATTTCAGGCCACTTCTTTTAATTTTACATCAGAGGTCAAAGAATTAATCATTCATATAATGAACCTGGACTGTGAAATAATTTCACTGTTAGACTAATTGTATTCACTGGCATAACTGTTTAGAACACTTCAGAGTTCTGCTGAAATGTTTACCTCTAATTGCCATGCAAAACCCTTCTGCCCTTTCCTCTGGGTAGGGCAGACCCAGCTCTCACTTCAGCAGAGATTGTCTGCACCAGTCAGGAACCTTTGGATTGCTTTCCTCATTCTGTTCACAGCTCTGACTTTCTCTTCAAAGCTATTCATAGATATTTCCTCAGACTGTTATTTTTTTAGTGGCAGATGCCTGTTCAATATTCACTCCTCTCTCCTGCCTTTTCTTTTCCCTTTTTCTGCCTCCCTAACCTTGATCTTAAACCAAATTCTAAGGAAACAGGAAAAATACACAAGTGTGCATAGATGAGGTTGTTTAGTCTGGAGACAAGGAGGCTGAGGGGAGACCTCACTGCTCTCTACAACTCCCTGAAAGGAGGTTGCAGTGAGGTGGGGGTTGGGCTCTTCTCCATAGTACCAGGTGATAGGACTAGAGGAAATGGCCTGAAATTGTGCCAGGGGAGGGTTAGGTTGGAGATAAGAAAAAAATCCTTTGCTGAAAGAGTGGTCAGGGATTGGTACAGGCTGCCCAGGGAGGTGGTGGAGTCCCCATCTCTGGAGGCATTCAAGAAACCTGTGGCCATGGCACTTGGGGACATGGTTTAGTGGCCATGATGGTGTTGGGTTGATGGTTGGACTGGATGATCTTAGAGGGCTTTTCCAATCCGAACAGTTCTATGATTCTACATATGCTGAGATATAAACAGCCTCACAAGTGTGGTTAGGACAACATTTCAGTTGTATTCTTCACAAAACTACACCTCCCAGGCTTTGTCATTCTTAACCAGCCTTAGAAGGAAAGCTCAATGTAGCTGTTGGCACCTATCTTTTAACAGGGATTTCTAAAATACCTGACCACGTGAATCCAATAGCAGCATGCTGGGAATTTTGACTAAGATCACAGTTACTGAGCTGGTTGCATAATTTAGTGTAAACTTGTCCTGTTTTTAAGTAGAATCACAGAATGGTGGAGGTTGGAAGGGACTCCTAGGGATCACCAAGTCCAATCCCCCTGCCAAAGCAGCATCACCTAAGGCAGGTCATGCAGGAACACATCAAGACAGGTCTTGAAAGTCTCCAGAGTCTTTGTGTCCATTGCCCCTCATCCTATCACTCAGCACCACTGAATAGAGGCTGGGCCCCTTCTTCTCAACACCACCCCTCAGGTATTCATAGAATCAATGAATGATTTAGATCGAAAAAGTAAGGTCACCAAGTCCAGCTGTAAACTCAGCACTGCCAGGTCACCAAACCATGCCCCTCAGTATCACATCTACCAGGCCTTTAAAGCCCTACAGGGATGGAGGCTCAACCACTTTTCTCCTGTCTGTGGGGCTGGAAGAAGTGCCAGGCAGTGCCAGTCAGCACAGGTCAGATGACACCTGCAGCACCGACGGAGGAAGAAGATGCCTCCAGAGAACCTGCTTGTTCTAGCTTTGATTTGTTTTGTGTTTCCAGGTTTTGGATGTTTCATATTTCATCTTTGTTCTATTTATGTATTGAAAATATACACCTATAAAGTGCCCCTCAAGTCACCTATGCTCTTGCTGATTCTCCTCCTGACCTTTACTCCAGCACTGATTTCTGAAATCACAACAATTTGGGTTCCCTTTATTTGTAAGCATTGATCAGATCCCCTCTCAGCCTTCTCCAGGCTAACTAGACACAGGCCTCTCACCCTCTCCACATCAGACAGATGTTCCAGTCCCTGTATCACCCCTTGTGTCCTGCATCAGGCTCTCTCCAGTACTTCCCTCTTGAACTGGGGAGCCCAGCACTGAACACAACACTCCAGATAAGGGCCTGACTAGGGCAGAGTAGAGGGGCAGAGAAACCTCCCTTGGCCTGCTAGCCACACTCTTCTTAATGAACCCCAGGATGCCATTGGCCTTCTTGGCCACAAGGGCACATTGCTGTCCCACGGTGAGCTTCTTGTCCACCAGGACTGCAAGGTCCTTCTCCATGGAGATGCTTTCCAGCAGGTCAACCCCTAACCTGCAGTGGTCCATGAGGTTGTTCCTCCCCAGGTGCAGGGCTCTGCACTTACAGGCATGTTTGATATCATTTGTAGCCTGTGCTATCAGTCTGCTTTTGAAGTGGGAGCTAGAATATTAATGATTAATAGTTCTTGTGTACATGATGACATCAGGAATTGGTAGGCACTTTGAGGTATTTACAGAAGCATTATTACTTTTGCTTGTCAGACAGCAAAACAATGGGTGAGAGAGAAAGTGACTTGCCAAAAGGTCACAGGGTAAATATTGACAGAACTGGCTTCCAGCATGGAATCTTGGCTTCTGGGAAATCAAAAGCAGAACTCCCAGAGCCAACAGCGGGCTCTCATCCAAGACTCCTGTCCTGAGCAGAGCCTGCTGAGGGGGGCTGAAGATAAAATGTGTTACTAGAAGGCAGCTGGGATGGTTTAGGGCTGGAGGCTTTTCCTGAGAGCTGAGCGCTCCGGGCGCGGTGTGCGGCGCTGGGCGCTGGATGTCACTGCGCTGGCTCTCGGGCGGCGGTGCTCACGGCTGAAGTACCGCAGGGTTAGGAGCCTGACCTTTGTCTCCCCCTCTGCAGAGCCGAGGGATGAGCTGGATACACAAACACTGTTCCTCGGCACAGCCGCAGACTTGCGTGACACCACAAGGATTATTTCTCTCCAACTGCAGTGCCACAAAAAGTGTTTAAATAAAAGCTAAGTGGGGCTAGATGTGTCTGTGGGTACTGCTGGCTTCACACCAAGTCAGACAGAAACTTAGTGGTAATGACAGAATTATGTAAGGAAATGAATCATGAAGATGTGAGAAAAAGAATCCGAAACATTTAATGCTAAATATAAGGATTGAGAAAGAGACTCAATTGCCACACAGAGTGGGGAGAGACCAAATGCTTTCAGTCTTCCCAGCCTGACTATTTTCTTGAACACTGACACATATTATTACACTTCTCGTGCTTCGTGCTCCAATTTCTCTCCAGCCTAACTCACATGTCAGTAAATTCATGTCTGACGTCAGTCTGGCTCCTACTATCCTCTTTTTATTAGATGTTTACCTCACTTTTCTATCAAACATCTCTGCCAGAGATCTGAATGCAAATGCACTTATTAAAGATAATGCCTGTGCTTCCAAAACAGGTACAGCCAACACCTTTTCATTTCCACCTAGCTTAAATAGCTCTTAAATGTCAGCTAACATATCTCTTCTTCTTTTTTTTTTTTTTTTCTCCCCTTTGGAACTTTATTTTTTTTCCCCCAGAATGCTCATCTTGTGCAGAGAGGTTGAAATACATTCGTAATGAACTCATAGAAACCTTTTAGAGCCTTGCAAAATGCTGGCAGAGGTAAGGGAAATGGAGCAGGCTAAGTGATGAGCACGTTTCTCAAATGATGATTGTAATGACTGGGAAAGTAAAAGGTTACCTGAATGGCATTTGTCACATTCCATCCTGCTTCCCAGCTGGTGATCAGTTTGACCTGGGCATGTGGCAGGGGAGCTGAGGATTTGTGTTCTGCATCCCGGTGGCAAACATCAAGCTCAGAGTTCAGGGGTCCAGCTGGTGCCTCTCTCTCCTCACTCAGTTCATCTCTTCTAGCAAAATTCACATGCTCTTCATCAGTGTCCAGGCAGCTGTCCCATCTCACCATGCCCCAAAAGAGAGAGGGTGCTTCCCTAAAGCAGGTGAACAGAGATGAGAAAGTTTGCTTCAGGTGAGCCATCGTGAACAGCCAAGTAAAATCTTTCCTCACATGGCTTTATTTCTTTTGAGCAGCTATACTTCATGAATCCTTTTCCTTAGGCTGGCCTTGATATGGTAGCTATGATTAACAAAGTTTCTTCTCCTTAGTTCATTTATTTGTGCTGGTTTCAAATGCCAGGTAAAGAAATGTCTCCAGGGTTTTCAACATACTGCCCAGAGCAGCCTGTGGTGAGATTTAGTTGTCTGCAAGCTGCAATTTACAATTCAAATCCTTTTTTCCCTTTTACCTGTGGTATCTAGATAGATCAGTCATTCATGAAGCATCTACAGGTGACTGCAAGAATCTTTCCCTGGAAATGATGCATGTTTCTAATACAAATAAATAGTTCTGCCAAAAGGGGTGGGGGAGGGGAAGCTTCATTAAAAACTACAGTTGATGGACTGACTGCTAAGTAAATGCATCTAAACAAGTTCACTTTCCCTGATGTGAGCATTTTCTGCTGTGTTTCAGTGTCTACAGAGGTCAGTAGAACTTTAAAAATGTTCTCAAGAGAGCTCAAAGTTGCAAGGGGGGAAAAAAAAAGTAGCTTGTTTGGAACTATATTTAATTCACAGCTGGTGGCAACAGTCAGGGGATGGCACAGAGCTGTGATGATATGTTTAGAGTGGGGATGTAAATGGTGATTAATTATTATTTACACTGCAAACTCCTAAAACCAGAATTATAGAAAGGTGGGGGTTGGAAAGGATCTCTGGAGATGATCCAATCCAACCACCCCTGCCAGAGCAGGGGCACCTAAGCAGATCACACAGAAGCACATTCAGATGGGTCTGGAAAGTATACAGAGGAGACTCCACAATTTCTCTGGGCAGCCTGCTCCAGGCCTCCAGCACCCTCACACCAAACAAGTTTCTCCTCATCTTGAGGTACAACTTCCTGGGTTGCAGTTTGTGTCCACTGCTCCTTGTCCTACCCCAGGACACCACTGCAGAGAGCCTGGCCCCTGCTTCTTGCCCCCCACCCCTCAGGGATTTGGAACCATTGCTCAGATCCCCTCTCAGCCTTCTCTTCTGCAAGCTACCCAGCCCCAGAGCTCTCAGCCTGTCCTCATCACACAAATCTCCCAGATTCCTTCATCACCCTCACAGCCTCTGCTGGACTCTATCCCCGTCCCTCTTGAACTGGAGAGCCCAGAACTGGACACAGCAATGCAGCGGTGGTCTCGGGATTGCAGCAGAGGAGCTATCCTCTTCTTCCCTTGGATGGCCTATGGAATGTGTGACTGAAGGGCAAAGAGATAGAGCAGGGTTGCAGTTACAGGATCATTTATGCTCATTTTATTTTGCTGTTTCACATGCCTGCCCTCCATTTCCTCTTCCTCTTTGTTTCTTTATTAAGACCACCAGGTTTCAACAGTTCTGTTTCTGCCATACAACTGAGTAACAACACTGCTGAGGACACTGAGAAAAAAGTTTGCGTTTATGAAGAATCTGAGCTGGACCTTGAACAGGCTACCCAGGGAGGTGGTGGAGTAACCATGAACAGGCTGCCCAGGGAGGTGGTGGAGTAACCATGAACAGCATGTCCAGGGAGGTGGTGGAGTAACCATGAACAGGCTGTCCAGGGAGGTGGTGGAGTAACCATGAACAGGCTGTCCAGGGAGGTGGTGGAGTAACCATGAACAGGCTGCCCAGGGAGGTGGTGGAGTAACCATGAACAGCATGTCCAGGGAGGTGGTGGAGTAACCATGAACAGGCTGTCCAGGGAGGGGGTGGAGTAACCATGAACAGCCTGTCCAGGGAGGAGGTGGAGTAACCATGAACAGCCTGTCCAGGGAGGAGGTGGAGTAACCATGAACAGCCTGTCCAGGGAGGAGGTGGAGTAACCATGAACAGCCTGTCCAGGGAGGAGGTGGAGTAACCATGAACAGCCTGTCCAGGGAGGAGGTGGAGTAACCATGAACAGCCTGTCCAGGGAGGAGGTGGAGTAACCATGAACAGCCTGTCCAGGGAGGAGGTGGAGTAACCATGAACAGCCTGTCCAGGGAGGAGGTGGAGTAACCATGAACAGCCTGTCCAGGGAGGAGGTGGAGTAACCATGAACAGCCTGTCCAGGGAGGAGGTGGAGTAACCATGAACAGCCTGTCCAGGGAGGAGGTGGAGTAACCATGAACAGCCTGTCCAGGGAGGAGGTGGAGTAACCATGAACAGCCTGTCCAGGGAGGAGGTGGAGTAACCATGAACAGCCTGTCCAGGGAGGAGGTGGAGTAACCATGAACAGCCTGTCCAGGGAGGAGGTGGAGTAACCATGAACAGCCTGTCCAGGGAGGAGGTGGAGTAACCATGAACAGCCTGTCCAGGGAGGAGGTGGAGTAACCATGAACAGCCTGTCCAGGGAGGAGGTGGAGTAACCATGAACAGCCTGTCCAGGGAGGAGGTGGAGTAACCATGAACAGCCTGTCCAGGGAGGAGGTGGAGTAACCATGAACAGCCTGTCCAGGGAGGAGGTGGAGTAACCATGAACAGCCTGTCCAGGGAGGAGGTGGAGTAACCATGAACAGCCTGTCCAGGGAGGAGGTGGAGTAACCATGAACAGCCTGTCCAGGGAGGAGGTGGAGTAACCATGAACAGCCTGTCCAGGGAGGAGGTGGAGTAACCATGAACAGCCTGTCCAGGGAGGAGGTGGAGTAACCATGAACAGCCTGTCCAGGGAGGAGGTGGAGTAACCATGAACAGCCTGTCCAGGGAGGAGGTGGAGTAACCATGAACAGCCTGTCCAGGGAGGAGGTGGAGTAACCATGAACAGCCTGTCCAGGGAGGAGGTGGAGTAACCATGAACAGCCTGTCCAGGGAGGAGGTGGAGTAACCATGAACAGCCTGTCCAGGGAGGAGGTGGAGTAACCATGAACAGCCTGTCCAGGGAGGAGGTGGAGTAACCATGAACAGCCTGTCCAGGGAGGAGGTGGAGTAACCATGAACAGCCTGTCCAGGGAGGAGGTGGAGTAACCATGAACAGCCTGTCCAGGGAGGAGGTGGAGTAACCATGAACAGCCTGTCCAGGGAGGAGGTGGAGTAACCATGAACAGCCTGTCCAGGGAGGAGGTGGAGTAACCATGAACAGCCTGTCCAGGGAGGTGGTGGAGTAACCATGAACAGGCTGTCCAGGTTTAAAGAGCTGACAGAGCGAAACTCTCCAATGAATTGGAGAAAAACAGAATTGTATTTGGAGAGAGTTACAGACAGAAATTACAAAGCAGATACAGAATCCATAAGCAAACCCCCTGAATTTTCCCCCAACCCAAAACTAAATCTATCATCTCCAGTGCTCCAATCCTTCCCCCTCCCCACCATGCCTCTACCATCCTCTGGAGGCCCCAAACCAGGCCTATCCTTACATGTTTGTCCTGATGACGCAGCTCCTGCCTGGCACAAGGCTGGAGGGGAAGGAAAGGAGAACGAGCTGGCCTTGCCGTGAGCTTATGAAGAGATAGCAGAATTATAGCATTGAATAACAATCTTCCAGTCCCCAGAGGACTCTTTTTAACCTTATAGTTCCCAACCTGGGACACCAGGGAGGTGGTGGAATAACCATGAACAGCCTATGCAGGGAGGTGGTGAAGTAACCATGAACAGGTTGTCCAGAGAGGTGTTGGAGTAACCATCCCTGGAGCTGTGTACCAGACACCTGGATGAAGAGCTTAGGGACATGGGCTAAGAGCTGTGTACAGGGAGATGGTTATGGTTGGACTCAGTGACTTGAAAGGCTTTTCCCACCAAGCAATTCTATGATTTGGTGTGAGATCAATTACAGTCCTTGACTGCATCAGCATCTCCTTCCTCTTGGCTGAGCTTTCAAAACTTCTCAATCCAGATATAGAAGTTTGTATTTCTGAACTGATTACTTTTCTGCCAGACAGACATGAGCTGCAGTCCTCCCAGGAACTCCCAGCTCTTCCCCATCTCCAGAGTGAAACATCCTTCACACAGGACTCATCACCTGGTCTCTTTTCTGTGCTCAGGATTAAATAAACAAGGAGACAATCATCACTGTTCTGTCTTTTCCAGTCAGACACTAAATTCCTCCTGTTCCTCACACAGCTAGTATCCTGAAGCTCTCCACAGTTCACCCAGCTGTTCTAAAAGACAGAACTGCTTCAGAAATCCCACCAGTACAGAATGATGTGCCTGCCTCCTGGGAGCCTCCACTGACACCTCTGTGCCATGTCCATGGCTTCACTGCTGGGTGCTGTGGAGCATTTCTTCTATTACACTGTGAAATCTGCTAATGCTGACCTCAGCTGAACAACAAGTGGCTCTTGCTTGTCAAAACATCCATCTACAGGTATTTCTGAAGACTGAAGTGCATGCCACTAGCCAGCTGACAAACTTACCATGATCTCCTGAAGCGACCTGGAGGGTACTTGAAAACATAACTGCAGTTTTTACAGCAAACTTTGACCTTGCTTTTGTCCTCTTCTCATCAAAACCATTCCAACAGACAGCTTCAGGCAGCCTTCTTAGGGGAACTGCTCAGTAAGAGGTGTCCACACTGCTCACATGAACCACACCTGCTAGCAGTGGCTGCAGAGGGAAAATAATAACATAAAAACTACAGTGTTCATTTTCCTAATGACCTGGAGAAGAGCAGACTCAGAGGATCTTACCAGTGCTGATCAATATCCAAAGGGTGATGAGGTCATCATGAGGACAGGTTTGGGCTCTTCTCAGTGGTGCCCAGTGGCAGGACAAGGGGCAATGGGCACAAACTTGAATCCAGGATTCACTTGAACTTAGGGGAAAGTTCTTCACTTTGATGATGTTGGAGTCCTGGAGCAGGCTGCTCAGAGACATTTTGGAGTCTCCTTCTCTGGAGACCTTCAGAAACCCACCTGGACACACTGCTGTGCAACCTGATCTAGGTGAACCTGCTCTAGCAGGTGGCTGGACTGGATAATCTCCTGAGGTCCCTTTCAACCCCCACCATTCTGTGTTTCCAATATATGCAGAAATGTCTGAACCACAAAAATGGAATAATGGGAAGTGGCACAGATCAGTTTGCATTTTCAATCCCTATTTAAGCACCTGATCTAGTTGAGGATATCCCCACTCGCTGCAGGGGGCTTGGACAAGATGACCTTTGAGACTCCCTTCCTACCCAAAGCATTCTGTAATGCCCAGGCAGTTGGAGCACTTCTGCTACGAGGACAGGTTGAGGAAGCTGGGAGTGTTCAGCCTGGAGAAGAGAAGGCTCCAGGGAGACCTAATAGCAACCTGCCAGTACCTGAAGGGGCTCCAAGAAGGATGGAAGGAGGATGTTTGCAAAGGCCTGCAGGGACAGGACAAGGGCAATGGCTTCGAACTAGAGCACAGAAGATTTAGATTAGATGTTAGGGGCAAGTTGTGCACCATGAGGGTGGTGGAACACTGCAATACGTTGCCCAGGGAGGTGGTTGAGGCCCCTTCCCTAGAGACATTCAAGGTGAGGCTGGACAGGGCTCTGACCAACCTGATCTAGTTGAGGATGTCCCTGCTGACTGCAGGTTGGACTGGATGAGCTCTTGGAGTACTTTCCAACCCAGACCATTCTATGATTCTGTGATTTTATTACATCTGCAGATCTTCATGCTTCTGGACAGGAAGCATTTTATTGCCTAAGGCTTTATCTCATGCGAAAAGTGCAACTAGTGAAACACATTCAAGAATACTTTTACCACCCAGAGGAATCAAACTGCATCAAACACAAAACAATTTGGTTGTTGCTCGTTTACAAATGGTGCATTGCACAAGAAACTTCATGGTTTATTTTGTGTCTGTAAAAATGGTTTATTTCTGACTAAAAGAATTCCTTGAGACAGCAATAAGTGCTGCTTGGGTTTGTTTCTTTTTCCCTCTTTGTTTTCTTTTAATGGTTTTTTTATATTTCTTTTTTTTTTTTCCCCCAAGTTTGCTTTGTTTTCCTTGCAAATTTGTCAGGGTTTCAAGGAGCTTTCTTAATCAAGGGAAATCTAAGAAAGTTTAGGAAAAGAGAGATCACAGAATCACAGAATTGTCTGGGTTGGGAGGGACTCAGAGATGATTTAGTTCCAACCCCCCTGCCATGGGCAGGGACACCTCACACCAGATTGGATTGCTCAGAGCCAGATCCAGCCTGGCTTTAAAGACTCCCAGGGATGAGGCTTCCACCACCTCCCTGGACAACCTCTTCCAGTGTCTCACCACCCTCATGGTGAAGAGTTTCTTCCTAACATCCAGTCTGAATCTATCCACTTCTAGTTTTGCTCCTTTCCCCCCAGTTCTATCAGTACCTAAAATGTCCCTCCCCATCTTTCTTGTAGCTCCTTTCAGATACTGGAAGGCTACAATAAAGTCTCTTTGGATGTCTCTGGATATAGAACAATTTGCCTGTACATGGTTAGAGAGGAATTGTCCAGGCTCTCTGAAAGCAATGGAAAGAATCCCAATTTTAGATCTCCTATCTGCCAGACACATCACATCTGGAATTTAGGAAGCAAATACTTTAAAATGTTCTTTCACTTCAGAAAGAATGTAAAAATCCATAAAAACCCCCACAGCTTTTAGCTGGTTTAAATTCATTACTTCCCCACTGACTACCAAATACAAATAAGTATATCTGTGTCCAGAAATACCTGAATTTTAATAAAATACTTATGCTTGATCCTACAAACTTGGTATATTGTTGGAGCAACTCATGAAAGGTCTTTGGGACAGACTGGCTGAGCTGAGGTCACTTGTATGAGTTTTAACAAAGCAAACTGCCAGATCCTGTAGTTGGATCACAACAACTTCATGAGCACTCCAGGCTTGAGGCAGAGTGGCTGGAAATTGCCCAGCAGAGGAAGTCCTGGTTGGCAGCAGAACATGAGGCAGGGTGTGCCCAGGTGGCCAAGGTGGCCACCAGCATCCTGGCCTGGATTAGCAATGGTGTGGATTTTTCACTCTGTATTATCTGTAACTGTGTGTGTGTGGGTGTGGGTGTTTGCAGCCAGCAGCACAAATCATGCTGTGTTCCACCACTGTTTTTCTCTGAGCTGTTCCACTGGCAGAAATAATGAGCACAGGAAGATGCATCAAATCTGGTTTGATTATTGCATGTCAGACTGCTGTCTACATGAATACTGTGTCCAGTCTTGGGCTCTCCAGCTCAAGAGGGACAGGGATATACTGGAGATAGTCCGGTGGAGGCTACAAAGGATGCTGAAGGGACTGGCACATCTGTGTGATGAGGAGAGGCTGAAGGCCCTGGGACTGGTTAATCTGGAGAAGAGAAGGCTGAAAGGGGATCAGTTGGAATCAATCCTGAGGGTCTTTTCCAAGCTGAATGTTTCTGTGATTCTGTGAAGTATCTGAGGGGTGGGTGTCAAGAAACAGGGGTCAGGCTCTTTGCAGTGGTGCCCTGTGACAGGACAAGCAGCAATGGATACCAACTGGGACACAGGAAGTTCCACCTTAACATGAGGAGAAACCTGTTTGAAGTGAGGGTGCTGGAGGCCTGGAGCAGGCTGCCCAGAGAGGCTGTGGAGTCTCCTACTCTGAAAATTCCCAGACCCATTTGGATGCATTCCCAAGAAACTTGCCCTGTGTGATCCTGCTTTGGCAGGGTGGTCAGACTGGGTGATCTCCTTTTTGAACCCTACCATTCTATGATTTTATGACTGCAGTAATAAAACTCCATCTTTATCATGCCGATTCCAGGCTGCCAGAAATAAACAGTAAAGGCAAGAAATGAGAACTGGCCTCAGCCAAAGGATAGTCCAGCCCTTCACTTTCCCTGTGCACTACTTCTGCTAGACATTCTTTCTACAGATGTTGTTTATCTGAGCAAGCCAATACTGGAGGTTTAATTAAACCTTATGCCTTGTCTTAGGAAAAACTTCCTGACTGATGAATGGCCATCAGTGTGGCTATCACTGTCCTTGGCAACTAGTCACCTATTTCTGTCTCAGCACCTAAACCAAGACTGCAATGTTCTCTTTGTAGAGCAGCCAACTGTCACTGTGATCCCTAAGCTTGGCAAGGATGCATTGCAGGAAGAGGAAAAGGGGGTGGATAGGCTTGGAAAAGACAACTTTCTTGGTCAGGAGGAAGTCGTAGTGCAGCTGCTCATGCCTGAGGGAATTAGGTTTTGAGAGCTGCCACTTTCTCTGGCCATATTTTCTTCAAAATCTATTTGACCATTTGATCCTTCAGTTATACCCTTCAAGGACAGCATTTCATAATAGCAATGAAAAGCAGGTCAACAAAACACTTTCTCAGCCCTGCATGCTTTCATCTCACCTCCTCTTTTGCATGATGCTCAATCCTGTCTCTTCTGTGTAATGCCTCTTGCACTCTGGGACTCAGTTAGGTGGGGTGCTAGCACGTTGTGGCTTCTCAGCACACCTTCACAATGGAGAAGATCTCTACAGAAATGGTATGTGAGGGGATGACCATTCTTAGTCATGAGCCTGGCTGGGGCAAATGCAGCTTCTAGATATGTAAGAGGAAATGCCTGCTGAGAGGTTTGCACTGCTGTTACTGCCCAGAATGGATTCAGTTCACAACTAAAGGGCATTTTTAAACTTTGCATGTCAATGCGCTTGGCCTGTGTGCAAACCTGGGTCTGAGAGCATGAAAGTGGAAGAGGTAAAGCTACACCTGTGGTGTACTCACACAGAACTGAAGACATGTGATGGTCAACAGGGAGGTGGTTGTGCCACTCTGCTCTGCTGAGACCTCACCTGCAGTACTGTGTGCAGCTCTGGAGTCCTCAGCATGAGAAAGAAACAAACCTGCTAGAGCAGGTCCAGAGGAGGGCCATGAAGATGATCAGAGGGCTGCAGCACCTCTCCTGTGAGAACAGTTTGAGAGAGCTGAGGTTGTTCAGCCTGGAGGAGAGAAATTTCCAGAAAAGGGAGACTGAGGAGGGACTGCTTGCAAGGGTTTGCTGTGACAGGATGAGGAGCAATGGTTTGAAACCGGAGGTGCTTGAAGGTGCCCAGAGAAGGGCAGCAAGGCTGGGGAGGGGCCTGGAGCACAGCCCTGTGAGGAGAGGCTGAGGGAGCTGGGGGTGTGCAGCCTGCACAAGAGGAGGCTCAGGGCAGAGCTCATTGCTCTCTACAGCTCCCTGAAGGGAGGTTGTAGCCAGCTGGGGTTGGTCTCTGCTGCCAGGCACCCAGGGACAGAACAAGAGGACACAGCCTCAAGTTGTGCCAGGGCAGGTTCAGGCTGGATGTTAGGAAGAAGTGCTTCAGAGCAAGAGAGATTGGCATTGGGATGGGCTGCCTGGGGAGGTGGTGGAGTGCCCATCCCTAAAGGTGTTTAAGAGAAGGCTGCATGAGGCACTTGGTGCCAGGGTTGAGTTCATTAGAAAGTTTTAGGTGATAGGTTGGACTGGATGATCTCAGAGGTCTTTTCCAAACTGGTTCATTCTGTGATCCTGTGATTTAGGGCAGACTTAGGTCAGTCATGAGGAGGAAGTTCTGCACGATGAGAGTGGTGAAACACTGGGACAGGCTGTTCAGAGCAGTGTTTGAGGCTCCATCCCTGGAGGCATTCAAGGTCAATGTCTCCATGTGGCCCTGTGCACCCTGATGTATTCAGAGGTGTCCCTATTGACTGCCTGTTGGACAAGACTCCTGTCCCAGTTCAGAGCCTCGAGCTGCCTGGGGCTGCAGGACAGAAATTATATTTGTTCCTTTTGGGGAGGAAAACTGAAGATACTGCTCCCTAATTGGAAGTTCAAAGGGAGATTCTATTTCCAGGTCCATGTATGCACAGGGCAGTCAGGTAGAATGATTGCTAGGCCACAAGCCAGGCTGAGCCTGTCACACTAAAACCTGCTGGAATCCTCCACTGCCTCCACCCTGGGCAGGCCTGAGAGCAGGCCACAACTGCCCTGCCCACCTCAGGCCTGCAGGGCCTCAGCAGGCTGCAGGACACAGCTCACCACGGGCTGCCAGCCAGGAGCCATCTCCCACACACAGACTGTGAGGTAAGAAGGGATTCACTGCCTGGAGAGAGGGAAGTGAAGGGAGGAGAGGCAGGGAGGAGAAGAACTCTGTCATGGCATCCTGGGCTGTGACAGGAGCAGTGTGGCCCAGGAACAGGGCAGTCCTTCTGCCCCTGTGCTCAGCACTGGCTAGTACACACCTTGAGTGCTGTGTCCAGTTCTGGGCCCCTCAATTCAAGAGAGATATTGAGGTGCTGGAAGGTGTCCAGAGAAGGGCAGCAAGGCTGGGGAGGGGCCTGGAGCACAGCCCTGTGAGGAGAGGCTGAAGGAGCTGGGGGTGTGCAGCCTGCACAAGACGAGGCTCAGGGCAGAGCTCATTGCTCTCTGCAGCTACCTGAATGGAGGTTGTAGGCAGGTGGGGCTGGGCTCTGCTGCCAGGCACCCAGAGACAGAAGAAGAGGACACAGCCTCAAGCTGTGCCAGGACAGGTTCAGGCTGGATGTTAGGAAGAAGTTCTTCAGAGCAGGAGAGATTGGCATTGGAATGGGCTGCCTGAGGAGGTGGTAGAATGCCCATCCCTGGAGGAGTGCAGGCTGCAGAAGAGGAGGCTGCATGAGGCACTTGGTGCCAGGATTGAGTTAATTAGAAGGTGTTGGGTGATAGGTTGGACTCAATCCTAGAGGTCTTTTCCAACCTGGATAATTCTGTGACTCTGTGATGTGGCCTGCATAACCTTTGAGGGTCCCTTCCAACCCAATGCATTCTGTGCCCCAGTGATGGACTGCCCAGGAATGCAGAGGTACTGCACAGTCCATGCTGCATACCTGAGGTACATCCTGCCTATGCCTCTCTCCAGCACAAGCTCAACAGGATCCTTTTAAAGGTAAAGAATCTCTTTTTTTTTTTT
>VWZE01013845.1:105265-142154 GCA_013396675.1 Eubucco bourcierii | reverse complement strand
AAGTTTCCCCAGACTTCTGGGTGCTGAGGAAAGGAGTTGATCTGTGACCTGGTCCCGGCTCTCCTGGCAGCAGGCTCTCATGTGCAGGCAGATGTTTTGCAGTGTGCAGTCTCAGCACAGTGTAATGCTGGCTGTGCAGGCCGAACGCGTGGAGGTATCAGAGCCTGATCCTGTTTCACTGGGCTCCCACCCAGCTCAGGATCAATGAGGCAGCAGGCACGGATGCAACAGCAGAGAGCACATGTGCTACCTGCTCATCCCTTTATATCCGTACAGCCCCAGACTAATGTGCCTTTGGACACAGGATAGCCAATCAAATGGCAGTTAGCCAAGATTCACCATATCAGGTGAAGCCACAGGCTTGCTTTACCCTTTTTAGGGCAGAGCACAGCCTTGCACAAGGCAGCCCTGTGCACCTTGTTTACCACAGGACCTGGGCAGGCCACAGACCCCAGACTCAGTGGCTCCAGATTCTTTGTCCTTTTCCCCGAGGTTGCTCTCCCCAAAACAGAAGGAGGGAGAGCAGAAAAGCATGCCTGGGCAAGGCAGGATATGTACAAGCCTAATTTGGCCTGCTTAGGCCTACCATGACAATTAGGAACTAGTTCTTTATTGAAGGAGTGGTCAGGCACTGGAGCAGGCTGCCCAGGGTGGTGCTAGAGTCCCCACCCATGGTAGTGTTAAAGAAACCTGTGGCCATGGTACTTTGTGACATGATTTAGTTGCCATGGTGTTGTTAGATTGATGACCTTAGAGGTCTTTCAACCAAAACTATTCTTGATTTTGTTCTATCACCTGATCCTAGGGAAAAGAGACCAACTCCCACCTAATTTCAACTTCCTCTCAGGGAGTTGTAGAGAGCAATGAGCTCTCCCCTCAGTCTCTTCTTCTCCAGGCTAAACAACCTCAGCTACGCCTTATAAGACTTGCCCCAACTTGTGACCAACCCCTGAAGCTTACTCTTTGCTATCAAGCTCCTTTATTTTCCAATCCACCCATGAAAAAGGCCATTACTGTGTATTCTAAGTGCA
Organism: Eubucco bourcierii; assembly: GCA_013396675.1. Classification (NCBI taxonomy): domain Eukaryota; kingdom Metazoa; phylum Chordata; class Aves; order Piciformes; family Ramphastidae; genus Eubucco; species Eubucco bourcierii. The sequence continues at coordinate 141,123 of VWZE01013845.1, read as the reverse complement.
GCAGCTCATTAAATGTAAAGACTTGACATAGTGGTTTGATTATGGGAAAGATTTCTTGTGGCTGTGTGTGCAAAATGCTTCCCTCATTATTTGTTAGGTAAAAAAGGATCCTAAATTATGCATAGCACACATATCAGTGCATGATTAAACAACATAAATAATTCCATAATATTTGCACTATCCTCTTACTACCTCCATCAGGAAGTACTTCCATTGAGAGGTGGTACTGAGTTATTTTTAGGGTAACTTCAAAGTAGGACATATATGGATGAGAGACTTCCACCATCATCCATGTTAGTCTTTTATTTTTATGGACAAATTTCTCAAGTCCTTGTCTAAAGTCTTCCTCCGAGATGTATCACAGAACTGCAGAGTGGTTGAGGTTGGAGAGGTTGGAGAGCTGGACAAAGAGGAACATCATGGGGTTCAGCAAGATTAAGTGCAGACTCCTGTACATGAGGAGGAACAGCCCTGGGCACCAGTACAGGTTAGGAGCTGAGTTGCTGGAAAGCAGCTCCATGAAGAAGGACCTTGGAGTCCTGGTGCACAGTAAGCTATCCATGTGACAGCAACGTGCCTTTGTGGCCAAGAAGGTCAATGGTCTCCTGGGGTGCAGAAGTGTGTGGGCAGAAGGTCAAAGGAGCTTCTCCTCCTCCTTTGTTCTGCCCTGGTGAGACCACATATGGAGTATTGTGTACAGTTCTGAGCTCCCCTGTTCAAGAGGGATAGAGAACTACTGGAGAGAGTCCAACCCTTCCACTAGTGATAGATCCTCCTTGACCAGCCTTCCTCCTCTGAGGAACACAGGCTTCCTGAAGGCTGTCTTCCTAGGAAAGACTGAGGCAGCACTCACTAATTCAGCCATTCCCATGCCTGTGTACCCAGGTCTCCAATGGGCCTACACTTTGCTAATCTCCCTTTTGTCTCCTGAGGAGAACAAGCTATTTTCCATAGCAGTCTAATCATGCAATTCAGAAGGGGGGACAGCAACCCAAGATGCAGCAGTGGTGCCTCATCACCTCTTGGGGGCCTTCTGGGGAGGAAGAGAATATTTTTCTGCTTGCAAGGCCATTTTCAGGCCAGTGGCATTTGTTCTTAATGGGCATTGCACCAGAATGGCACTGATTTAGAGTCATGGAATCATTTAGGTTGGAAAAGACCTTCAAGATTGAGTCCAACTCTTAATCCTACTCTACCAAATCCACCACTATGCCATAGCCCCAAGCACTACATCTACATGGCTTTTAAACATCTCTAGGGATGATGATTCCATCACCTCCCTGGGCATTAAAGACAGTGATAACTTCTAAAAGAGCACTTTCTTTAGAGCAAGGAACTGATGGCTTCAAGAAAAATCACAGCTGGAAAGTTTAAACCTCTTCCTTGTGTGGAAACAAACAAACAAACAAACAAACAAACAAAAAGTAAAGGACATATGGAAAAGCATTAATGGGGAAAGCAGAGGAGAAAGGGAAAGGAAGGAGAAGGTTAAGGAGTGATGAGCATCTGGCATTCCACAAACCCCTTAAATACTATTGCCTTTTCTTTTCCTAACCAGAGATTGTTAGCTGCATCTGTTTAAACTGGCAGAGGGAAGATTTAGACTGGATGTTAGGAGGAAATTCTTTACAGTGAGGGTGGTGAGACACTGGCACAGGTTGCCCAGGGAGGTTGTGGCTGCTCCCTCCCTGGAGGTGTTCAAGGCCAGGTTGGAGGAGGCCTTGAGTGAGCTGTGCTAGTGGGAGGTGTCCCTGCCTATGGCAAGGGGTTGGAATTGGCTGATCCTTGAGGTCCCTTCCAACCTTACCACTTTATGATTCTATGAAAGCAACACTGTGCTTCACACAAAGTAAACCAGGAGAATGGGGGAAACCCCCACTGCTATTGTCAGGAAATATGGCTGCTGTGTCTGGCAGGTATTCTCAAGTGCTCAGAAATTTAATAAGAACAGACTCTTCACTAATTTGTAATAGAAGAAGATTTCCCTGCCAGATGCAGAAAATCAATAATGAGAAGTTGTTCAAGTAAATTGCTGTTGATTTAAGGTGAAAGTCACAGCAGAGTGCAAGTGGTGTTACATGTGGCTTGGATTTCTACAGCGAGCTGTTGAAAGGAGCAGGTTCTGAATGCTCAGACCACAATGTGAGCAACCCAACTCCTTCCCTAGGCCACAATGGCAACAACCCAACCCCTTCCCTAGGCTACAATGACAACAACCCAACTCCTTCCCTAGGCCACAATGGCAACAACCCAACTCCTTCCCTAGGCTACAGTGGCAACAACCCAACTCCTTCCCTAGGCCACAGTGTGAGCAACCCAACTCCTTCCCTAGGCTACAGTGGCAACAACCCAACTCCTTCCCTAGGCTACAGTGGCAACAACCCAACTCCTTCCCTAGGCCACAATGGCAACAACCCAACTCTCCTTCCCTAGGCTACAATGGCAACAACCCAACTCCTTCCCTAGGCCACAATGGCAACAACCCAACTCTCCTTCCCTAGGCCACAATGGCAACAACCCAACTCCTTCCCTAGGCTACAATGGCAACAACCCAACTCTCCTTCCCTAGGCTACAATGGGAACTACCCAACTCTCCTTCCCTAGGCTACAATGAGAACTACCCAACTCCTTCCCTAGACAGACCAGGAAAATGTTTACTTTGTCTAAAAACATCTCTGTTGCTTGGACAATCTCTGCTTGCCCTGCAGTCAAATCCAGGCACCTGAGGAGGCCTGTGTAAAGCAGCCTTTTTTCCACTCTCTAGCAATTTCTGCGTGTTCTGCTCTCACTCTCAGGAAGTCCTCTTCACCTGCAATGCTCATTATGAAGACCTGGCTAAAGGTCTTTTTCTGAAGGGGGTTGGGGTTACAAATAAGAGGTGCCCAGAGATATTTCTAGTTCATATGGAGCTGTGTGCATTGCATCTTGGCATAGAGGTGAAGTTCACTGTATATTGGCACAGAGGTTAAGTTCAGTTCCTTGTTTCCTTAAATCCAGTCATTAAGTAGCACTTAAATGTATTTCAGTTTCTTATCATTGCAAGCAAAAGGGATTAAAATGTTTCTGTTCAAGGCACGTTGAATATTCCCTTAGCAGTGCTGCTTTTGAAGCCAGGCAGTGCTGGAACATGGGAACCAAAGCCCAGAATGATTCAGCTCTTTCAGCACAGGGAAACAATATGGAAGCTGATGGCAAATTAACAGTCAAAGATGTTCTTATTTCACAATAGAATTGGAGAATTGTTTGGACTGGAAAATACCTCTGTGATCATCCAGTCCAGTCATCAATCCAACACCATCACGCCCACTAAACCATGTCCCAAAGTACCATGGCCACACATTTCTTGGACACCTCCAAGGATGGGGACTCCACCACCTCCCTGGGCAGTCTATTCCAATCCCTGACCACTCTTGCAGCAATTTTTTCCTAATCTTCAACCTAACCTTCCCCTGACACAATTCCAGGTCATTTTCTCTTGCTTTATCACCTGATCCTAGGGAGAAGAGCCCAATCCCCACCTCACTGCAATCTCCTTTCAGCGAGCTGTAGAGCAATGAGGTCTCCCTCAGCCTCCTCTTCTCCAGACTAAACATCCTGAGTTCCCTCAGCTGCTCCTCCCCAGCCCTGTTCTCCAGAGCCTCCCACAGCTTCTTTGCCCTTCTCTGGACCTGTTCCAGAACCTCAATTTCTTTAGTGCATGAGGACACCAAAACTGAACCCACGACTCAAGGTGCAGCCTCACCGGTGCTGAGTCCAGAGGGATGATTGCCGCCTCAAAGTGCACAGCTGACTCTCTCAGTCCCTTGTCCTTGTAGCCCCTCCATCAGGAGCCAAGTTTTCCATAGCTTTTTGCTGAATGAGTTCTAGCAGTTCCCAGCCCAGAAGTAGAAACCTCAGAGAAGACAATAAAAGCATCCAAGATGGAGTAATGTGTCCTGAGTCTAGGTTTGAGGTTCAGGATGGTAGCAAGGAAGCAAAAGAAAATTGAGAAAAGTGTAGGAAGCATCCTGCAGACAGAGTTTTGTACTGCCTGCATGTGTGGGCAGCCACCCACTGTGCTTGTATTAGGCACTCAATAGAGTGATGTTGTTCCTTCAGCTCTCACACGACCTGGACATCTCTAAAAATCCTGAGCAGGGATTGCAGAGTGACTTTGGACTCGTTTTACAAGTGAGAGTAAAACAGGAAGTTCTCATTTAGGACACCATTGTTCTTCCCTCACTCTAGACAGCCCAGCCCAGCTCTGCCTGTAACAAGTAGAAGGAGGAAATTAATCCAGCATCTTCAGAAAGAGAGAGGGACAGAGGAGATGTATGGAAAAGATGGACATAAGGGGTGGCTGCTGGTTGGATATGGAACTGGCTGGATGGGCAACCAGAGAGTTTCAGTCAGTGGTTCAATGTCCAAGCAGAGACAGTGAAAAGTGACATGCCTCAGGGGTGGGTACTGGGACCACAGTGACATGGGCAGTGAGACTGAGACACCCTCAGCAAGTTTTCAGGTGACACCAAGCTGTGTGATGTGGCTGACATGCCTGAGGGTAGGGATCAGTCCAGAGGGACCTGGACAGATGTCTTGGAGAGGTTGGCTCGTGCCAACTTCACGAACCTCAGGGCCAAGTGCAAGGTCCAGCACCTATGTCAGGCCAATGCCAGTCACAAATCCAGGCTGGGCAAGGGGTGGCTTGAGAGCAGCCTTGAGGAGAAGAACTTGGAGGTAGCAGCAGAGGAAGTGTGACCTGCAGAATGAGTGAGTGCTCCCTGCCTGGAGCACTGCATCCAGTTCTGGAACTCCCAGTACAAAAAGGACATAGGACCCTTGGAGAGAGTCCAGAAGAGGCAACAAAGCTGATCAGAGGGCTGGAGAACCTCCCATATGGGACAGGTTGGGAGAGCTGGGGCTGTTCAACCTGGAGAAGAGAAGCCTCTGGGAAGATCTTAGTGCAGCCTTCCAGTACCTGAAGAAGCAGAGAGCAGAGCTGAGGAGAGACTTTTGACAAGGGCTTGTAGTGACAGAGTGAGGGACAATGGCTTTGAGCTGGGAGAGGGGAGACTGAGCCTGGAGCTGAGGAAGAAACGGTTTAGAGTGAGGGTGGTGAGACACTGGCACAGGTTGCCAAGGGAGGCTGTGGATGGAAATGTTCAGGGCCAGGTTGGACAGGGACTTGAGCGACCTGTTCTAGTGGGAGGTGTCCCTGCCCATGGCAGGGGGGAGTGGAACTAAATGATCTTTAAGGCCTCTTCCAATCCAAACCATGCTGTGATTCTCTGATATGATTCCATGAAACAGGAGGACTCTGGAATAAGTTAGGAGAAGTGGAATCAGTGCAAGTGCAGACGACGTTAGGATAACACTTCCTTCATGGAACCAGATCCTCAAGGTTATTAATACAGCACGCAGTGGGCAAGGATCTGGGAAGCATTCACTGCTGCTGGAGCTACATGAGTGAGAAAGATTCCTCATCTGCTTCCTGTGGGGTGTAAAGGGCACATGCCATCAAGTAAGTGTTGCATGCAGCTCTGGTGCACCTCAGCACTTCAGAGCTTCAGCAGAGGCAAGTAAATATGGAGGCGAGAACTGCTGTGCAACGAATGTCACTCCAGCAGGGTGCCTGGCATCTCAGAAGGCTTGGGCACCTTAAACATGGCTGCTGTGTCTCATGCTGGGGGGTATGTGACTGAGAGACCCCAGAGCAGAGTAAGCAGCTGTCTCTTCTTTCAGTGGATTCTTTTCCATGGATGTTGGAAAGAATGTGGATCTGCCTGAAGCTGAGAACAGCTGGGCATGTTTCCCCACTGGAACACGATAACGTCGGCTTAGGTTTCAAATGGGGGACCAGAAATAACCAGACCCACTGTCAAGTTCTGGAAGAGGGACTTGGATGTATTGAAATTAGTGGTTCCCTGTTGACCACCTCAGAATTTGGAAGATGAAATGGTGCTATCAGAAAACACGAGTGCTTGGGTTCCTCACAACCAGGACTGTGAAGTCACATCGAATATTGCACTCAGAGATGCCCCGGAAATTTCAAGTATGGATGTGAAAGAAGCTCTGAGTCCCCAGAAATATTCCTGTTAGGACAGCCACTGGAACAAGTCCAGAAGCAGACTGTAAATGTAGATATGGCCCTCTGTGGTGCAGTTGTTCAAGTGCCATAATTTAGTTCTAATGCTTCCTGATAAGAACTGTCAGGGAGTACCAAGAGTACATTGTGCCACAGTGGGAGGTGAACTAGGAGATCATGAGAAACTGAGGTGAAACACAGGCAAAAAATGAGGGAACTGATATTGCTGAAAAGCACAACTGAGGCTAAAAGACTGCTAGGTGCTAGCAAAGAATCACAGAATGACAGAATGGTAGGAGTTGGAATGGAGCTCTGAGGATCATTCAGCCCAATCTCCCTGCTAAAGCAGGTTTGCCTAGATCGGGTTGTGCAGGAACATATCCAAGGGGGTTTTGGAAGTCTCCAGAGAAGGAGATTCCACAACATCTCTGGACAGCCTGCTCCAGGCCTCCAGCACCCTCACATCAAAGAAGTTTCTCCTCATGCTGAGGTGGAACTCCCTGGGTTCCATTGTATGTCCATTGCTCCGTGTCCTGTCACAGGACACCACTGAGAAGAGATTATAGGACTGAACATAAAGACAAAGCTCTAACCCTTATGTCTAGCTGCAACTTTCTGGGTTCTTGTTTGTGTCCACTGCCCCTTGTTCTATCACTGGGCACCACAGAGAAGAGTCTGGCTTCATCATTTTGCCCCTCACCCTTTAGATATTGACCAGCATTGATCAGTTCCCATCTCAGGGTGTTCTTCTCCAGGCTAAACACCCTCAGGGCTCTCAGTCTTTCCTCCTCACATGGTCCAGGCCCTCAGCATATTTATAGCCTCTGTTGGACTCCCTCCAGTAGTTCCCTGACTCTCTTGAGCTGGGCAGCCCAGGACTGGACACAACACTCCAGCTGTGCTCTGACTAAGAAGATGAAGCAGTTTTTGCTCAGACCAAGAATGCAAGACACTTCCCAAATAAAGCACTGTAGCTGCAATGCTATACTGGAAATGATACCTTCCCATTCTTAATATGCTAACTAGAAAGAAGAAAACAGCACTTAAAAGTTTGAAACTAGTAGGCTGGAATGAGAATGATCATTTATTAAGCATATTAATTTTTGTTCAGGAGCAATGAATCTTGGAAACCGCAGTGGTTTGTCAAAATAATTAAATTCCATTTGCTTCTCACACAGACATGCCCACACATCTTCCCAAAGCACTCCTTGCTAGCTACTCAGAAGCCTAAACTTTCATATCTGGACTTCCTAAAATAGAATCATACAATCATAGAATGGGAAGGTTGGAAGGGACCTCAAAGCTCAGCCAGTTCCAACCCCCTGCCATAGGCAGGGACACCTCCCACTAGTACAGGTCACTCAAGGCCTCATCCAACTTGGCCTTGAACACCTGCAGGGAGGTTGTGGAGCACAGAATGACCCAATCAAAGATCATGTTGGGTGATTCTGTGCTCCACAACCTCCCTGGGCAACCTGTGCCAGTGTCTCACCACCCTCACTGCAAACAACTTCCTCCTAACATCCAGTTTCAATCTCCCCTCTGCCACTTCAAACCCTTCAACTCTTTGTCCCTTCAAACCCTTCAACCCTTCAAACTCTTTGTCCTGTTATTACCAGACCTTGTCAATAGTCCCTCCCCAGCCTTCCTGGAGCCCCCTTCAGATACTGGAAGGCCACTCCAAGGCCTCCTGGAAGCCTTCTCTTCTCCAGGCTGCAGAGCCCAAACTCTCTCAGCCTGTCCTCACAGAAGAGCTGCTGCAGCCCTCTCAGCATCTTGGTGGCCTCCTCTGGCCTGGCTCCAACACTTCCATGTCCTTCCTGTGCTGGGGGCTCCAGAACTGCACCCAGGATTGCAGGTGGGGTCTGAGGAGAGCAGAGTAATGGGGCAGAATCCTCTCCCTTGCCCTGCTGCCCACCCTGCTCTTGCTGCAGCCCAGGACTCAGTTTGCTCTCTGTTCCTTACTCACCTGGGAGGGAAAGTAAAAAAAATTTTTAAAAAAAATCACTGTTTTATCCATACTGATGATAACCTTCAATGTTGTGCACATTTCAAGTTTGCTAATTGCTTTGTCAGAATTAGGTAACAAGGGGACAAAACAAATCCCCTTTGTCTTTGTCAGTGCTAATTTCACTCTAGTTTACTCTCATCTGTTTTACCAACAATTCAGGCTGCTGGATCCCATGGTTATGACACCAAGAAGGCCTGGTGATCTCAGGTGACACAGAATGATAGAATCATTTTGGTTGGAAAAAAGCTTTAAGATAACTGAGTCCAACCATTCTCTAACTCTACCAAGGGTGGTGCTAAATCATGTCCTGCAGCACCACATTTCTGTCTCTTGGAAACATCTCCGGGGTGGGGATTCAACTGCCTCCCTGGGGAGCCTGTGCCACTCTTTGAGAACCCTAGAACTCCCCTGGTACAACTTGAGGCCATTTCCTCTTGTCCTATCACTTGATACTAGCAAGAAGAGACAAACCCCATACCTGGCTCCAACCTCCTTTGAGGTCTTCCCTCAGCATCCTGTTCTCCAAACCAAACACCCCCAGCCCCTCAGCTGCTCCTCCCCAGCCCTGTTCTCCAGACCCTTCCCCAACTTTGTTGTCATTCTACAGACATGGACACACTGCAGCCCCTCAGTGTCATTCTTGGTGTGAGAGGCCCCAAACTGAACCTGAGACCCAAGGTGTGGCCTCACCAGTGCTGAGTACAGGGGCACAATCACTGCCCTGTTCTTGCTGACCACATTATTCATGGTCCAGGTCAGGATGCTGGTGGCTACTTGCCCACTTGGGCACATGCTGGCTCATCTTCCACCATCTACTGACTAGCACCCTCAGGTCTTTCTCTGCTGGGCAGTTTCCAGCCATTCTGCCCCAGGCCTGGAGCATTCAGGAGGTTGTTGTGACTCAAGTTGAGGACCCAGCACTTGGCCTTCATAGAATCATAGAATCACAGAATGTCAGGGGCTGGAAGTGACCTCAAAAGATCACCTGGTCCAGCCTCCCTGCCAGAGCAGCAGCACCTAGAGCAGATCACACTGGAATTCATCCAGATGGTTCTTGAGTATCTCCAGAGAGGGAGACTCCACTGCCTCCCTGGCCAGCCTGTTCCAGTGCTCAGTCACCCTCACAGGGAAAAAAAATCTTCCTCAGGTTCCCATGGAACCTTCTATGCCTCAAAATGGCCTTGTGGAACCTCATCCAACTGGCCTCAGCCTGCCCAGGTGTCTCTGCCCTCAAGCAGATCATCTGCAGCCTTAACAAGGTTGTGTTGATGCCCTCATGGATGCATGCTGGTGCTTCCCAGCTTCCCTGCTAACTACCTCATGTAGGTCATTTTGGGGTGCAGTCTCATCTGACTTTAAGAAACTGAGCTGAGCTGTCAGTGTTGCTGCCTTCTGTTGGGATGTTAACCCTGCAGAGAAGGACACCCTGAATATCACTTCAACACCTCCTACCAGAACAGTAAGGAATCAGTAACCTCTGAAGCCCTATGGAGAGAGGCTGAGGGAGCTGGGATTGGTTAGCCTGGAGAAGAGGAGGCTCAGGGGAGACCTTCTTGCTGTCTGCAGCTACCTGAAGGGTGCTTGTAGCCAGGGGGAGGTTGCTTTCTTCTCCCAGGCAAGCAGCAGCAGAACAAGAGGACACAGTCTGAAGCTGTGCCAGGGGAAGTTTAGGCTGGAGGTGAGGAGAAAGTTGTTGCCTGAGAGAGTCATTGACTGCTGGAATGGGCTGCCCAGGGAGGTGGTGGAGTCAGCGTTCCTGGAGGTGTTGAAGGCAGGTTTGGACGTGGCACTTGGTGCCATGGTCTGGTCTTGAGGGCTGTGGTGATGGCTTGGACTTGATGAGCTTTGAGGTCTCTTCCAACCCTGGTGAGACTGTGACACTGTGAACTTCCTCTTGGAGATTTCTGATAGAGTTTAATTTTCGTTTTATTCCTTTATTTCTTGTTCTGTTGTTTTTGTTTTGTTTTGTTTTTTACTTTCCCCTTTTTTTAGTTGCTTTGATCTTTTGTTTTGTTTTAAAAAAATCTATTCTTTTAATTATTTTCTTTTCTTTTTTTTTTTTTCTCAGCCTTTAGAAAAGAAGGCTTCAGAGGGATCTCAGAGCAGCCTTCCATAACCCAAAGAGGGCTGCAGGAGAGCTGGGGAGGGACTTTTGACAAGGGCTGGGAGTGACAGGACAAGGGGCAATGGCTTTGAGCTGGAAGAGGGGAGATTGAGACTGGAGATGAGGAAGACATTTTTGGCAGTGAGGGTGGTGAGACACTGGCACAGGCTGCCCAGGAAGGCTGTGGATGTCCCTGCCTGGAGGTGTTCAAGGCCAGGTTGCATGAAGCCTTGAGCAAGCTGTGCTGGTAGGAAGTGTCCCTGCCCATGGCAGAGGTGTTGGAATCGGATGATCATTCAGATCTCTTCCTACCTAAACTATTCTAAGAATCTAGGGGGGAAAAAAAGGTAATAATTCTAACTGGGAGCCTTTAAGTGATTTCACAACCAGTGGATGAATCTCAACAAGTCCCCAGTGAGATTTTAAGTTTATAGTAAAAGAAAATCAAAATAAGGAGCTAGGAAGCAGTTGTCTGCCCTAATTCATCAGCTCCCTAAAGTCTGGAATTCCAGGTAAATTGCAAACAATTTTGTGTGTGTTTTGCTTTGTTGTTGTTACTTGGGTTGTTGTTGTTTCTTGGTTGAGGATTTGTTGTTGTTTTGTTTTTTTTTTTTTTCCTATTTCCACTCAGGTAAACTTTCCACCAATGGTACTACTACAACTTTTAATTATATGGATGGTGGTTATAAGAGGTATATGTCATTCATTTACATCTATTAATGGATGGAACTCATTAAAAAGTAGTATTTAACATACAGCAAGTGGGTGTGTGCATACATATATAAAAGCAGAAAATTAAAACCATATATAGTAGCTACTAGAAGCAGATTTATATGTCCCCATTTCATATTTTTATTTCAGTGTTATATTTAATGCCATTAGAGCATCTGGAATATTAAAACTATGCATTATAGGATTTTATTGAGTCTAATACTGCAGACTGAGCTAACAGTTTGTTAGATGTCTCATTAGCCATTTTAAAAAGAGGTCTCATAGAAGTGCAGTAATAGACTAAGGAGATGCAAAATTTGAGTTTGAAGTGGTGTCCCTTAGGGGTCCACCCTAAGGGGGTGATCTGGGGACCAGTGGGACCAGTGTTGCTTAGCATCTTTGTCAGTGACATGGGCAGTGGGACTGAGGCACCCTCAGCAAGTTTTCAGGTGACACCAAGCTGTGTGGTACAGCTGACATGCAGGAGGGATGGGATCCTTCCAGAGGACCTGGACAGGCTGAGGAGCTGGTCCCAAGCCAACATCACAAAGTCCAACAAAGCCAAGTGCAAGGACCTGCAGCTGGGTCAGGGCAATCCCAAGCACAAATCCAGGCTGGGTAGGAATGGTTCAAGAGCAGTCTGGAGTAGAAGGACTTGAGGGTGTCAGCTGATGAAATGTGACCAGCAAAGAGAGAGAGGTAATTGTCCCCTACTGCTCTGGTGAGACCCCACCGGGAGCACTGTGTCTAGTTCTGGTGTCCCAACACAAGAAGGACATGGAACTGTTGGAGAAGGTCCAGAGGAAGGCGTGAAGATGAACAGAAGGCTGGGAACCTGCCCTGTGGGGACAGACTGAGGGAGCTGGGACTATTCAGACTGGGGAAGGCTTCAGGGAGACCTCAGAGCAGCCTTCCAGTACCTGAAGGGATGACAAGAGGACTGGGGAGGGAGTATTGACAAGGGCTGGGAGTGACAGGATGAGGGACAATGGCTCTGAGCTGGGAGAGAAGAGATTGAAATTGGAGCTGAGGAAGAAATTCTTGAGAGTGAGGGTGGTGAGACACTGGCAGAAGTTGCCCCCAGAGGTTTAGGCTGCTCCCTCCATGGAGGTGTTCAAGGCCAGGTTGGATGAAACCTTGAGCAATCTGGGCTGGTGGGGAGCTGTCCCTGCCCATGGCAGAGGGGTTGGAGCTGGATGCTCTTGAAGGTCCCTTCCAACACAGACCATTCTGTGATTCTATGAAAACTAGTTATAAAAGGAATAGTTTACAACAGGTTAACTCTCATCTGTCAAGGACATTTTTTTCCTCTTGCACTCTATGAGATTCTCCCTATTATCTTACCAGCTCATTCAGAGTTAATAATGGAGAGAATCATGTGCTGTGAGCAACAGAACGACACCATACAAATGTCTTAATCACAGACAGAGATGTTGGTAGGATGAGATATTGGGAGCTCCACTAGCTCAGCCCTTCTGCCAATGCTATATCAGGTCAGTCATGGCTCTGTTCAGCTTGTGTAGAAGCATAGACATGTTTCAGCTGGAAAAGCTCTTAAAGATCAGCAAATTCCACCTTCAGCCTAAGACCACCATGGCCATTATACCATGTCCCAGAGTGCCATGGCCACATGTTTCTTCAACACCTCCAAGGATGGTGACTCCTCCACCTCCCTGGACAACCTATTTTCCTCCCTCTCTGAACAGAAGCTGTCCTTGCTGTTGTGTCATCTCCTCTAGTGTCATCTCCAGATCTGTTTTGGTGGATGAATTAAGCATTTTATGCTCCACTGACAACATCTTGGTTCTTTTGCTCCCAGATGCTGCGTGGATCTCAAGTCATTGTGATGACACTTGGAGCCTGGCAGTCCAGCCAGGTCTCAGCCCATCCAACAGCCATAAAATGCTAAGGTTGAAAGGGACTTCAAGGATCAGCCAGTTCCAACCCCCTACCATAGGCAGGGACACCTCCCATCAGCACAGGTCACTCAAGGCCTCATCCAACCTGGCCTTCAACACCTCCAGGGAGCAAGCAGCCACAACCTCCCTGGGCAACCTGTGCCAGTGTTCCACCACCCTCACTGCATAAAGAACTTCCTAACATTCAGTTCCAATCTCCCCTCTACCTGTTCAAACCCATTCCTCCTCGGCCTGTCGTTGCAAGACCTTGTCAATAATCCCTCCCCAGTCTCCTCTTGGCTGCTGGTCTCCTGGAAGCCTTCTCTTCCCTAGGCTGCAGAGCCCAGACTTTCATAGCCTGTCCTCATAGTAGAGCTGCTCCAGCCCTCTGAGCATCACCCAGTTGATTCACCCAGATCCAGATCAACCACACATATGTCTTCAGGTTCCTAGAGAGAACCCTGTTGGAGATGACATCAAAGGTTTTAGTGAAGGAAAGTATATTGCATCCAACAGATGCCAGCAATGCCTTTGCCCACTGCACGGAGTCAGATTTGATTGCAGTGCTCTCCTAGGTGTCAAGCCAGTCCTGACAACTTCCAAACCAAGCCCAGGCAGTGCTTAAAACTGAAATGAATGCATCAGCAAATGAACTGACCACAGGCCAAGTGCCCACGTCAAAAAAACCAAAACAGTGCTACCTCAACATCTTTGGCATAATAACCTGAAAAGCCAGCACATTTATTCTTGGCCTTTTATTATTTGGGGATTTTTTGGTGAAGAAAACAGGAGGCCACCTCCCTGGAGACATTCAGTGTCAAACTTTATGGGGCCCCTGAGCAAGGTGACCTAGTTGGAGACATCCCTGCTCACTGCAGGGGTGGGATGTGTGGACAAGATGATCTTTGAGGGTCCCTTGCAACCTGATGCATTCTGTGATTCTGCAAAGAAGCAAATTTTGAAGCAAGTTCTAGAAGACTCCAGCTCTGGACTGAGGAGGAAAAACAGAATGAAGAGCCTTCTGTTCTGAACATCCAGTCACCAACCTCATCCAAAACAAACCTAGGAATGGCTCTTGCTTAGCTTAGTCAAGCTGTCAAGCTAAAGCTTGATGAGAACTGCTCTGTAGGTTGTCCAGATTCTTGCCTATAAAGATAGAACAAGATCATGGAATCATAGAATACTTCATGTGGCAATGGTTGTGTCAGAGCCTTCCATCATCATACTTGTCCCTGAAAGAAGGAGATGTTCAGGTTGGGTCTTAAGAAAAAAATAATAAATTTAATTGATCAGTTTCAGGCCTCTCACTACAGCAAAGACATTGAGTTCCTGGAGGGCACTGAGAAGGGCAGCAAAGCTGGTGAAGGGTCTGGAGAACAGGGCTGAGGAGGAGCTGCTGAGGGAGCTGCAGGTGTTTAGTCTGGAGAAGAGGAGGCTGAGGGCAGAGCTCATTGCTCTCTACAGCTCCCAGAAAGGAGGCTGCAGCAAAGTGGGGGTCAGGCTCTGCTGCCTATTCTCAGCTGATGGAAGGAGAAGCAGTGGCCTGAAATTGTGGCAGGGAGGGTTAGGTAGGGGATTAGGAAAACTTTCTTCGCTCCAAGAGTGGTCAGAGATTGGAACAGGCTGCCCAGGGAGGCAGCATCCCTGGAGGTGTTCAAGAAACCTGAGGCCATGGCACTTTGGTTTAAAGGGCATGGTGGTGTTGGGCTGATGGCTGGACTCGACCTTAGCTTTTCCTACAGAAACAGTTCTGTGATTCTCTAGTTTTTGAGGATATAAATTGGCACTAATCTAGTGAACTGATGCTTGCTGTCACATTACTGTATCAACCTGGCTTTGCTTTGGCTGTGAGGTCACTGCAAGGAAGAACATCACCTCAGCAACCCTGTAATGCTGCAAAGCATATAGCTGAAACATAGAAGGCAACAGATGGGGCAATATCTGGCAATTTTATTTGTCAGATATCTCCCATCTGTTTCTCTCTCTGTCTGCATATTTTGCAGTATTATCCAGTTTTAGGAAGGCAAGTCAATAAAATTCTACAGAATTGGTTTAATCTTCTGGTTTATTATTATTTAATTTTTATGATTGATTTTTTTTTTAATTTTTTTTTTTTACAATTCATTAGTGGCTGGCAGGGAAACATCAAACCCACACTAATGATTTCAGCCAAACAATCCTCATCTCCGTTCTGCCAGAGGCAAAGTCATATTTCAGGGCAAAATTAGATCTTAATTCTTATTAATAAATTCTGAAAATTCTGGTACTTCCTCACATGCAACAGATCTCCCTAAATAAATGAGTGCTGGAGACTGCTTAAAATGCATTGTAAAGCTGAAAGGTTTATGTGGAATTTTGGAGTAACTTCTTGGTTTGTTGTTGTTTTTTTTTTTTTCCCTGCAATGAGTAGCTATTAGAATTAGGAAGTTGGTTTTGGTAGCTGTCCCATTTTCTGGAAACAGAGCCACAAAATGTTGTGCAACAGGCCTGTCATTCATGGAAAGAATCCCAAGATTTTGGCTGCAACAGTTAATTTTGGGCTGAGCAACTCTCTCTCCTTTCTACTTCATGTTCTGGGCTGAACAGGAGTTAACCACGCAGCTGCCAGTGCTCTCCCAATTGTTGATTTCTCAGAGGGCCTAAACAAGAACAGAAATCAATTAATCATAGAATGATTGGGGTTGGAAGTGACCTCTGGAGGTCATCCAGCCCACTCCTTCTGCTACAGTAGGATCACTCAAGAGTAGATCACACAGGAGCACATCCTGATGGGGATTGAAAGTCTCCAGAGAAGGACACTTCAGAACCTCTCTGGGCAGCCTATTCCAATGCTCTGCTAGCCTCAAAGGGGAGAATTTTCTACTTTTTGTGGAACCTTCTGTGTTCCAGTTGGTGTCCATTGCTCCTTCTACTATCACTGGACACCACTGAGAATAGTCTGTCTCTATCCTTCTGCCGCTCACCCTTTAGCTATTGATGAGCATCTGGAGTACAGGAAGGACATGGAACTGCTGGAGAGGGTCCAGAGGAGGGCCACAAAGATGATCAGAGGGCTGGAGCAGCTCTCCTATGAGGACATGCTACAAGAGTTGGGGATTTTCAGCCTGGAGAAGAGAAGGCTTTCAGGACACCTTAAAGTAGCCTTCCAGTATCTGAAGGGGCCTACAGGAAGGTTGGGGAGGGACTATTTACAAGGTCTTGCAATGACAGGATGAGGGGCAATGGGTTTGAACTGGCAGAGGGAAGATTTGGGTAGTGAGACACTGGCACAGGTTGCCCAGGGAGGTTGTGGCTGTTCCCTCCCTGGAGGTGTTGAAGGCCAGGTTGGAGGAGGCCTTGAGTGACCTGTACTAGTGGGAGGTGTCCCTGCCTATGGCAGGGGGTTGGAACTGGCTGATCCTTGAAGTCCCTTCCAACCTTACCAGTCTATGATTCTATAATTCCAAATCCCTTCTCATTCTGCTCTTCTGGAGACTAAACAGCCCCAGATCTTCAGCCTTCCCTCAGACAATAGATGTTTCAGTCCCATCAGGATTTTAGTGGCTCTCTGCTGGACTCTCTCCAGTAGTCCTTTGTCCTTCTTGATCTGGGGAGCCCAGAACAGCACAGAGTTCACTGCTACAGGTGTGGCCTCACCAGAATAGCAGCACAGTCAGAAAGACAATGAGAAACCACGGCAAGAAATGAGTGGCACTTAAAAATGCCACAGAATCCAGTATCAGGCAAGCCCATGACTCCTGTCTTCTCCTTCTATGCATAAAGGCCAATAGTGAGGTATCAGCAGATGAGCCTTTAGCTTTGTTCAAAACCAATGGCAGCAGGTGGGTTGGATGTATGAAGTTCAGAGTCTGATCAGTTGCAGGGGTGGTGAGCGAGGAGAACGGAGAGTTTCAGCAAAAGGAGCTGCAATCTGGAACCAGCTCCATCCTGAGGCCGTTCGTAGCTCGTCAGGCTGTAACAACTCTCCTGACTCCAGCCTCCTCAAGATGCAGTCACTGCTATTGTTGCCATCCTTCTCTTCACAGCCTTTCCTGGCAAATTATATTTGCCCTCCTTTTATTACCTAGACCCAGGTCTATCTTATTCTCCTGCTGTTCTATTCCTCCTTTCCCCACACCTTTAATTTTCCAGGATTGCTTTCTGACCTGCAGTTACCTGCGTCTGCCACCGTATCAGCCTTTAAACTGACAATACCCCAGCACCAGAGTGTCTCACAAGGATGGCTTTGTCAGTGTTAGATTCTTCCTTTTCTCCACATCTCTTTTGTGTCCTTTGATCTCAAATTCTGTTCCCTGCTTTGCTATTGATTCCTTTTCACGTATCCCAATTCTTTATCCCTTGTCTCTCTTTATCGCGTCTTTTGCCAGCCCCTTCCCTAACGCCACTTTGGATGAACACAACCCTGGCACAAGAATGTCTCTGGCTCCTTCTGTCTTGGGTCCAAATCACAGGCCATGGGTTAAAGCTTTGATTGTAGTGATTCACACTTTCCAGCTCATCCTGAGAGCGGTGTCTGACTCTTCTCTCTGTCCTTTAAACCTCCTTTTTTTTTTTTTGTCTTTATTTGCTTTATCCTTTGATTACAGACCTCATAAGAACATGGAACAGGGTTGCACAGGTCATCAAATCCATTCCTCCTGCCTTTTGCAGGCAACTTTGTCATGGAACTACTTCCATAAATCTGCCCAGTACTACTTTTAACTCAGTTAAATCTTCTCCTAGCAGAAGGCTGTTTCCACACCTACTGATTAGAAACCATCTTCCAATTTTCCAGCCGATACTAATTTCTATTTCTCTTATACTCATTTCCTTTTATGACAATTCCACACATTAGCATCTCTGATATGCATAGAACTGTCTCACATCTTATTTTCCTAGGTTAAACAACCCAAACTCTTCTAATCTGTGTCTCAAACAAGCTCTCCATTCCCCAAAGGCTTCTGCTCTGTTTAAGTCCAAATTAATTCCTCTTGAACATGGACGTTCCTAACTCCCTGGGGGAGAGTTGTATCCCTAGATGGGATATAGCAGTATTAATTTTTATATCTTCACTAGAAATGTTTTGCCTGATCCTTTGCCTTCTGTATCCTAGGCACTACCTGCTTATTTCATAGCTGCATCACTCACTGTGCCTTATGACTTCCTGACCTCCACTCAGGAGAGTCAGGCTAAATCTCACAGGAAACTTAACTGTTAGAAGACCTCATGTGCATGGTCTTGTACCATTTAGTATCTTCTCCTGTACTTCACTCACTGAGGATAAAAACTAAGAAGTGAGCAATAGTGCAGCATTGCTAAAGCTGAAACTGAAATAACCCACACTGAAGCAGTCCAGAAACTGAGACCTGCTTCTTAAAACACAAATTTTGCCCTTTTTCTCTTGAACATCTCCAGGGATGAGGACTCCACCACCTCCCTGGACAGCCTGTTCCAATCCCTGACCACTCTTGCAGCAAAGAAATCTTTCCTGATAGTCAAAATAAACCTCCCCTGATGCAACTTGAGGCCATTTCCTTTTGTCCTGTCATTAGTTACTTGGGAGAAGATGCCAACACCAGCCTTACTCCAACCTCCTTTCCATGTATAAATGTATGTACAAGTTTAGGGCATGTAGATTGGGCTTAACTAATCTTACTTTATCAGCAAAACTGATTAAAACTCAAAGCCCATGGAAATATCACAGTCTCACAGTCTCACCAGGGTTGGAAGAGACCTCAAAGCTCATCAAGTCCAAGCCATCACCACAGCCCTCAAGACCAGACCATGGCACCAAGTGCCACGTCCAAACCTGCCTTCAACACCTCCAGGGACGCTGACTCCACCACCTCCCTGGGCAGCCCATTCCAGCAGGCAATGACTCTCTCAGGCAACAACTTTCTCCTCACCTCCAGCCTAAACTTCCCCTGGCACAGCTTNAGCCTCGGTGCCCTTCTCTGGACACACTCAAGCACCTCAATGTCCTTCTTCAATGGAGGGGCCCAGAACTGGACACAGGACTCAAGGTGTGGCCTAAACAGTGCAGAGTGCAGGGGAAGAAGGAGCTCCCTGCTCCTGCTGCCCACACTCTTGCTGATGCAGGCCAGGATGCCATTGGCCTTCTTGGCCACCTGGGCACACTGCTGGCTCCTGTTCAGGTGGGTGTCAATCAGCACCCCGATATGATGATAGTGGTTCTCAAATGAGTCCTTACCTGATTCTACTCACACCCTTCTTTCAGCTCAGCAGCTCTCATCTCACCACATGTTGTCATGACTTCCTTTTTCCTGAGGGCTGTACCTAAAAAGCTTCCTATCTATCTTCATTTTGCCCAGCTTGTCATGGTCCTGAGTGCACCTATGGACTCTGCAGCCTCTTCTCCTAACTCCCATGGGTCTGGCTGCCTGACCTCAAGGCCACCTCTGACTTGGTACAGCCATGTAACCTGTGTTATGCCTTGGTGACGTGTGAAGAAGACCTTGGAGAAACCTTGTTGGTGCCTGCCTGCATTTAAGGAGTGGATGCTAGAATCAAAATCATGTTCTTGCCCTCAGCCTCTGCTTGTGCTGCATTGCAGCCTCACTTTGCATTTCACTGACCCTGACTCTAATTTGCAGACTTGACCTAGACTGGCTTGACCTCATACCTATCTCCTCACTATGAGCCCATCTGGAGATAGGAATTCTTGGTTGATCCTGGTTATCATCTCCAGACTTGCCCTTCCTGCATTCAGGTACTGTGTGATCAAGGGCTCTTGGTAAGGTCACTGCCCTGCCTACCTTGGTGCTGTCTTTGTCTTCCAACTTGCTTTCCCCTCTGGAGCAGCCTCCTCTTGCTGCTTCTTGAACACAGCCCAGCATTTTACAATATGAAATTATTTTCTGTGGTTCAGATGTGAAGAATGTTGTTGATTTAATAAGTCAGTAGGTTATCCTGGCATATCTTCCCTCCATGTCCCTAATCTATTAAAGCTTATAGCTCTGGCATACAGTTATGAGATGTCAGTGCTGGCTCTGAGTGGTGATTAGATACTTGCTTATGACAACAGTGCAGCTCACCTGAAACTAGGCTGAGCTCCTGCAATGCCACCTCACATTGCAGAGCATACAGGCTTGGCAGCAGGAAATCCAAGCTGAGGAAAAAGGTCAGGTAAATAACATATGCAGGGTTTAATATTGTCCCAATATTGCTTTTGGGAAAGCAGAGCCCCCCAACCTACTGCTGATCTTAATAATTCACAAGTCATGTAGATGTTTTGTAGATACCTAAAAAGAGGAATACATACTGAGTCAGGTGCTGAAAAAGTATGAGGCTTTGGGTTTTGAGACTACAGAATCACAGATTTGTCAGGGTTGGGAGGGACCTCAATGATCCTCTAGTTCCAATCCCCTTGCCATGGGCAGGCCACTTTCCACTGAATCAGGTTGCCCAGTGGTTGTAGGCCTCCACTAGACCAGGCTGATCAATGTGAGAAGCTGCAGAGGCAAGAAAGGCTGGAACACAGAACAAACCAGCACTGACAAGTGTGAATTTGATTCATCTTTGGATATTAATCAAAAAGTTATTCATAGAATCATAGAATGGTAGAAGTTGGAAGGGATCCCCAGAGACCATTGAGTCCAACCCCTCTGCCACAGCAGGATCACCCAGGGCAGGTCACACAGGAACACATCCAGGTGAGTCTTGGAAGTCTCTAGAGAAGGAGATTCCATAACCTCTCAGGGCAGCCTGCTCCAGGCCTCCAGCATCCTCACAACAAAGAAGTTTCTCCTCATGTTGAAGTGGAACTTCCTGGGTTCCAGTTTGTGTCCATTGCTCCTTGTCCTATCACAGGACACTACTGAGAAGAGCCTCTAAGTTTGAACATGAAGAGAAAACTGTAATGCGTTTCAGCCCCAGTAAGTGAGAAATCCATCTCTCAAACCACTACATAATGGGTGATGAGACCTTCTTTACATAGTGGATTCCACCTTCAGGTCTTACTTTCAGTTTCTACAGTCTGCTTCTGGATATGACAAGTGGTGTCCCTCAGGGGTCAGTGCTGGCACCAGTGCTGTTTGACATCTTTGTCAGTGCCATGGACAGAGGAATTAGTGCAGCCTCAGCAAGCGTGCTGCTGGCACCAAGCTGTGTGGCACAGTCGACTTGCTAGAGGGCAGGGATGCCATCCAGAGGGACCTGGACAGGCTGGAGAGCTGTGCCCAGGCCAACCTCATGAAATTCAACAAGGCCAAGTGTAAGGTCCTGCNTCAGCACAGGAAGGACATGGAAGTGTTGGAGCGGGTCCAGAAGAGGCTACGAGAATGATCAGAGGGCTGCAGCAGCTCTGCTGTGAGGACAGGCTGAGAGAGTTGGGGCTCTGCAGCCTGGAGAAGAGAAGGCTTCAAGGGGACCTGATAGTAGCCTTCCAGTATCTAAAAGGGGCCTACAGGATGGCTGGGAAGGAACTATTTACAAGGTCTTGCAATGCCAGGCCAAGGGGCAATGGGTTTGAACTGCCAGAGGGGAGATTTAGACTGGATGTTAGGAGGAAGTTGTTTACAGTGAGGGTGGTGAGACACTGGCACAGGTTGCCCAGGGAGGTTCTGGCTGCTCCCTCCCTGGAGGTGTTCAAGGCCAGGTTGGAGGAGGCCTTGAGTGACCTGTGCTAGTGGGAGGTGTCCCTGCCTATGGCAGGGGGTTGGAACTAGATGATCCTTGAGGTCCCTTCCAACCTTACCATTCTATGATTCTATGATTCTATATCACGTCAAACTCACCTGTAGTGTTTGCAGCTCTCAGAGCCCTGGAAAGAATTTCTCCAGCTGAGGGAGTCTGCAGCTCATGGTACTGTGGCTTTTGTGCTGCAGCTGCCACTATGCCAATTCAATCAATAAATGTGTTTTTGGAATCAGACTGGTGTAGATGTAATGAAAGGTTTCTCAAACACTAGAAGAGGCTGCCTGGGGAGGTGGTTGAATCCCCATCTTTGGAGCTGTTTCAAAGAGGCAGAGATGTGGTGCTGAGGGACATGGGTTAGTACCAGCTTGGTAGAGTTAGGGAATGGGCTGAATGATCTCAAAAGGCTTTTCCAATCAAAACCATTCTATGTTAAAAGTGGCACTGAGCTCTCCAAGTTACAGGCAACTGCTTGGGATGAAGTGGGTTTATTTATGGGTGGAACAGGGACAGAGATAGAGCTGTGGACAGAGCCATAAACACCACCTCCCTCTCTGTCCCTTGCAGCTCCCTGATTTTATGCTTCCACAACAAAGCAAACAGTTGACAAGCTGAAAACCATCAAGATGAACCCTGAACTTGGGTTTTCCAGTAAGAAATGCAGAAGGTCACTACATCATCTCTTGGCAAGAGGACTGGAGTGTTTTCCATTGACAAATGCCTGAGCTGTATAAGAGCATTATTGTTGCTGCCCTGTGCTGGGAGAGCAGTTTCTAGGCGGTTGTGAAAGCAATGGGTGCATGGTGATGGAATCCCAGCAGAGCCCAAGGCCATTTGGGGTGAAACCTCAAAAGATAGTAGTCATTGTGAAGAGAAAGGAGGAGTCTATTCAGGGTGGGATGACAGGGAGACAAACAGGACAGGCTGTGCTGCTGGATGTCATGGACTACTGAAGGCAAAATGTCCTGCTCCTTGAGTTTGGGCTTGGAGAAAAAGACCACCCAAAGCAATGCTACAGGCTTGGGGCAGTGTGGCTGGAGAGCTGCCTAGCAAAAAGAGATCTGGGGGTTGAAACAGACAAGCCGCTAAATGTGNCCTAGCAAAAAGAGATCTGGGGGTTGAAACAGACAAGCAGCTAAATGTGAGTCTGCAGTGTGCCCAGGCAGCTGAACGTGAGCCTGCAGTGTGCCCAGGCAGCTGAACGTGAGCCTGCAGTGTGCCCAGGTAGTCAAGAAGACCAATGGTATCCTGGTTTCTATTAAAAATGCTGTGTCCAGCAGGAGCAGGAAGGTGATTGTGGCTTTGGCGAGGCTTTGGTGGGGCCACACCTTGAGTGTTGTGTTCAGTTTTGGGCACCGCAATGCAAGACTGATGTGGAGGTGCTGGAGCCAGTGCAGAGGAGGGCAGGGAAGCTGTGAAGGGCCTGGAGAATAAATCTGATGAGGAGGGACTGAGGAAGCTGGGGATGATTAGTTTGAGGAAGAGGTGGCTGAGGGCAGAGCCCATTGCTGTCTACAGCTACCTGAAGGGACATTGTGAAGAGGCTGCTGCTGCTCACAGGTAATTTGAGACAGAACAAGGGGGAATGGCCTCAAACTGAGGCTGGGGAGGTTTGCATTGGACATTAGGAAGAAGCTTTTCATAGAAGTGTTCAGGGACTGGAATGTGCTGCCCAGGGAGGTGGTGGAGTCACCAACCCTGGATGTGTTTAAAGGTGGTTTGGATGTGGTGCTTGGGGCTATGGTTGAAGGTGAATCTTGTAGAGTAGGGTTCTAGGTTGGACTTGGTGATCCCGAGGGGCTTTGCCAACCTGGGTGTGTCTGTGGTTCTGTGATTCTGTGAATTTACCAACAGGGCCTGCTGTGGTTTGAGAGCTGAGACTGACAATGCATCCAGCTCAGACTTGTGGGCACTTACTCCTAGCCTTGCTCAGTGCTGGCTCCAGCAAGCAAGGATGTCTTGTGCCTGCACACTGGAGTACTTGTGCCAGGAAACACGCAGGGTTGTTTAATCTCCACCTGAAACGCTAAGGGTGCGCAGTGTGAAGTGTGGCGTTGGGAGGTGTGTGAAGATGCAGGGTTGACCATGCTGCCACCTTGGCTGTGGTTCTGTCACCCTGTGCAGACACACTCTGAGCTCAGCACAGCTCTTTTTCTCACAGTCCATTAGGTCCTGTTTCAATATGCTTCTCCACGGGCTGGATGCGTTGCTGTTCACTTCCTTCCATCACCAAAATCGTTTTTTATTGACTTTTCAAAAGAGTTTTTTCTTTCTTTAGGAAAACTATGCAATAAATTTTGATCAGCATTTTATTTTAATGCAATGTTAATTTTTCCTTGAGGCAGCAATATGGATTTTTCCCTGCCATATGTGGCTAACATTGACGTAATACTCCCAGACACAGCAGGGAAAATGGATTTGGCTTATTTTGCGGCATCACAGCATGGTGGAAGGTCTGAAAGAACCTCCAGAGATCCCCCTTGCTAAAGCAGGTTTACCTAGATCAGGTTGGATAGGATCACATCCAGGGGCATTTTGAATCTCTCCAGGGAAGGAGACTTCCCCAGAACCTCTCTGGGCAGCCTGGCTGAGTGCTCCTGACCTCACAAAGTAAAGACATTTTTCCTCATGTGAAACCTCCTGGGTTCCTAGTTTGTACCTGCTGCCTTTTGTTCTACCACTGGCCACCACTAAAAAGAGCCCAGCTCCATCCTCTTGACTTTCACTCTTTAGATACAGGTAAATTTTGGTAAGACCTCCTCTCAGGCTGTTCTTTATCCAGTCTAAAGAGGCCCACGTGTCTCAGCATCTCCTTGTAAGACAGACCCCTGATCACCCTCACGGACCTCTGCTGTTGGACTCTCTCCAGTGGTGCTTCTTTCAAGCTGGGGAGCCCAGACCTGGACACAATACTCCAAGTATGGTCTCTCAAGGAGAGAGTAGAGGGGCAGGAGAATATCCCTTGATCTGTTGGCCACACTCTTCTTACTGAACCCCAGGATGCCACTGGCCTGCTTAGTCACAAGCATGCTGGCTCATGGATAACTTCTTGTCCACCAGTGCTCCCAGGTCCTTCTCCATAGAGCTGCCTTGCAGCAGGTCACCCCTAACCTGGTGCAGGAGGTTGTTCCTCCCCAGGTGCAAGACTGAACCTCATGAGTTTCCTCCCTGCCCAGCTCTCCAGCCTATGCAGGGCTGGCTGGCAGCACAGCCTGACAGGGTGCCAGCCACTCCTCCCGGTTCTGTCCCATCAGCAGACTTGCTGAGGGTCTGCTCTGTGCCTTCTCCTACGTTGTTGATGATGTTCAACATGACTGGGCCCAGTACTGACCTCTGCAGACTACCACTAGCCACAGGCCTCCAGCTACACCCTGCACCCTTGGTCACCACCCTCTGAGCTCTCCTTCTGACAGTTCTCAGCCCACCTCACTTCCTAGCTTGGCTGTGAGGATGTTGTGGGAGACTGTCAAAAGCCTTGCCGAAGCCAAGGCAGAGGGCACCCCCTGCCTCCCCTCACCTCTCATGCAGTCAGGCTAACAGTTTGGTCAAGCATGCTTGCCCTTGGTTTACCCACGCTGCCTACCCCTGATCACCCCCATCCTCCATGTGCTGTGAGGTTGCATCAGGGACAAGCGGTCCCACAGCTCCCCAAGGTTGGAGGAGCACCGCCGGCAGTTTGCAGCTCCCCCGTCCCCTCCGTCGACGCCGGCTCCCTTGGACCCCGCCAGCCCCTGTGGCTCCCGGCAGCCGCGGCAGGGCGGGCAGCGGCGGGGCGGGAGGGGCGGCAGGGGTGTGTCCTGCTCCCCCTGGCCCGCCGGGGTCTCCTCGCCTCTCTGGGCGGCGGCAGCTCACTCGGGACGGGCCAGGACGAGGCGGCAGCGGGGCCACGCCGGGGCCATGGCGCGGGGAGGTCTGCCGCTGCTCCTGCTCCTGGCCGCGCTCGGTGGCCGAGCCCAGCCGCCAGCGCCGCCGCCGCCGCCGCAGAGAGGTACGGGGGAGCGGGCGGCCCGAGCCGCGCTCGCACAGCCGGGGATGCGGGGGCCGCTGGAGGGGAGAGGCGACCTGGCCAGGGGCTCGGGAGGGTCCGGGGGCGAACGCGGACCGAGCGTGGCAGGCACTCTCCAGCCTACAGAGGGGACTCGGCGGGGCAGCGTTGCCGGGACCGCTGCCGGTACAGGGGCCGCGGAGAGCTCCAGTGGCGCTGGCCGCTAACTTCTGCCCCGCCGAGCCGCGGCCCCGGGGCAGAGGACGGGAACGGGCAGAGGTAGGCGGCCTCGGAGCACTCTGGCTCCGCTCTCTCTGCTTCTGGGCTCTCGCTTGTTGATTCCGGGGCCAAGTGGAGGTGGTGCGGAGGAGCAGCCCGTACCTATCGCAGCCTGGGGGCGGCGGGGCACGGCCCCGTAGAGGCTGTCTGCCTGCAGCCCCTGCCCCGCACACACGGGATGGTTCCGCGACTGCTTTGGTTGTGTTCTCAGTCACCTCATTTACAAAAGTGCTTCTGCATCAGCCACAGGTGTCAGTTCATTGAGCGGCTGCGACGTTCAACTGCATAGCTCTCGGTGCTTCACTCACCGAGATCTCTCCACTCCAGTGGCTTAGCTCCATTCTAATTAGAGGTCTTTTAACTCAATTATCTCGCAGTGCAATTAGCACTTCTGTGAAGTCACAGAATCGTTTTGGTTGGCAAAGGCATTTAAGATCACCGAGCCCCACCATTCCCTAACTCTACCGAGACTGGTGCTAACCCATGCCCCCCAGCACCACATCTCTGCCTCTTTGATGTTGTGCCCTTTCCATGGGCACCTCTTCGGTAGGAGAAGCTTGGCAGACTGCACTGACACAACCTCGGGCTGCTGTTGCTTAAAGTGACAGACAACTCGATGCGTTTACCCAGTAACAGTTTTTCTCAGCGTTTAAGCTAACCACTGCCGGAACGGGAGCAGAATCAATCGTATCCTGTACGAGGAGTCGATATCCTACAGCTAGAACCAGCTCCCATCAGGCAGGGGTTGGGTGCGTTGGCCCTGCTGGATCGGTTTGTTTGTTAGCTTTTGTAGTTAGCGTGGAACGATCCAAGTGGGTGATGTACAGACGAGGGAGAAAAAAAAAAAAACTTGATTCAATTTGTCAGCTGTCAGAGGAAATCCTTAAAGCCATTCTTCAGCTCACAGCTTTCTTTCTGCTGCTGCGTTTGCTTGCTCTTTACATTTTTAGCCTTGCTAAAAAGAATTCTGTAAGGAGATGCCATGTGTGTGTGTGTGAGAGAGTGTGTGTGAGTGAAAATAAAACTAATCCGAGCCACCTAGCTTCCATCTGACCTCGATGGCACACTATAGGCTGAGCACTTTGGATTAAGAGTTTTGAGGGTTCAGGGTTTACTTTGGGAAACATAATGCACTGCAATTTCATGACAGGAGAGTCTCAAGCAGCAGAGTCAAAACTACTTTTGCTGTGTGAGGACAAAGGGCAGTTGATCTGTTAATGTCTTGGATTTGTTTGTACCTTGAGACTCGCTTCACCGTTTTCATTTGGGAGAGGTAAAACTCCATCCAGTATTAGGCTGTGTTTAGATGATGACTTATTGGTGAAGACTGAGATTTAAAGAGTTTCAGAGATTTAACATTTTAATGTTCCCTCCTCCCTTGCCAGCTGATTAATTTTTCAGCTATAAAAATACTGATTTGGCATTTCTTTTAATATTCAATTTCCCCTCCCCCCCTGACCCCCACAGACAGAGACACTTTTGTAGACTATCCTTTCTGTAAGGGTATATATATATATATATATATATATATAATTTTTTTTTTCTAACCTCTGCACAGAAGGGATCTTATCATTATTTTCCTTTGAAATCAAAGTCATCTGTCTTGGGTGTTATGCTTTGCTGGTATGCTGTGAGAACTGAGTTCTGGTAATCCAGTGAGGAGCACCAGGGATTTCTAATTAAATCACAGAATCAGTCAGGGTTGGAAGGGACCACAAGGATTATCCAGTTCCAACCCCCCTGCCATGGGCAGGGACACCTCACACTAGTTCAGGCTGGCCACAGCCTCATCCAGCCTGGCCTTAAACACCTTCAGGGATGAGGCTTCCACCACCTCCCTGGGCAACCTGTTCCAGGCCCTCACCACCCTCATGCTGAAGAACTTCTTCCTAACTTCCAGTCTGAATCTACCCATTTCTAGCTTTGTTCCATTTCCCCCCCAGTCCTATCACTACCTGACAGCCTAAAAAATCCCTCCCCAGCTTTCTCATAGCCCTCTTCAGATACTGAGTGGCCACAATGTTTATGATGTGAGGATAGCACTTGGTGAACCTCACAGCTGAACTCTAAGTCAGTCTTAAGTCAGATTTCAGTCAGGTCTTCTAAACTTCTTTCTGCGATCTGCTAGAGCTGCTAAACTGTGTAGGTATCACTACATCTTCTAGGCAAAGAGGTAATGAACTCTCTAGTACTAAATGTTTGTGCAGTCTGACTGTAGTGAGGTCCTGGGGAATTTTTAACATGGCCAAGTGTGTTATTAGGCCCAAGGCTTATACCTTCAGACTAGCAACTTTTGTTTTTCTACTTAATAGTTGTTTTCTACTTAGCAGTCTATTTAACAGCAGTTTTCTACTTACCAGAGCATAAGGCTGGATGGGGGTAGGTATTCCTCTCAAATTGTGAGCACCAGTCCAATGTCTGTGGAGAAAGTTATGAAACAGAGCTGCAATGAAAAACGCTTTTGGAGACATCACAATGAATTCCCATGTGGATTTTTAGAACATTTTGCACCTCAAACATGAGAACAGTCTGTAATTCTGATTGAGGTTTTGTGTGGCCTTTTCTAATTTGGTTATTATTTTTAAAACTGGTTGAAAATCTACTGTGGGCAGAAACCTGGAGTTAATTTGAAACAGTTTGGTTGTTTTTTTCTTTCTTTCTTTTGTGTGTTTTTTTTTTCCCAGCTGTGCTTGCTATTTGTTCTTCTGTTATTTCAACACTAAGTGTGCATTGTAGAATTTCTCATAAAATGGAAGAATCAGAACCAGAATCATAGAATCATAGAATGGTGGGGGTTGGAAGTGACCTCTGGAGATCATCCAGTCCAACCTCCTTGCCAAAGCAGCATCACCCAGGGCAGGTCACACAGGGTCACATCCAGATGGATCTTGAAAGTCTTTGGAGAAGGAGACTCCACAATCTCTCTGGGCAGCCTGCTCCAGGGCTCCAGTACCCTCACCATGAAGAAGTGTCTCCTCATGCTGAGGTGGAATCTCCTGTGTTTCAGCTCCTACCTGTTGTTTCTTGTCCTATTACTGGGCACCACCAAAAAGAACCTGGTACCTTCTTCTTAACACCTATCCCTCAGGTATTTGTAACCATTGCTCAGATCCCCTCTCAGCCTTCTCTTGTCCAGACTACCTAGCCCCAGGGCTCTCAGCCTTCCCTCATTGCACAGATGTCCCAGTCCCTTCAGCATCCTCATAGCCTCTGTTGGTCTCTTGCCAGCAGATCCCTGTCTGTCTTGACCTGGGGAGCCCAAAACTGGACACAGTATTCCAGGTGTGGTCTCACCAGTGCAGAGTAGAGGGGGTCCCTAGAGCTAGGCACACTTTTCTTGCACTCCAGACCATTTGCCCTGATAGGCACAAGGGCACTTTGCTGTCCCAATGAAAGCCAAGCACATTCTGTAACAATGTTTCTTAAAGGTGTGCATAACTTGCAGCTATTTCCTAAGTGCTAAATAATGTTCATTTTGTCTTGAAGTCTTCCTTCTGAATCTTGAAGTCTTCCTTTTGAATCTTGAAGTCTTCCTTTTCAATCTTGAAGTCTTCCTTTTCAATCTTGAAGTCTTCCTTTTGAATCTTGAAGTCTTCCTTTTGAATCTTGAAGTCTTCCTTTTGAATCTTGAAATCTTCCTTCTGAACCTTGAAGTCTTCCTTCTGAATCTTGGAGTCTTCCTTTTCAATCTTGAAGTCTTCCTTTTCAATCTTGAAGTCTTTCTTCTGAATCTCGAAGTCTTCCTTCTGAATCTCGAAGTCTTCCTTTTGAATCTTGAAGTCTTCCTTTTCAATCTCGAAGTCTTCCTTCTGAATCTTGAAGTCTTCCTTTTCAATCTTGAAGTCTTCCTTTTCAATCTCGAAGTCTTCCTTCTGAATCTTGAAGTCTTCCTTTTCAATCTTGAAGTCTTCCTTTTCAACCTTGAAGTCTTCCTTCTGAACCTTGAAGTCTTCCTTCTGAATCTTGAAGTCTTCCTTTTCAATCTTGAACCGAGGCGTATTCCGTCCTATGGAATGTGATAGGAACATAGTACTAGTTTAGGAGGAAATAAAAGCCTTGCATTTGATCCTGAAGAATGAATCCCTTACTAATAGTTGTAAATATCTGTCATGGGAGAGAAGTGAAAGCTGTGTGTGTGTGAAAGGTGTGAACAGTAGGGGCAGGGCTGAGGAACATACATTGCACGGTATGTGGTCTCAGCTGCCGACAGCAGTGGTGGCAGCTCGTGCAGTAGAGGTGTTTGTCTGCATTTCATATGTCAGAAGTGGAAGTTGACTCCATAGGATGCTTATAAACTCAAAGTGAAATGTCTCACTTGAAAGAGAAATGAGAGGTGAACTTCACTCTGTTCTTTTTAGAGTACAGAAACATGGAACTGTTTTGGTTGGAAAGGACCTGTAAGCTCATCCAGCCCAACCATTCTCTGACTCTTCCCAGGGCTGGTGCTGAACCATGTCCCTCAGCACCACAGCTCTGCCTCTTTGAAACACCTGCAGGGGTGGGGATTCAACCACCTCCTTGGGCAGCCTGTGCCAGTCTTTGAGAACCCTTTCAGGGAAGAAGTTTTGTCTCATGTCCAAGCTAAATGCTCCCTGGTGCAACTAGAGGCCATTTCCTCTAATCCCATGACTTGTTTGGCCAACTGTTGGCCAGCATCCCCAGGTCTTTCTCTGCTGGGCAGCTTTCCACTAGTGGCAGTCTGTTAGGCACTAGTGTGGCACTAGGTGGCCAGATTTCAAAAATGACCACCCCCCAGCTAAAGAATCATTTCCAGTGTGGGGGGTGGCATTTAACCATTCAGAACATAGTACTGACATTATCTGGAGAATCATGGGTTCATAGAATGGTTTAGACTGGAAAGGACCTTAAAGATCATCCAGTTCCAATGCTCTGCCATGGGCAGGGACACCTCCCACTAGCCCAGGTTGATCATGGATTCATAGAATGGTTTAGACTGGAAAGGACCTTAAAGATCATCCAGTTCCAATGCTCTGCCATGGGCAGGGACACCTCCCACTAGCCCAGGTTGATCATGGATTCATAGAATGGTTTAGACTGGAAAGGACCTTAAAGATCATCCAGTTCCAATGCTCTGCCATGGGCAGGGACACCTCCCACTAGCCCAGGTTGATCATGGATTCATAAAATGGTTTAGACTGGAAAGGGCCTTAAAGATCATCCAGTTCCAATGCCCTGCCATGAGAAGGGACACCTCCCACTAGCCCAGGTTGATCAGAGCCTCATTCAGCCTGGTCTTAAATACTGCAAGGATGAAGCATCCTGAGTAACCCATTGCAGTGTCTGCCTCACTACCCTCATAGTAAAAAACTTCTTCCTGATGCCCAATCTCCATCTACTCTGCTCTAGTTTGAAAACATCATCCCCTGTCCTGTCACCACAGCCCCTTATAGGAAGTCATCTCCTCAGCATTCTTCAGTCTGCTTCTCCAGGCTGAACACCTCCAGCTCCCTCAGGCTGTCCCCACAGGAGAGTGCTGCAGCCCTCTGATCATCTTTGTGGCCTCCTCTGGACCATCTCCAACAGATCCATGTTCTTCTTGGGTCAGGGGCTCCAGAACTGGAGGCAATGCTGCAGAGGGGCAGAATTCCCTCCCTGTGCTGCTGCTCACACTGCTTTTCATGCAGCTCAAGGCAGTCTTCTGGGCTGCCTGTGACCACTGCTGGCTCATGACAAGCTTCTCATCAGCCAAGACCCCTTTGTAAATTATTCAGGTATTGGAAACCATAATGTTGACAAATTTGCATTCTACTTCCCTGCAAGAGAAAGGCTTAGGTGATTGCTCTGTTTATCAGCTTGTTCTCAACTAAATACATTTTGAAGTTGTCCAGTGTCAAGTACAAGGGAAAGCAAAGTAGAAATCTTTAAGAGAATCACTGAAAATCAATAAGTGTTTGGGAGAAGGAGCCCCAGAATACAGGAAAGGTAGAATTTAGCCAGTATCTAATCCATTCAGTCTGGTTAGTCAATGTAAGTAGAGCTCTGGCCTCAGCAGTGTGGAGAAAAGTAAGGCTGTTGTGGAGGGTAGGGGCCTTATAATGTGTAAAATTCTGTGTGCAGCTGTAAAAAGTCCAATTTCAGGCTTTCATAGCTGGTGACAAGCCTTGGTCACTGGAGGTGTACAGCACTCCAGTGCATTCCAGCTACACCCTGCTGACATTCCTCCTGTGTGCTACTGATAAACTTTTGGTGATGTGGAAAGTAGGATTTTTGTTTCTTTTTCTTTTTATCTTTGTATTATTTTCCTTTTCTCATTTCCTCTTCCCTTCCTCCTTTTCCCCTTCCTCCTCTTCCCCTTCCTTCTCTTCCCCTTCCTCCTTTCCCCTTCCTCCTTCCTCCTTCCTCCCTCCTTCCTCCTTTCTCCTTTCTCTGTTCTCCTTTCTCTGTTCTCCTTTCTCCTTTCTCCTTTCTCCTTTCTCCTTCCTCCTTCCTCCTTCCTCCTTCCTCCTTTCTCCTTTCTCTGTTCTCTTTTCTCCTTTCTCCTTCCTCCTTCCTCCTTTTGTTTCACTTCAGAATTGTGGCTATATTATTTTCTCACAGTTTAATCACTAGTTGAGAAGGTGAAAGCAGAGGGCATTAATACATTTTTCAGGTTTAGAATGTGAGAAAGGAAAACAGAGTAATTTAAGGTCAACCTAAGGTGTCAGAAATAGGTAGAATGTTCCAGGCTGAATGGAGACATGAATTTTGCAGAACCATAGAATTGATTTGGCTGGAAAAGACCTTTAAGATCCTCAAGTCCAAGCATTCTCTAACTCTACCAAGGCTGATGCTAAACCATGGCCCTCAGAACCACATCTCTGTCTCCATGGATGGGGATTCAGTCACCTCCTTGGGCAGCCTTTGCCAGTCTTCGAGAACCCTTTCAGGGAAGAAGTTTCTTCTAACACCCAACTTTAGCCTCCCCTGATGCAACTTGAGGGCATTGCCTTTTGTTCTATCACTTGCTACTGGGCAACTGAGCCCAACCCCACCTGAGTGCAGCCTCCTTTCAGGGAGCTGTAGAGAGCAATGAGCTCTGCCCTCAGCCTCCTTTACTCCAGACTAAACCCCCCAAGCTCCTTCAGCTGCTCCTCCCCAGCCCTGTTCTCCAAACCCTTCCCCAGCCTGGCTGCCCTTCTCTGGACCTGCTCCAGCCCCTCAAATGTCCTTCTTGGAGTAAGGGCCCCAAAACTGAAGGCAGGACTCAAAAGTTTGATGTTACACCTTGAGTGCAGAATACAGGGGACAATGAGTTCTGTGGTCCTGCTGGCCACACAATTCCTGATGCAAGCCAGGATGCTGTTGTCCTCCTTGGCCATCTGAGCACACTGCTGGCTGATGTTTTTGTGTACACTCCTTAACTGGAAATAAGCACAGCCCAGGGGAGTGAGGTTGGCATTAGACAGGAAAGTGTAAAGCTCTCCAAGCAACCAACGCAGACTCAAGATGCACTTTGTGTTTAAACCCTTTATTATTAGTTTTCCCTCCTACAAGTTTTTTTAAACAGGGGCCTTTCTTCCTAGGCTTGCAAATACTAAAGTCAGACCAGTGGGCCCTTAACCTGTTCCAAAAAAATCTGCCTTAACCTAGCACAGCAAACAATCAGCTGTAATTAATTCAGCCTGGAGGTAAAAATCCACCCACTCATGTTCTGATTTCTTCTCCAGCTTCTTGGACTGACAGTTTTTGGAGGTTGGAGTGTTTTGCAATAAGAGACAGCATGAATTCCTGGTGTGGGGTTGGCTCTTTGGATTTTTTCCCTCCCCTCCTGAAGTCCAGACTCCCTGTGTTTGTAGGTCAGAAGTGGTGGCAGGACACTAATAACCTGCCCTTAACTACCTTTTTTCTGCTGAATGAGTTCTGTCTGGAATACCTATGGGTCACACACAGACAGCTCAGGCCACACTAACAGTAGAAGAGACCAAGTCTTGCTTACAGGTGTAAAATACAGGCAAATAGCTTCTGTTTGCTAAACTTTCTGGTGAGTCCATCGAGGTCTTTGAAAGAGGAAAGGGAATTTCTTGATGTCTGCCCATAAAGCTAGTTCATGAGCTGCCTCCTGCTGATGACTGTGTGTTAATTAATGTCTCGTACCAGCTACTGCAGCTGGGAGTTGATTCTTGCTTTTTGGCAGCTTTTGTGTTCTCAAGCTGAAACTAGAGGTAAGAGAGATACTGAATAAAAGGGCAATGATTTTGGACCACTTCTGTACCATGGATAAGGTAGGAATCATACACAGAATTGGTTTGGTTGGAAAAGACCTCCAAGACTCTTTCTCCTGCCTTTTTTAGGCAAGCATAAAGAGCCACCTGCAGGGACACCCTTCCAGTCCTGCTTCATTTCACAGAATCATAGAATTCCTTATCTTGGAAAGGACCTTTAACATCACTGAGTCCAACCAGCGACCTAAGACCACCATGGCCACTAAACCATGTGCCCAAGTGCCATGGCCACACCTTTCTTGAACATCTCCACCACCTCCCTGGGCACCTCCCTGACCACTCTTGCAGCAAAAAAATTTTTCCTCATCTCCAACCTAACCCTCCCCTGGCAAAATTTGAGGCTATTCCCTCTCCTTCTATCACCTGATCCTAGGGAGAAGAGGCTGAAGATACAGTTAGGATCTCTGATTTCCCTCTGGAATCTCACCATTGTCTCTCACCACTGTCTCTCAGCTAGGTCTTGCAGTGGCTCCAACCTAACCCTCCCCTGGCACTATTCCAGGCCATTTCTATCACCTGATCCTAGGGAGAAGAGCCCAACCCCCACCCCACTGCAGCCTCCTTTCAGGGAGTTGAATTCTCTTTTGGCTTTCTTTTTTTTTTCCCCCCAATTCATTTTATTACCAACACAATAAGATTTCCAGAAAAAAAGTAGCTCAAATTTCTGTGAATTTTTGTACTGAGCTCTCTGGATTCTTGCAAAACTCCAAACAAATAGCTGTTACTACCCAATTTTTTTTCCCCTCCCCAGTGGCTCAATCTCCATTAGTCACACCTTAGCATCACAAGGATTTTCCTAGGACTCTGCTGCCTGCCAGATTCCTCTTGCAGACATTATCTTTGAATCAGACCTTGTAACAACATTAGGGTGCAAAGCAGCTGTAGCAGCATTATGCCAGGGAACTCTTGTGAAACCTCAGGAAGAATAATGAACATTCCTGCAGTGTGCATTATCCAAATGCTGTTACAACTCCTCCTTCTGTCCCAGCTGATGTGGGGATCCACCACTCTCACAACTCATGGATTTCAGATTTAATTTAAATAAATAAATAAATAAAATGACCAAAAAGTGAACAAAATAGGATTAAAACACCCCCACCCCCCTGTTTTTATAGTCATATCAGTGTTGATTTTTAAATGGCACATGGCTCTGCCTTGTCATTCTTCACCTACCCCAATGACTAGAGGCAGTTTTGGAGGTCAGTTAGAAAGAATCAGGAGAATTCTTCACTAGAGAAGTTGGGAAAGTCCTTCTAAAGATCCTGAATAGGTCCTGCTGCTGTGGGGAAATGGAGCAAGGCTGGGCTTGGCAATCAAGAGCTTAGAGAAGGGCATATGGTGCTAGGATGAGGGGCAATGGCTTTGAGCTGGCAGAGGGCAGAGTGAGACTGGAAGTGAGGAAGAAATTCTTTGCAGTGAGGGTGGTGAGACACTGGCACAGGTTGCCCAGGGAGGTTGTGGATGTCCCCTGCCTCAAGATGTTCAAAGCCAGGTTGGATGAGGCCTTGAGCAACCTGTGCTGGTGGGAGGTGTCCCACAGCAGGGGGCTGAAACTGGATGACCTTTAAGGTTGTTTCCAACCCAGTCCATTCTATGGCATTCAGGCACAAATACAGACTGGGTGGGGAATGGCTGAGAGCAGCCCTGAGGAACAGGCCCTGGGGGTGTGGGGTGAGGAAAAGCTCAAGCTGAGGCTGCAGTGTGAGTGCAGCCCAGACAGCAACTGTGTGCTGGGCTGCAGCAAGAGCAGTGTGGGCAGCAGGGCAAGGGAGGGGATTGTGCCCCTTGGCTCTGCTCTCCTCAGACCCCAGCTGCAGTCCTGGGTGCAGTTCTGGAGCCCCCAGCACAGGAAGGACATGGAAGTGTTTGAGACAGTGCAGAGGAGGCCACCAAGATGCTGAGAGGGCTGCAGCAGCTGTGCTGTGAGGACAGGCTGAGAGAGTTGGGGCT
>VWZE01013845.1:64087-77228 GCA_013396675.1 Eubucco bourcierii | reverse complement strand
CGCCGTGCGGTGCGCGGCTCTGGGTGGGTGGAGGGGGGGGCCGCGTGGGCGCCGTGCGGTGCGCGGCTCTGGGTGGGGGGTGGGGGGGCCGCCGCGTGGCAGTCTGTTCAGTGTGCCCTCTGGAAAGGAAGGGACTCAGGTCTTCTGAGGAATGACTGAGGGAACTGGGGTGGTGTAGCCCAGAGAAGAGGGGGCTGAGGGCAGAGCTCATTGCTGCCTACAGCTCCCTGGAAAGAGACTGCAGTGAGGTGAGGCTGGGCTCTTCTCACTACTCTCGGGTGATAGGAGAGGAAGTGACCTGAAATTGTGCCAGGGGAGGGTTAGGTCGGAGATGAGGACAAGTTTATTTGCTGCAAGAGTGGTCAGGGACTGGAACAGGTTGCCCAGGGAGGTGGTGGAGCCCCCATCCCTGGAAGAAAACTGTGGCCATGGCACTTTGGGACATGGTTTAGTGGCTGTGGTGGTGTTGGGTTGATGGTTGGAATTGATCTTAGAGGTCTCTTCCAACCTTTGTGGTTCTGTAATCCTGATGAGGTAGTCCTGCCTTGATTTGGTTTCTCATCCTACGTCAGTGAAGCCTGTGATAAAGAGCAGAACACATCTCCAGACCTTTTTGTATCTGTACAAAGGAGTACCTTTTGGGAGGTACTCCTATGGCAGGGTACTTCTGCTGGAGACTGTGTGGTTTGATGGACACTTCACTTAGTTTTCATAGCTTATCTAGTATGCATGGGAACTTAGATGAGAAAGCTACCGTGATCCTCTGCCTCCTGAGAGCTTCTGGCAGAATTGCAGGTGTGACAAATTCTGAGGTGACTAATTGTGCTGAGGGAGAACAGGAGTGAAGCTGCCAGGCAAACAACAGCCATCTTTAAATTCCAGTAAGGGTTTGGGGTTGTTTTTACTTTCTGGAGTTTAGTTCCCTGCTTTATTGTTTCATTAAGTTGTGGGCTAGTGGCTTGATCTGTTTTCTGTATGTGTGCCAGTTCTTTCCTTCCTCCCCCCCTCCAAGATTTACTCCTATAAGTGCTGCTACCATCTACTCCTTGACATTTTGTTATGGTTTTAATTTTTAAAAGCCCTCCTATTAAACACATCCATCTCAATTTTTCTTACTGCATCTAGTTTAGCTGTGCTCCCTGCTCAGAATATCCATCACACCAAATGATTTTTTTGGGCCCTGTAGCTCATTTGGAAAAATCACTTCTGTAGTGCAGAGCTCTTTTTATTTACCCCATATTCAGTTGGTAATGGGGGCTCAAATGGGCACTTCTCAGCTAGAGCTGGATAGGAATGCAGAAGCTCTACAGCAATGCAAACCTCTTAAAACCTCCATAACTCAAAAGTTTTATAAGAGTTCTTACCCATGCAAGTTTTCCTTATGCTTTCCTTTTTCTTGTTTTGTGTTTCTTAAGGCAGTATATTTACAAAATTACTTTGAGTGGGCTGTTAAGTTTAAACTGTGCCATTCCTCCAGGCTTATTGGTTAATTTTGCACTGCATTTATGTCTTTGTAGGGATAATTTATGCACAAAATGTTGTTGTAACCACTCCATTGGAGTTTAAAAACTTGGCCTGTGGACCAGCATAGTGATGCCTTCTAATTCCTGAGGAGCACAGAAGCTGTGTTAAGTGAGCAGTGTGTCTGAAGCAATGGCATCTTGTCAGGAACAGAGGACAGGAAAAGCTTGGCTTGGGGGGAAAAACAGTATCTGTGCTTTGGGGTGATGTTGAGGGTAAATCAAGCAAGTCTGCAGGTGATACTGAGTTGAGTGTGATTGCTAAGGCTAGGGGACAGGAGGACCCAGACAGGCTGGAGAAGTGGGCTGAGGAGAACTTCATGAGATTCTATGATTTCCTGAACCTGGGTTGAGGCAGTCTTCAATACCAGTCCAAGATGGGGAATGCTGAGATTGAGAGCAGCCCTGCAGAGAAGGACTAGATGATCCTTGAGGGCCCTTCCAACCTTACCATTCTATGACTTGGGGGTGCCGGTGGGGGAGAAGCTGCACAGCAGCCAGCAATGGGCACTAGCAGCCCCGAAGGCCAAGGGCAGTGTGGGCTGCATCCAAAGCAGAGTGGGCAGAGATGGAGAGAGGGGATCTTGCCCCTCTGCTCTGGGGAGACCTCACCTGCAGGGCTGTGTCCAGTTATGGGGCACTTGACACAAGAAGGGCATGGACCTGATGGAGAGTGTCCAGAAGAGGGCTGTGATGATGATCGAAGGGCTGAAGAACGTCTGCTGCAAGGACAGGCTGAGGGAGCTGGGGGTGTGCAGCCTGCACAAGAGGAGGCTCAGGACAGGCCTCACTGCTCTCTGCAGCTACCTGAAGGGAGGTTGTGGCCAGCTGGAGTTGGGCTCTGCTGCCAGGCACCCAGGGACAGAAGAAGAGGACACAGCCTCAAGCTGTGCCAGGGCAGGTTCAGGCTGGATGTTAGGAAGAAGTTCTTCAGAGCAAGAGAGATTGGCATTGGGATGGGCTGCCCAGGGAGGTGGTGGAGTGCCCATCCCTGGAGGTGTTTAAAAGGAGGCTGCATGAGGCACTTGGTGCCAGGGGTTAGTTCATTAGAAGATGTTAGGTGATAGGTTGGACTCAATGATCTTGGAGGCCTTTTCCAACCTGGATAATTCTGTGATTCTGGGAAAATGCTTGGTAAAAAGGCTTCAGAAGATTTGTCTCTGTTGACCCTTCTCAGATTCCACTTTCTAGAAATGATGCTGCCTCCTTACATTATGTGTTTATTTTTTCTGCTGGCTTCACAATCCAGTCAAAACAAAATGGGAAGCTCATATTTACATGAAGTCATCTGTGTTTGCCTTCAGACTAGTGGTGCCAGACTTCATATCCTCATAGTCTCAGTGACTGCTGGAGAAAAGCTTTGCCTTGTTTGATTTGTCTGGTCCTGCTTTATAACTACACCCTACCCAACCAGGATTTCTACACAGTAACCTTCTATTTCCCACTGTCATTAAGTGTGAAATAAATCATCCTGAGGAGCTCAGATTTCTTCCCATATCATTTCACAAGGTTAAAATGTTTAAAACCCATCAAACCAAAACAGACCCTGAAAACAACCAGCCCCGCCGCCCCAAAATGGAGCCCCCGCCGCCCCAAAACCAGAGAAACAACTTAAAGAACAACCCCCAGAAAACCAAATCCCTCAGGAAAAAACAAGCTGAAACCCAACCACCACCACCACCCCCCCAAACCAGCCCTAACAGCAGCCTCCCAGTACCTGCAGGGCTGCACAGGGCTCCCAGTACAAGCAGGCTGCAGAGAGACTGTTTGCAAAGGGCTGCAGGGACAGGATGAGGGCAGTGGCTTCAAACTAGAGCAGAGCAGATTGAGATTGGATGCTAGGAACAAGTTCTGCACCATGAGGGGGGTGGAACACTGCAACAGGCTGTCCAGGGAGGTGACTGAGGCCCCATCCCTGGGGGTATTCAAGATGAGGCTCAACAAGGCTCTGGGCAACCTGATCCAGTTGAGGTTGTCTCTGCTTGCTGCAGGGAGGGTTGGACTGGATTAGTTTTGGAGGTCCCTTCCTACCCAGACCATTTGATGATTCTAAAGCCCAGCCCAACCCCCCACAAAACCCCAAAACCAGTCCCCCACCCCCAAGCCAAAACCCACCGTGAAAGCAGAGCAAAACAATCCCCCCCAAAACAAACAAACAGCCTCCAAAAGCAAAGAATCAACCCTCCCAAAACAAAAAACTAACTCCAAACCAATATCCCCCCAAAAAACCACAACAAAAACCCAAAGAGAAACAAGAAAGGGGGGGGAGGGGGAGAGCCCCAAACAAAAACCAACTACAAACAAACTGAAGGCCAACAAAAAAAACCCCCAAACCAACCCTAAACCAAAAGGAAACCCCCCAAAAAAAACCCAGCCATGTGAAGAGCTGGGGGCTGGCTGAAAGCAGCCTCCTCTGATACTTGCTACAGCACAGCTCTCCAAATGAAAGAGATCATCTTAATGTTTGCCATGAGCATGGTTGGGAGAGCTTAAAGTGACAGCCTAAACAAAAGGATGTGTTACAAATGTAAGGGAAAAGATCACTGCTAGGAATTCATGTTTATGAGTAGGTCTGTTAAATAAATCTGCAGAGGGAAATGAATGATCTTTTGGTGTTGTGGGTAAAGGCAGAAAGAATTCTTTGAGGGAAAATAACGTCCACAAAACCTTGTGGAATGCTGTTGATGTTTTGTCCTTTAAGGGTAGGAATTGATGACTTAATTGGATTGAAGCTTGAGGAGGGGAGACTTAGACTGGAGATTGGGAAGAACTTCTTCAGAGTGAGGCTGGTGAGACACTGGCACAGGTTGCTCAAGGAGGCTATGGATGTCCTCTCCCTGGAGGTGTTCAAGGCCATGAACAGCCTGGGCTGGTGGAGGTGTCCCTGCCCATGGCAGGGGGCTGGAACTGGCTGATCTTGAAGGTCCCTTCCAACCCAAATCTGTGATTCTGTGAAGTGGTTTTAAGAACATTACAGTGCTATGAAAACTGAAGTCTGAAAGGGCAGAAGCTGTGCTGGTGTTTGAAGCGAGGTGTTTCAGACAGGGGGAAGCAGATTAGTGTTACCTTAATCATAGAATCACAGAATGATCTGGGCTGGAAGGGACCTCCAAAGCTCAGCCAGTCCAAGCCCTCTGCAGTCAGCAGGGACATCCTTGGCTAGATCAGGTTGCCCAGAGCCCTGTTGAGCCAAACCTTCTCCAGGTGGAAAAGAAGGGGGTGGGAGTGGCTGGGTGTGGCAGAGCGTGTCCCAGGGTGGGCTGCAGGCAGCCAATCAGATGAGGTCAGCCACGTTGAGTGACATCTCCTCGATGGCAGTGATGAGGCTTCCACCACCTCCTGGGGCAAGGTGTTGCAGTGTTCCGCCACCCTCATGGTGCAGAACTCGATCCTAACACCCAATCTAAATCTGATCTAGTTTGAAACCACTGCCCTTGTCCTGTCCCTGCAGGCCTTTGCGAACAGTCCCTCTGCAGCCTTCTCATAGCTTCCTTCACGTACTAGAAGGCTGCTATTAGGTCTCCCTGGAGCCTCCTCTTCTCCAGACTCAACATCCCCGGCTCCCTGAGCCTGTCCTTGTAGCAGAGATGCTCCAATCTCCTGATCATGTTTGTGGCACTACTCTGGACCTGCTCCCTCAGGTCCATGTCCTTCTGTATTGAGGGCTTCAGAGCTGGACACAGTGCTCCAGGTGAGGTCTTACAGAGCAGCCAAGTGGCAGAATCATCTCTCTGAACCTTCAGCAACAAATCCTGCAGAGAGCTGCTGATTAGAGGCAATCAAGATGCATGATGCTTTTGGGATTAGTTAACAAGAAATTGGCTAACAAGAAATCTAATGCTGGAGAATAGTATCATGAAACAACTGTGATAAAACATTTGTTGGGTTATGTGTTTGAATAAAACTGACTGACTTGGTGCTGTAAATTGCTTAGCTTGCTTTGATCAATTTAACCTCATTAAAAGGCTGTTTCACAGATGTAATGATAACTGGTATCACACAAGCAGTAAACAGAAAATCAGGGGGATTATAACCAGGTTCAGCAGATCTTTTCTTCTCCTGAGGCTGTTTATCACCACAACAATGTATCTACAAGGAAACTGGAAGATGTTGCTAGTACTTAGAAGCACAGAAGGTCAGGGGCTGGAAGGGACCTCCAAAGCTCAGCCAGTCCAACCCCCTGCCAGAGCAGGATCTCCTATACCAGATCACACAGAAATGCATCCAGGAGGGTCTCAACTATCTTCATAGAGGGAGATTCCACAACCCCCCTAAGCAGCCTGTTCCAGGCTTCTGTCGCCTTCACAGGGGAAAAATTCCTCCTCATGTTGCCATGGCACTTCCTATGCCTCAGCTTCCACCATTGCCCCTTGTGCTGTTATTGGGCATCACCCAGCAGAGCCTGGCTCCAGCCTCTGGCACTCATCTTTACATCTTTATCAACATGAATGAGGGCAGCCCTCAGGGTCCTCCTCTCCAAACCTCAGCTCCCCTCAGGCTCTCCTCCTAACAGAGTTGTTCCATTTCCTTCATCATCTTTGTGGCTCTGGGCTGGACTCTCTCAAGCAGTTCCCTGAGGTACTTCTTGACCTGAGGATCTCAGAACCAGACATAATATTCCCGATGTGGCCTCAGCAGGACAGAATAAAGGGACAGGAAGAACCTCTCTCAACCTGCTAACCACAGCCCTTCTAACCACCCCAGAATGGCATTGCCTCTCCTGGCCACCAGAGCACATTGCTGGCTCATGGGCACCCTCCCATTCACCGGGACCCCAACGCCCCTTTCCCTGCTCTCTAACTGGTTAGTTCCCAATTTACACTGGTCCATGGGGTTGTTCTTTCCCAAGTGCAAGACTTTACACTTGCCTTTGTGAAACTTCCCTAAGTTTTTGCTGCCTAAGTCTGGCTGAGTGGCAGCACAAGCCTCTGGTGTGTGGCACCTACTCCTCCCAGCTTTGTGTCATCAGCAAACTTGCTGACAGCGCTCTCTGTTCTCTAGCAGGCATTGCAGATCTCACAGACATTGGTTAACCAATGGTTTTGAGTCCTGTGTCCAGTTCTGGGCCCCTCAGTTGAAGAAAGATGTTGAGGTGCTGAAGGTATCCAGAGAGGGGCAGCAAGGCTGGGGAGGGGCCTTGAGCTGNTTGCTGCCTAAGTCTGGCTGAGTGGCAGCACAAGCCTCTGGTGTGTGGCACCTACTCCTCCCAGCTTTGTGTCATCAGCAAACTTGCTGACAGCGCTCTCTGTTCTCTAGCAGGCATTGCAGATCTCACAGACATTGGTTAACCAATGGTTTTGAGTCCTGTGTCCAGTTCTGGGCCCCTCAGTTGAAGAAAGATGTTGAGGTGCTGAAGGTATCCAGAGAGGGGCAGCAAGGCTGGGGAGGGGCCTTGAGCTGAGCCCTGTGAGGAGAGGCTGAAGGAGCTGGGGGTGTGCAACCTGCAGAAGAGGAGGCTCAGGGCAGAGCTCATTGCTCTCTGCAGCTCCCTGAAGGGAGGTTGTGGCCAGCTGGGGTTGGGCTCTGCTGCCAGGCACCCAGAAGAAGAGGACACAGCCTCAAGCTGTGCCAGGGCATGTTCAGGCTGGATGTTAGGATGAAGTTCTTCAGCGCAAGAGAGAGATTGGCACTGGAATGGGCTGCCCAGGGAGGTGGTGGAGTGCCCATCCCTGGAGGTGTTTAAAAGGAGGCTGCATGAGGCACTTGGTGCTAGGATTGAGTTCATTAGAAGGTATTAGGTGATAGGTTGGACTCGGTGATCTTGGAGACCTTTTCCAACCTGGATAATTCTGTGATTGTGTGGTTAAAATGATAAACTTGGTCTCATAGAATGGGTTGGGTGGGAAGGGACCTGCATGTCACCAGGCTGGGTGAAGAGTCTGGAACTCTTTGCACTGGTCCATCAAATATTGGTGTTTTCTACAGCAGTTAACAAAAAATACATTAGTTCTGAGGAGAGAAGCAGGAGAGAAATGAGAGGGTTTTCTTTCCCTGTAATTTAATTAATGATGGCTTCATCTGTCTCTTTCTTAAGTGTGTTTTACTCTGTGTTATAGCTGTTCTCAATTTACTTCTGAAAACCATCTCAGTACTCCTTGGTGAAAACAATTTAAAGAAGACCTGGTAATATTCTTTTCTGGTGATAATTTTATGAGGAGTACTCAATTCTGCAAAGTTTTTCATCTTCAGACTCTCAGGAAAACTTTTGCTGAATAAATTTCAAGCCAGACAAATTTCAGCCAGAGTGAAATTCTGATATGAATTTAGGATTTGCTTTTTGAAGTCAATCATGTATGAATTTAAATGTGCTATCTTTGGAAAAACCTTAAGCTTTTCAAAAAGTGCCTGTTGAGTTCTTTCTTATTTTTCTTGGGTTGGTTTTTTTTTTTGGTTTTTTTTTTTTTGTTTTCAAGTAAGCTGTCAAAATAATTTCAAATGAGTTGCATTTGCTTCCCATGAAATTTGTAGAGCACAAAAACCCAACAAAAGAGATATTTATGCCTGGCACAAATCCTGGCTGGGTGGAGAATGGCTTCAGAGCAGTCTTGAGGAGGATGCCTTAGGGGTGTCAGTTGGTGGCAAAGTGCCCAGGAGCCAGCACTGGTCGCTGGCAGCCCAGAGGCAGCTGTGTGCTGGCTGCAGCCAGAGCAGGGAGAGCAGAAGCATAGTGAGGGGATTCTGCCACTTTGAGATCCCACCTAGTGTTCTTTGTGCAGCTCTGAAGCCCTCAGCACAAGAGGACCATGGAACTGTTGGAGAGGGTCTTGAAGAGGGCCATGAAGATGCTCAGAGGGGTGCAGCAGCTCTGCTGTGAGGACAGGCTGAGAGAGTTGGGGCTCTGCAGCCTGGAGAGGAGAAGGGTTCCAGGAGAGCTTGGAGTGGCCTTGCAGNCCAGGTTGGATGAGGTCTTGAGTGAGCTGTGCTAGTGGGAGGTGTCCCTGCCTGTGGCAGGAGGTTGGAACTAGATGATCCTTGAGGTCCCTTCCAACCTTCCCATTCTATGATGCTATGAAGATGCTCAGAGGGCTGGAGAACCTCCCCTGTGGGGACAGGCTGGGAAAGTTGGGGCT
Source organism: Eubucco bourcierii (assembly GCA_013396675.1). NCBI lineage: Eukaryota > Metazoa > Chordata > Aves > Piciformes > Ramphastidae > Eubucco > Eubucco bourcierii. Next base: position 68,638 of record VWZE01013845.1, on the reverse strand, counting down.
GTTGAACCCGAAGAAAAGAATGCTCCAGGGAGACCTCAGAGCAGCCTTCCAGTGCCTGAAGGGGCTTCAAGAGAGCTGGGAAGGGACTTCTGACAAGGGCTGGGAGTGCCAGGATGAGGGACAATGGCTTTGAGCTGGGAGAGGGGAGAGTGAGATGGTGATGAGGAAGAAATTCTTCAGAGTGAGGGTGGCAAGACCCTGGCACAGGTTGCCCAGGTGGGTTGTGCAAGTGAACACCTCCCTAGAAGTATTCAATGCCAAGTTGGATTGGGCTTCAGCAACCTGGACTATTGGGAAATGTCCCTGCCCGTGGCAGGGAGCTTGGAACTAGATGATTTTTTTGGGTCCCTTTTAACTCAAACTGTTCTATGGTGCTGTGGACAGGGGCCAAGTAGAGCTGGATGGTGCTGGGGTCTCCATGGGAGAGATCTGTTAGCAGCCCATGCTGTGGGATCTGAGCTGCTGCTTGTCATGCTGTGCAGTAATCCTATTGTGCCCCAAGTTGTTGTAAGCAGGAGCTAAAGCTGAACTGACTCAAACTTTGAGCCTTTGCACAAATATTAGTTATTTGTACTGCAGCTGGAAGGTGGTGAAGCTGTCACTCAGCCACTGCTTAGCAATTTCCTATGCATTATTTATTACTCTGACATCTCTGTTCTGAGGCCCAGGAAAGCTGCTGGTGCAGTGTGAGTGTGTTTATGCAAACAGAAACTTGAGTTAGATGAGCTCAGTGGGATGTGTACTCTGCAGCAGCAGCATGTTCTGGGGTGTTGTGGTCTCCTGTAAGACACCATTTAATAGATTGTTCTTCCTGAATTCCCTTCTCTCCCTTCAGCAGGGCAGGTAGATAACGACAAGAAGGGTGTCTGTGGCCTGCTGTGAAGTGCATGATGCAGTAAACCGGAGACAAAGAGATTTCTGGGACTCTCTATATTCTTTTAAAGTGCTTTTTGTGTCTCTGGTGATCCTGGTGTGTTTTTCAGCCTGGCTACTTGCACAGGATGAAGTGAGGCATATAGAATCATAGAATGGGAAGGTTGGAAGGGACCTCAAGGATCATCTAGTTTCAACCCCCTGCCATAGGCAGGGACACCTCCCACTAGCACAGCTCACTCAAGACCTCATCCAACCTGGCCTTGAACACCTCCAGGGAGGGAGCAGCCACAACCTCCCTGGGCAACCTGTGCCAGTGTCTCACCACCCTCACTGTAAAGAACTTCCTCCTAACATCCAGTCTAAATCTCCCCTCTGCCAGTTTAAGCCCATTGCCCCTTGTCCTGTCATTGCAGGACCTTGTAAATAATCCTTCCCCAGCCTTCCTGTAGCCCCCTTCAGATACTGGAAGGCTACTATCAGGTCCCCTGGAAGCCTTCTCTTCTCCAGGCTGCAGAGCCCCAACTCTCTCAGCCTGTCCTCACAGCAGAGCTGCTGCAGCCCTCTGAGCATCTTCGTGGCGTCCTCTGGACCTGCTCCAACACTTCCATGTCCTTCCTGTGCTGAGGGCTCCAGAACTGCACACAGTACTTCAGGTAGGGTCTGACAAGATCTTAATGTGCTGCTTAATTAAAATACTTGCAGACCTACCTTTGGCTGTGGAGTGAGGGTACTGAGGTGATAGAAAGCAGCCCTTCAGAAAAGGACCTGGGAGTGCTGGTGGGTGAGAAGCTGGACAGGAGCAGGCAGTGTGCACCTACAGCCCAGAAGGCCAAGGGCAGCCTGGGCTGCATCCAAAGTAGTGTGGCCAGAGATTGAATAGAGGGGATCCTGCCCCTCTGCTCTGGGGAGACCTCACCTGCAGGGCTGAGACCAGCTATGGAGCCCTCAATACAGCAGGGATCCAGACCTGATGGAGCAGGTCAAAAAGAGTGCCACAAAAATGATTAGAGGATTGGAGCAGCTCTGCTACAAGGACATGCTGAGGGAGCTGGGTGTGTTGAGCCTGGAGAAGAGGAGGCTCCAGGGAGACCTTAAAGCAACCTTCTTGTAGCCCCCTTCAGGGACTGGAAGGCTGTAGAGAGACTGCTTGCAAAGGCCTGCAGGGACAGGACCAGGCCAGTGGCTTCTCACTAGAGCAGAGCTGATTCAGATGAGATGTTTGGAACAAGTTCTGCACCATGAGGGTGGTGGAACACTGCAACAGGTTGCCCAGGGAGGTGGTTGAGACCCCATCCCTGTACGTATTCAAGGTGAGGCTTGGCAGGGCTCTGGGCAACCTGATCTAGTTGAGGATGTCTGACTGCAGAGGGCTTGGACTGGATGAGCTTTGGAGGTCCCTTCCAACCCAGCCCATTCTGTGATTCTTCTCATTTGGAGTGTGAGTGGCTTCTCCCCCAGATGGCCTCTGAACAAACTGCTCATTCTCTTAGGGTGTGAGAGAATGGCCGAAAGCTGCATCAGGAGAAGTGCAGATTGAGTTCTTTACTGAGGGGGGGAGCAAGCTCCCTAGGGAAGTGGTCCTGATCCCAAACCTGTTAGTGTTCAACAAAAGTTTGGTCAAGTGTTTTAGATGTGGTTTACTTTGCCCTATGTTGGAGTTGATGATCATAGAATCGTAGAACTGTTGAGGTTGAAGGAGACCTTTTGAGATCAGGTCCAACTGCTCCCCCAGAGCTCACAGCCCCACCACTGCTGCCAACCACTGCCACCAAACCAGCTCCCTTAGCACCACATCCATGCAGCTCTGAAACCCCTCCAGGGATGGGGACTCCAGCACCAACCAGGGCAGCCTGTGCTGGGAAGAAATTGTTCCTCACGTCCAGCCTGAACCTCCCTTGGTGCACCTGGAAGCCATTTACTATTGTTGCTTCACTTGTTGCATGTGAGGAGACACCAAGCCCCACCTCACTCCAGCTTTTGGAAGCACTCATAGATGGCAGTGAGGTCTCTCCTCAGCCTCCTCTTGTGAAGACCACACATAACCAGTTCCCCTTTGGGATATCCCATGGTTTGGTTATGGGTCTGAATGGGTTTAACCTCTTAGGTGGACTCTTCCCAACCAATCTCCCTTCCAGCTGTTTTCTGTGTATCACAGGTATCTCACACACACTATACACAGCCTCTCTCCCTCCTTTATTCGCACTCCTTCTGCTTAATTGATGCAGAAGAGTATTGTTTAGCTGCTTTTTTGATTGACTGTATAATTTGGCTGTTGGTTGTTTCTCCTGCAAAATGTGGAAGAGAAGTGTCATTCACATGGTTACTGCTTGAAGCTACTCCTCTGTCTGGTTCAGACTTCTTCAGGTTGTTTTTCTCTAAGGCAGGACTTTCCTCTCCCTTCATAGGATGCAAATAAGGAGCAGTAATCATGTATGCAGCTGGTAACCTTGCAGAAGTCATCTTCTGCCCCAGTGCCTGGTGACATTCAAGTACTGCAGAGATGCAATCAAGATGATCTCCAAAGGATCCTTTCAGCCTCATCCACAGAATCAACCAGGCTGGAAAAGACCTCTAGGATCATGAAGTCCAACCTAGCACCTAACACCTAATGAACTAAATCCTGGCACCAAGTGCCTCATGCAGCCTCCTCTTAAACACCACCAGGGATGGGGACTCCACCACCTCCCTGGGCAGCCCATTCCAGTGCCAATCTCTCTCTCTGTCAAGAACCTCTTCCTAACATCCAGCCTGACCCTGCCCTGGCACAGCTTGAGGCTGTGTCCTCTTCTTCTGACCCTGGGTGCCTGGCAGCAGAGCCCAACCCCAACTGGCCACAACCTCCCTTCAGGTTGCTGCAGAGAGCAGTGAGGCCTGTCCTGAGCCTCCTCTTGTGCAGGCTGCACATCCCCAACTCTCCTCACAGGGCTGTGCTCCAGGCTCCTTTTCCACTCCGTGAAGACTGAAATGAGAAGTTTGTGTGTGTGTGAAGTTGCCAGTGGTAGTTTGAAACTGGGGAAAAAATCAGATGCAGAGCACCAGGTTTGGAGTAACTGCTGGTTCTGTCAGGCTAGAATTGGAGTAGGAAAAGGAGGACTTCCCAAAAATCTTTTACATGAGGAGAACATGGAGGAAGAGGCTTTGGTTTAAGCTTGGTTGTTGAACATATGAAGTTCCATGTAAATGTGAGGAGGAACTACTTTGCTTCTAGGGTAGTGGAACACTGAAAGAGGCTGCCTGGGATGATGGTGGAGTCTCCTTCTCTGGAGACAATCCAAACCCTCCCAGATGGCATCCTGTACAACAACCTGCCCTAGCAGAGGGGTTGGACTAGATCTCCAGAGGTCCCTTCTAATCACTATCACTGATTCTGTGCAACACAAAGAATGTAGGGCAGGTAAGCTACACCAAAGGAGCTGTTCCTGTTCATGTCATAGAATCATAGAATGGGAAGGTTGGAAGGGACCTCAAGGATCATCTAGTTCCAACCCCCTGCCATAGGCAGGGACACCTCCCACTAGTACAGGTTACTCAAGGCCTCATCCAATCTGGCCTTGAACACATCCAGGGAGGGAGCAGCCACAATCCCCCTGGGCAACCTGTTCCAGTGCCTCACCACCCTTACTGTAAAGAACTTCCTCCTAACATCTAGTCTAAATCTCCCCTCTGCCAGTTTAA
>VWZE01013845.1:7874-31347 GCA_013396675.1 Eubucco bourcierii | reverse complement strand
GGGCTCAAGAATTGCACACAGGACTGCAGGTGGGCTCTGACAAGAGCAGAATCCCCTCCCTTGCCCTGCTGAGGAAGTTCTTTGCGATAAGAATGGTGAAATAATGTGACAGGTTGCCCAGAGAGGTGGTGGATATCAGCTTACAGGATGTCAGGGGCTGGAAGGGACCCAAAGACCTCATCCAGTCCAACCCTCTCTGCCAGAGCAGGAGCAGACAATCCAGCTCAAGGCACACAGGAACACATCCAGACAGGGCTGGAAAGGCTCCAGAGAAGGAGACTCCACAACCTCTCTGGACAGCCTGTGCCAGGGCTCTGGACCCTTAGATTCAAGAAGTTGCCCTTGTGTTGGACTGGAATCTCCTGTGAGAGAGAGCTCACCCCTACCCCTGGCCTTCCCACAAGAGTCTGTCCCCATCTCTTTTGTGTGGTCATTCCAGGTTATGTGTTCATATCATGAATGAGGTCCCTGTGCTTACCTACTGACCTGGTCTAGTGAGAGGTGTCTCTGCCCATGGCATGGGGACTGAAACTGGATGATCTGTAAGATCCCTTTCAATCTAAACCATTCTATGAATCTGTGAGTTAAAAAAAAAAAAACAAAACCAAAAGAAACCCAAACAAAAAACCCCAACCCATAAACCAATATTTTTTTCATGCAATAAACATATTCTACAAAGTAACCCAGGAGGTGAAGGAGCTACCAGGCAGGCAGCCCCCAAACCATTCTGTGCCTATGGGATCTGATCCAGGTTTTCCCCTCAGGTGCCTGTGGAATTCCAGCTTATTGTGCAGCCAAACCCTTTCCACAGCTACCAAAAATGCAGCTTAACTGTGTGGGTGCAGGCAGAAGGGGGGATCTGATGTTTGCAGTGGCAGGACATGCTCCAGAGTGATGTGAGGGAGCTGGGAAGGTGTGTGCTAGCTGGAGTAGGAGCAGGAAGAGTGTGAAAGGAAAGCTTGCTAAGAAAGCAGGCTGCCACTCTGGCTTTCCTCAGTTAAATAAAGTGTAAGTGATCTTGACTTAAAGCTGAACATTGTGTTTGTGATGGGTGAAGCTGCATAATGAGGAGGAGATCTTGGAAACCATGGAATAATGCAGTTATCCTAAAATAGGCTTGCCAGGCAAGGAAATGTGCTGTTTGATACAGGCTCCTTGGAAAAAATCACTTCAGTCAGGCATTACTCATGAATCTGGAGCCATTCTGAGAAGGAACAGAAAGAAGAATTTGCCTCCTTATTCTGTATCCTTTGTGGTGAGGACAGAAGAACAGCTGCTTGGGAGATAGACTGGGGAGGTTCTCAAAAAGCAAACAAACCAAGGCAGAAGAAGGAGGAGGGTTGTAATTGCAAAGAAGCATGAATTGGCAGTTCCTTGTGCAATCAAACACTTGGTTCATGGAATCACAGAATGGTAGCTTCGAAGGGACCTCCAGAGAACACAGAGTCCAGTGCCCTGCCAAAGTAGGACAGGTCCCACAGGAACACATCCAGGTTAGTCTGGAAAGTCTTCAGAGAAGGAGATTCCTGAAACCAGCATTATAGAAAGGTAGAGGTTGGAAGGGACCTCTGGAGATGATCCAGTCCAACCCCTTCTGCCAAAGCAGGGGCACCCAGGGCAGGGCACACAGAACACATCCAGGTGGGGCTTGAAAGCCTCCAGAGCAGGAGACTCCACAGCCTCTCTGGGCAGCCTGCTCCAGGCCTCCAGCACCCTCACACCAAACAAGTTTCTCCTCACCTTGAGGTGCAGCTTCCTGGGTTGCAGTTTGTGTCCACTGCTCCTTGTCCTACCCCAGGACACCACTGCAGAGAGCCTGGCCCCTGCTTCTTGCCCCCCACCCCTCAGGGATTTGGAACCATTGCTCAGATCCCCTCTCAGCCTTTTACCCTTCAGGCTCCCCAGCCCCAGGGCTCTCAGCTTCTCTTTGCAGGAGAAATGTTCCAGTGCCACAACCATCCTCATAGCTCTCTTTGTCATGTGCAATGAGCTAAAAAATTGTAGTGAAGTTGATTTTAGTGTGGATTTGGGTTTTCTTTTTAAAGTCCCTGGCACTTAAGTGCAGAGAGCTGTGAAAGAGTGCACAGCTCTCCCAGAGCTTCCTGTTGCTTCTCTTGCTGTCTTCATAGACTGCAGTTTGTGCTGACCTTTGCTTATTGCAGCATGGTATCTGAGTGTCATAGAATCACACAATGTCAGGGGCTGGAAGGGACCTAAAAATCTCATCTGGTCCAACCCCACTGCCAGAGCAGGAGCACCTAGAGCATGTCACACAGGAATTCATCCAGATGGTTCTTGAATATCTGCAGAGAGGGAGACTCCACAACTCCCCTGGGCAGCTTGTGCCAGGGCTCTGTCACCCTCACAGGGAAAAAAATTCTTCCTCAGGTTTGCATGGATTCTCCTGTGCCTCAACTGCCACCCACTGCCCCTGGTCCTGTGTCTCCTAAGCATTCCCTACAATGGAAGTTTAAAGGAATTGCTAAAATGCTTTCTCAACCAACCTGCAAAGCTGCTTTACAAAGGGAACTGGAACCAGTCTTGTCTTTTTCCCAGGGGTAATGTTGGGGGCACAGAGAGAGGATCTCCTGCATGCTGAAACAAACTGCTTTGTGCAGAGTGCCTGGGGGTGCTCTGCCCTTTTCTCCTTCTCTGTGTTTGGGGATGTGTCTGCTTTCTGTTCCTGGCCACACAGGGGTTTGTTTCCCGAGGAAAAGGTGCCCTGTGACCTCCCTGTATTCTTGTTTCTGTCAAAAAAAGAAAGGTACATTCTTGTAGGGGGGCCATTAAGGTTGGAAAAGTGATCCTGCTCCTCTGCTCTGCACTGCTGAGACCCCACCTGGAGTACTGCATCCAGTTCTGGAGCCCCTAGGACAGGAGGGACATATATGTGCTGGAAGGTGTCCAGAGAAAGGCCATGAGGATGAGCAGAGGGCTGGAGCTGCTCTGCTGTGAGGACAGACTGAGGCAGTTGGGGCTGTGCAGTCTGGAGAGGAGAAGGCTCCCAGGTGACCTTGTGGCCTTCCAGTTTCTTAAGGGGACTACAAAAAAGCTGAGGAGGGACTTTTTAGGCTGTCAGGGAGTGATGGGACTGGGGGGAATGGAACCAAGCCAGAAACAGGTAGGTTCAGACTGGATGTTAGGAAGAAGTTCTTCAGCATGAGGGTGGTGAGAGCCTGGCAGGGGTTGCCCAGGGAGGTGGTGGAAACCTCATCTCTGGAGGTGTTTAAGGCCTGGCTGGATGAGGCTCTGGACAGTGTGAGGTTTGATCTAGTGTGAGGTGTCCCTGGGCATGACAGGGGATTGGAACTGGCTGATCCTTGTGGTCCCTTCCAGCCCTGACTGATTCCATGATTCTATGTTCAATATTACTTTTGATACCTGCAGAACTTAGGTGGGAGACAAAACCCTACTGTGGCATTCAGAAAGCAGATCCCAGCAGAGCACACTGGCTGCAGCTACACATCTCAGGAGACATGTAGGAAAGCTACAGCAAAGCTCCTCCTGAAGGCTGAATGCAACTGCTGGGCACTGAGAGGGACACAGAATCAGCACAAAAGAAGTGGTACAGTCAGAAAACACCTCTAAGGTCATCCAGTCCAACCATCAAACCAGCACCACCATGGCCACTAAACCATGGCCCCAAGTGCCATAACCACACGTTTCTTGAACACCTCCAGGCATGGGGACTCCACCACCTCCCTGGGCAGCCTGTGCCAATCCCTGACCATTCTTGTAGCAAGGAGATTTTTCCTCCTCTCCAATTTAACCCTCCCCTGGCACAATTTCAGGCCATTTCTTCTTGTCCTGTCATTTGTTTTGCTGTGTTTTGAAGAAGTGCTAACATAGATACCTTTAGATATTGCCACATTAAGGGGGGAAAAAACCTCCATATGCAAATGTATTCAATTTCTCCTTTTCTGTAGACTTCCTTGCAAGAAGATTTCCATATTTTTTTTCTGAAGCAGGGCAGATGTTACCTCCATTTTATGGGTGTGGAACAAGAGGTTTAATGCAGAATCATAGAATGGTAAGGGTGGAAGGGACCTCAAAGATCATCCAGTTCCAACCCTCTGCTATAGGCAGGGACACCTCCCACTAGCACAGGTGACATGGACCTTGCAATGTTCTGGTTACTAGAGTTGGAAGCTGAACTTTGCTGTTCTGCCTTCCAGACATTGCTGTGATTGATCCTTCTGTGTCCACTCTGTGGCAGAGGAAAATTTCAAAGCTGTTTCCATTTCTTTTAACATAAACCCCACAAAAGAGACAGAAAACTGAGGGAAGCAAATCCCATTCGTTATGGAGGGCCACATGAAAGAGGTTTCTGGCTTTTGTTTTGCTTTTGTTTACAAGTCTGATGTTGTAATGGAGGGGAAAAAATTGTTAAGCTCTTAAAAGCAGGCTTGTAGTAAAAAATGGAAATGAAAGCACCAGGAAGGTGGAAACTGGGTAGGAAAAATGTAGGTAGAAGTTTTGCAGTTACCTTGCCAGAATCTACAGAATGGAGAGAGGACAGGGACAGAATAATCAGTGCAGCCTCAGCAAGTGTGCAGCTGGCACCAAACTGTGTGGCACAGTCACTTGCTAGAGGGCAGGGATCCATCCAGAGGGACCTGGACAGGCTGCAGAGCTGTGCCCAGGCCAACCTCAGGACATTCAACAAGGCCAAGTGTAAGGTCCTGCCCCTGAGTAGGCACAATGCCAAGCACAGCTCCAGGCTGGGTGGGGAATAGCTGAGAGCAGCCCTGAGGAAAGGGACTTTGGAGTCTGGGTTGGTGAAAAGCTCAAGCTGAGGCTGCAGTATGAGTGCAGCCCAGACAGCAACTGTGTGCTGGGCTGCAGCAAGAGCAGTGTGGGCAGCAGGGCAAGGGAGGGGATTGTGCCCCTTTGCTCTGCTCTCCTCAGACCCCAGCTGCAGGCCTGGGTGCAGTGCTGGAGCCCCCAGCACAGGAAGGACATGGAAGTGTTGGAGCCAGTGCAGAGGTGACCATGAGGATGATCAGAGGGCTGCAGGAGCTCTGCTGTGAGGACAGGCTGAGAGAGTTGGGGCTGTGCAGCCTGGAGAAGAGAAGGCTTTCAGGAGACCTTAGAGTAGCCCTCCAGGATCTGAAGGGGGCCTACAGGAAGGCTGAGGAGGGACTATTGACAAGGTCTGGGAATGCCAGGACAAGGGGAATGGGTTTGAAGTGTGAGAGGGGAGACTGAAAGTGGATGTCAGGAGGAAGTTGTTTGCAGTGAGGGTGGTGAGACACTGGCACAGGTTGCCCAGGGAGGTTGTGGCTGCTCCCTCCCTGGAGGTGTTCAAGGCCAGGTTGGAGGAGGCCTTGAGTGAGCTGTGCTAGTGGGAGGTGTCCCTGCCTATGGCAGGGGGTTGGAACTGGCTGATCCCAGGTGGCCACAAAGGCCACGAGCATTCTGGGCTGCATCAGCAGTGGTGTGGCCAGCAGGAGCAGGGCAGTGACTGTTCCTCCTGTACTGGGCACTGGCAAAGACACATTCTTGAGTACTGTGTTCAGCTTTGGGGCTTCTGACATTTGACAATGTCAAAAAAGAGATTGAGGAGCTGGAGCAGGTCCAGAGAAGGGCAACCAAGCTGGGGAAGGGTCTGGAGAGAAGGGCTGGGGAGGTGCAGCTGAGGGATCTGATGGGGTCTAGTCTGTAGAAGAGGAGGCTCAGATCAGAGGTCATTGCTCTCTACAGCTCCCTGAAAGGAGGCTGGAGCCAGGTGGGGTTGGGCTCTGCTCCCTAGTGTCAGGTGAAGGAAATAGCCTGAAATTGTGCCAGGGGAGGGTTAGGTTGGATACTAGGAACAATTTCCTCCCAGAAGGAGTTCTCAGGCACTGGCACAGGCTGCCCAGGGAGGCAGTGGAGTCACTATCCCTGAAAGTATTTAAAAGATGTGTGGATGTGATGCTGGAGGAGGTGGTTTAGTGGTAGTGGTGGGATTGTGAGTGCTTGGATTTAAACTCAAAGGTCTCTTCCAACCTCAGCAGCTCTGTGGTCCTATGTACCTGCAGTTTTTGCATGAAGCAGTGCATTTTGAACAGGCCTGCTTGCTGTCTGCAGTGTCTTTCCTTAGAGCTGATAGTGCCACTGATGGTAATGATGCTGCCTCCACCTAGGAGGGCATGCAGCCAGCAGCAGCACCACTCTCCTCAGTCCTGCCTCACCATGCAAAACTGGAAGCATTCCCCAAACCATCTTCTCATCAGGTTCTGGAGAGTCCAGGGGCTGTGATCCAGGGCAGTGTGAGATTTAAGAGTCTTTGGGAAGGGAGGACAAGTAATGCTTCATGTAAGGGCTGCACCAAGCATTACTTTTCTTGCATTTAAAAGGAAATATTTTCATGGCTATTCAGAGCTCCTTTCCCATACACCTGAAAAAGCAGAACCAGTATCTCCCAAAGGGTTGTCAAGGTCTGGAACAAGCTGCTCAGGAAGGTGGTGAAGCCCTCATTCCTGGAAGGTGTTAAAAGTGTGTAGGTGTGGTGCTGAGGGCTGTGGTTTAGTGATGACCTGGCAGTGCTGGGTTCATGGTTGTTCTTAGGGATCTTAAAGGTCTCTTCCAACCCAAATAATACATTGGCATAATGTGCTTGGACAAGTGGACCTCTGTCTGCCATCACAGGCAACAGAAGAGTGCAGAGGCTGTTGCTGGGCTCTGCTCACAGGCAACTGGAGACAGAACAAGAGGGAATGGCCTCAAGCTGAGACTGGGAAGGTTTAGGTCAGAGATTAGGAAAAGAGTTTTCCATAGAGTGGTCAGAGACTGGAATGAGCTGCCCAGGGAGGTGGTGGAATCCCCAACCCTGGCTGTGTTTCAGGGTGGTTTGGATGTGGTGCTTGGGGCTATGGTTTAAGGTGAATCTTGTAGAGTAGGGCTCTAGGTTGGACTTGGTGATCCTGAGGGGCTGTGCCAACCTGAGTGTGAACAGTCAACTTGGATTGCAAAACCAACCAGAGGGAGAGGGGAGTGAGAATCACCTTCATATAATCATTTAGGTGTTGTAAGTAAAGCCGTCTAGAGGAGGAGCTGGAGCTGTGCTGTTAGCATTGGCTTTTTAGCAGCAATATTTCCTGAAATGAGCTGCTCATATTCTTGGAAGATTGTTTCAGGAGTTTTGTTGCTCTGCAGGAGCTGCACTGCTCATCCTGCAGGTTATATTGTTGGGTTTCTCCCAGAGGAGAGCATAAGAACCAAGTCTAGGCTGCATGCAGAGATTGCACTCTGATGTGGCTCACTGCCGGACTGCTCTTCAGATCAACTCTTCTCCCGTGTCTCAGGTGAGAGAAGCAGAGGAAATGTCTTGAAATTCTGCCAGGGGAGGGTTAGGCTGGAGATTGAGGGAAGTGTCTGTGGTGCAGGAGTGGTCAGGGATTGGCACAGGCTGCTCAGGGAGGTGGTGGAGTGCCTATCCCTGGAGGTGTTCCAGAAGCCTGTGGGCATGGCACTGTGGGACACAGTTTGATGGCCATGGTGGTGCTGGGTTGCTGGTTGGGATGGTTCAGACCCAATGATCTTGGAGGACTTTAGCAAGCCAAAATATTCTATGATAAAAATAGTCAGAAGAATCCAATTAAAAGAAGGCTTAAAAGGCAGTCTAAAAGATGGTGAAATATTAATGTATTACTTGTTTTAGTCAGTCATAGAATCACAGAATGATAAGGTTGGAAGGAACCTCAAGGATCAGTCAGTTCCAACCCCCTGCCATAGGCAGGGACACCTCCCACTAGCACAGCTCACTCAAGGCCTCATCCAACTTGGCCTTGAACACCTCCAGGGAGGGAGCAGCCACAACCTCCCTGGGCAACCTGTGCCAGTCCTTGGAGCCAGATGGATGAAGCACCCTGAAATTTTGCTCTGTGGCAGCAGGCTGCTTTTCCCTGGCAGTGCAAGGGAAGCATTGCTTAAGGGAGGATGAATCCCAGCAATCTCACTGCAGAGAGAGAAGCTACCACAACTCTGCTGCCTCCTGACCCTTGTGCACTGTGTCACTCCAGGGCTGAACACAGGCCAGAAGGGAACGCAGCTCAGCAGAGTTCTCAGAGGGAATATTTGTGAGTAGCTCCAATCTGAGCTGAGTAGTTGGCTGAAGCTGACCCAAGGGGGTCTTTTATAATATGAAGAATTAATTGAAATGTGTGTTTCTGTTATCTTTCCAATAACTGGATAGCTTCTCCCTTCCTAATGAAAGAAAATTTCCTCTTCCAGGATATTAAACTCATCTCCACTGCCTTATGAATTTAATAATTGTCTGGCATATGAGCTTTAATTTTCTTCAGCAAATGGGTAAAAACTCATAAATAAGGACACTTGTAGGCAAGGCTGTGAGATTTACTAGGGCAGAAAATCAGGTGGTGTTCCCTGCTGTGCTCCAAAGTCCCCACTTTGCTTGCTGCTGGCTCAGTTCTGGGGCCAGTTCTCTTTAATCTCTATCAGTTATGTGGGTAAGGAGGTTGAGGCACCCTCGATGAGCTTGAAAATGGCACTAAGCTGCCTGGGAGTGTTGATTTGCTGGAGGGTAGGAAGGCTCTGCAGAGGGATGTGGGCAGGCTGGATGGATGGGCTGAGGCCAATGGGATGAGGTTCAACAAGGCTCCCCAGGGAGGTCAAGAGAAGTGACTCTGCTCCTCTGTTCAAACCTCACCTGCAGTACTATGTCCAGCTCTGGGGCCCCTAACACAAGAGAGGCAGGGACCTGCTGGAGAGGGTCCAGAGGAGGCCACAAAGATGATAAGAGGGTTGGAGAAAATCCCCTATGAGGAGAGCAATGGAGCTGGTGAAGGGACTTGAAGGCAAATTGTGTGAGGAGCAGGTGAGGGAACTGGCAGTGTTCAGGCTGCAAAAGAGCAGCTGAGGGGAGACCTCATGGCTCTCTACAGCTCCCTGGAAGAAAGATGAATCCAGCTGGGGGTTGGTCTCTTTTCTCAAGTAACAAGTGATAGAATGAGAGGAAATGGCCTCAGGTTGCACCAGGGGAGGGTCAGGTTGGAGGTGAGGAAAAATTTCTTTGCTGCAGGAGTGGTCAGGGATTGGCACAGGGAGGTGGTGGAGTCCCCATCCCTGGGGGTGTTCCAGAAAGGTGTGGCTATGGCACTTGGGGCCATGGTTTTGTGGCCATGGTGAGGTTGGGTTGATGGTTGGAGTGGATGATCTCAGAGGGCTTTTTTGTCTCTTTTGTGGGGTTTATGTTAAAAGAAATGGAAATAGCTTTGAAAATTTCCTCTGCCACAGAGTGGACACAGAAGGATCAATCACAGCAATGTCTGGAAGGCAGAACAGCAAAGTTCAGCTTCCAACTCTAGTAACCAGTACATTGCAAGGTCCATGTCACCTGTGCTAGTGGGAGGTGTCCCTGCCTATGGCAGAGGGTTGGAACTGGATGATCTTTGAGGTCCCTTCCACCCTTACCATGCTATGATTCTGCATTAAACCTCTTGTTCCACACCTGTAAAATAGAGGTAACATCTGCCCTGCTTCAGAAAAAAACTATGGAAATCTTCTTGCAAGGAAGTCTACAGAAAAGGAGAAATTGAATACATTTGCATATGGAGGTTTTTTCCCCCCTTAATGTGGCAATATCTAAAGGTATCTATGTTAGCACTTCTTCAAAACACAGCAAAACAAATGACAGGACAAGAAGAAATGGCCTGAAATTGTGCCAGGGGAGGGTTAAATTGGAGAGGAGGAAAAATCTCCTTGCTGCAAGAGTGGTCAGGGATTAGCAGAGGCTGCCCAGAGAGGTGGTGGAGTCCTCATGCCTGGAGGTGTTCAAGAGAGGTGTGGCCATGGCACTTGGGGACATGGCTTAATGGCCATGGTGGGGATGGGTTGATGGTTGGACTGGATGACCTTAGAGGGCTTTTCCACCTGGAACAATTCTGTGATTCCATGGACTAGGTAATGAAGTGTGTCAGTTACCTGGAGAACTTGATGCAGCCAGCTCTGCCGGGTGTGCATTTGTACAGGCAGAGGTGGTTGAATTTCCTGCCCTTATAACCCACCTGGGTCTGGTCTGGGTTTTGGGTTTGTGGTTTTTGTTGGTTGGGTGTGGGTTTTTTGTTTGGTTTTGTTGGTTTTTTGTTTGGTTTGGTTTGGATTGTTTTTTGTTTGGTGGTTGTTGTTGTTTGGTTGGATTTTGGGTGGCTTTTGTCTGTTTGTTTATGGTTTTGGGTTTTTGTTTGGGGTTTTTTTTGGGTTGTTTTGTTCCTCTTCTTCCATTCCACTAAATTGTTCAGAGAGCACCAAAGTTTTAGAATTAGTTTTTAGCATCCCAACCCTTACTGACATGTCCATAAAACCAACTTGGTAGCTCTTCAAAGACCTCTCATGTAAAACAGAGTTTTTTGTGTGGTGTAGATCAGCTCTGTCTTGGTCACTGCTGAGTCTTGCTGTGTGATGGAGCTGTGGCAGTTCATCTAGGAGGAAAAAGTGTACAAGTTGTGGTCTCTGGGAACTGAGCAGCCTGTCACCTACAGGAACTGCAAGTAACATCTCTTAATCAGAAAGAGCTGTTGTATACAAATCACAGAGTGTCAGGGGCTGGAAAGGACCTCCAAAGCTCAGCCAGTCCAACCCCCCCCACAGAACAGACCTAGAGCAGGTCACACAGAACACATCCAGGCAGCTCTGGAATATCTCCACAGAGGGAGACTCCACAGCCCCCCTGGGCAGCCTGTGCCAGGCTTCTGTCACCCTCACAGGCAAAAAATTCCTCCTCATGTTTAAATGGAACTTCCTATGCCTCAGCTTCCAGCACTGCCCTTGTGCTGTCAGTGGGCATCACCCAGCAGAGCCTGGCTCCAGCCTCTGGCACTCACCTGCACATCTTTATCAACATTGATGAGGTCACCTCTCAGGCTCCTCTTCTCCCAGCTCCCAGCCCCAGCTCCCTCAGGCTCTCCTCCTGCCAGAGCTGTTCCATTCCCTTCAGCATTTTATGGCTCTGTGCTGGACTCTCTCCAGCAGCTCTGTGTCCCTCTTACACTGGGGGAGACCCAGAACTGGCCACAGTACTCCAGATGTGGCCTCAGCAGGGCAGAGTAGAAGGGCAGGAGAACCTCTCTTGACCTACTAGCTTTGAATCTTGTTCCCAGCAAGTTGAAGCAACTGTTTTCACCTGGCTCCTAAGGAAAATCTTGGTCACCTCTGGGAACATTGCTCATAATCTGTTCTTCCAGGGACTCCTCCAGCCTGCATCCACCCCATGCTTTCTATGCTTTCTGTCCCCCTTTCTCCTCTCCCAATCCCAAAGTCTAACA
Organism: Eubucco bourcierii; assembly: GCA_013396675.1. Taxonomy (NCBI): domain Eukaryota; kingdom Metazoa; phylum Chordata; class Aves; order Piciformes; family Ramphastidae; genus Eubucco; species Eubucco bourcierii. The sequence goes on along the minus strand of VWZE01013845.1, from coordinate 20,083 downwards.
ACCTTCTGGGCAGGGTTGCTCTGTGGCTTGTGCATAAAGAGACTTCCTGAGCCCAACTGCAGCACCAAGGGCAACACAGCAAAACTCAGCAATCTTCCTCCCCTCCTGTCCTTTGAGCTGCACACATTAGCTGTGAAGCAACATCTCTTAATCAGAAAAAGCTGTTGTATACAAATCACAGAGTGTCAGTTGCTGGAAAGGACCTCCAAAACTCATCCAGTCCAACCCCCCTCACAGAACAGACCTAGAGCAGATCACACAGAACACATCCAGGCAGCTCTGGAATATCTCCAGAGAGGGAGACTCTACAACCCCCCTGGGCAACCTGTGCCAGGCTTCTGTCACCCTCACAGGCAAAAAATTCCTCCTCATGTTTCCATGGCACTTCCTATGCCTCAGCTTCCAACATTGCCCCTTGTACTGGCATTGGGTATACAAATGTGGGAGACCTGAACAAGGTTGGTTTGGGGTTTTTTTGCGTTTTTCTAACTTCCAGAACAGTGAGACCAGCCCAAAGGGAACCCAGAGATGGACATTTGCTTCAGGTTTCTGAAAAGCAGGATGTTTGTTGTCCAGCTGAAGGCCTGCTGCTGTAACCTTTAATCATGCAAATGGATTACTAGTGACAGTAGAACCACTGCAGCTCATTAAAATCCCCTTGGAAAACCTGAAGGATCCCTTTTCTTGATGTTGTCCCAGGCATTTTTAAAGAGGTTCATCTCTGTGCAGTTCTGACTGATTTTAATGGAATGCAAAGATGTGACATCTGTGACAGCTCTGAGGCCACTTTTATAGAGAAGGAGAGTTTCTACTAACAGATCACAGGCTCACAGGATGTCAGGGGTTGGAAGGGACCTCTGCAGATCCTCAAGTCCAACCTCCATGCCAGAGCAGGAGCAGAGAATCCAGCACAGGTCACACAGGAACACATCCAGACAGGCCTGGAAAGACTCCAGAGAAGGAGACTCCACAGCCTCTCTGGGCAGCCTGTGCCAGGGCTCTGGACCCTTACACTCAAGAAGTTCTTCCTCATGTTGAGGTGGAATTTCCTGTGCTGCAGTTTCCATCCATTGCCTCTTGTCCTATCCCAAGGCACAGGTGAGCAGAGCCTGTCCCTGTCCCTTCCTTCCTGCCCCCCAGCCCTCAGCTATTAACAGACATTGCTCAGATCCCCTCTCAGCCTTCTCCTCTGCAGCCTAAGCAGCCCCAGGGCTCTCAGCCTCTCCTCACCAGGCAGTGCTGCAGTCCCTTCAGCATCCTTGTAGCCCTCCCTTGGACTCTCTCAGCAGATCCCTGTCCCTCTTGAACTGAAGAGTCCAAACTGGATGCAGTATTCCAGGTGGGGCCTCACTAGGGCAGAGTAGAAAGGGAGGAGAACCTCCCTTGCTCTGCTGGATGCACTCTGCTGAATGCAGCCCAGGATCCCATTTACCTTCTTGGCCACAAGGCAGAGCTTTCCCACAGAAGTATGGAGAGATGCTGATACCATTTCATTTTCAGGATTGCTGAAGTAACTAAGTGTAGGGATGCCCAAACTGGCTTGTCCTAAGCCAGATGTCTTGGGCAGTTGCAGGCAGAAACTGTATAGCAGGTGGCACATGTTGTGGGACACTGGCACTGGCACCTGCTCAGACCTCATTTGATCTTCCCATTGAACCACAGTTCAAGTTAGGGAACAAAAGAATAGAATCATAGAATTGTCTTGATTGGAAAAGGCCTCTAAGGTCACCCAGTGCCATCATCAACCCAACCCCACCATGGCCACTAAACCATGCCCCAGAATGCCATGGCCACACCTTTCTGGAACACATCCAGAGATGGGGATTTTTGTTGTTGATTTTAGTTCTTGATTGGTTGGGCCTTGTTTTGGGGGATTTGTTTCTTTTAGGGGGAAGGGTTGGGTTTGGTTTTTTTCTGAGGAGGGGGGAGGTTGTTTAGTTGGTTTGTTGGTTGTATTTTTTTTTTTCCCGGGTTTTGGTAGGGTTTGGTTTTCATTTTTTCTGCAGTGTTAAAATCTTTTTGTTTTTCTCCTTCAGTGAGAGCTGAGGTGGACAAATCATTCAGATCCCTCTCCCTTGCCCTTGCTTTGCAGTTGAGGGAAGTGCATGGGTGGGGAAAACCAAACCTTCAGTGGCTTTTTGGGTATACAGATGGTGACATGGAGATGTGGGAGCCAGGGACAAGTCATAGAATCATAGAATGGGAAGGTTGGAAGGGACATCAAAGCTCAACCAGTTCCAACCCCCTGCCACAGGCAGGGACATCTCCCACTAGCACAGGTCACTCAAGGCCTCATCCAGCCTGGCCTTGAACATCTCAAGGGAGGGAGCAGCCACAACCTCCCTGGGTAACCTGTGCCAGTTTCTCACCACCCTCAACCTGTGCCAGTGTCTCAGCACCCTCACTGCAAACAACTTCCTCCTAACATCCACTTTCAATCTCCTCTCTGCCACTTCAAACCCATTTCCCCTTGTCCTGGCATTACCAGACCTTGTCAATAGTCCCTCCCCAGTGCTCCTGTAGGCCCCCTTCAGATATTGGAAGGCCACTCCAAGGTCTCCTGGAAGCCTTTTGGCTTTAGCTGTTTGGGAAGGTTGTGAATTGATCTGTGCTATCCAGAAGACAGTTTGGGTGAATTCCTGTCTGCAGTAGAAGAGTTTTACCTCTCAGAGTTCCTTTTTGTCATCCTTGTGAGGCCTGCTTGGTTGACCAGGACTATGCTATTGCTTTGCAAAGGTTTCTCCCTGGAGGTGTTCAAGGCCAAGTTAGAGGAGGCCTTGAGTGACCTGTGCTAGTGGGAGGTGTCCCTGCCTATGGCAGGGGGTTGGAACTTGAGGTCCTTTCCAACCTAACCATTCTATGATTCCATAATGAAGGTGATGTGGGCAATAAACAGAAGGCAGTAGCTGGAGAGAGCTGCTTGCCCCTTCATGCACAGTGCTCCCCTTCCCACAGGTAGAGCATTTGTACAGCTGAGGGTTTGCACTGGAGAATTTTGTGCCAAAATGCAGAGATGCATTTGGAAAATCAGTGGGTGCCTGAGTCCCTGGGCATGTCAATGCCTTTGGAAATGAGTTGTCCATTAAATCTTTGTGCTTTGGGTTTTTGATTCAGTGGGAGTTCTGCCACAGATGTCAAGGATTTCATCTTTACCTACATATTTAGATTTCTTATTTCTGCCTTGCAAAACAACCTTCTGTGACAGCTCTAGGAAAAGGAAATTGATGACAGCACCAGGAGAATGCTCATTTATTTTATACATTATAATGGTGAAGTAAGAAAAGAGCTTTAATTTAAAAAGAAGAAAAAAAAATTAACTCAGTCTCCCAAGCTGTAGAAGTGATTTGGCTTTGCTGTAGAAGTCAATAAAGGCCTTACAGATCCAGATCTCACCTGTCAGCTGTGGAGAGGCAGGGCAGTGTTAGTAGGTAATGGACAGACACCTTCTGAGGTGCATCTGCTACTTTGTAAGGAATAGTTGGTTTTGCTCTCAGACTTCTTTGGGTTAGAGTTCTGCATTATGTCATAGAACTGTAGAATTGATGTGACTGGAAAAGCCCTTCAAGATCATAGAGCCCAACCACCATGGCCATTAAACCAGGTCCCAGAGTGCCATGGCCATGGATTTCTTGAACTCCTCCCTGACCACTCTTGCAGCAAAGAAATTTTTCCTCATCTCCAACCTAACCCTCTCCTGGGTACAATTTCAGGCCATTTCCTCTCCTTCTATCACCTGAGACTAGGGAACTGAGCCCAACCCCCACCTCACTGCAACCTCCTTTCAGGAAGCTATAGAGAGCAATGAGGTCTCCCTCAACCTCCTGTTCTCCAGACTAAAAAAGGTCCAGGTACCTCAGCCTCTTCTCACCAGATCTATTGTCTGGACCCTTCACCAACTTTGTTCCCCTTCTCTGGACACGCTTCAGCACCTCAATGTCCTTCTTGTAGTGAGGGACCCAAATCTGAACCCAATCTTTGGGGTCTGTCCTCACCAGTGCTGAGTACAGAGGGAAAATCACTGCCCTGCTCCTTCTGCCCACACCATTGCTGGTCCAGGGCAGGATGCTGCTGTGTCAGAGTCCAGTATGGAGGAGGGTGTGTGTAATGCTGCACAGTATGAGCAGAGGAAATTGCCTGGCAGTAAAAGCCACCTGTGGCACTCAACCTCAGCAACTCCATCTCTGCCCCCTTCGGAAGGCAGAAGGCACTGAGCAGCGCTGTGGTGCGCAGCGGTTTGGGGGAGCTGACACCAACGGGGACTGGAACATTGGTTTCCAGTTTTGGTTTCCCAGTTGGTTTCCCAGTTTTATTTTATTTTTTTTCTGTGGGGTCTGTGTCATTTTTATTTATTGTTTTTTTTTTCCCCCTTCAGTCTCCAAGCTGTGTGTCTGGAGAGCTGTCTGGAGAGATGCGCAGCGGTTTGGGGGAGCTGACACCAACAGGGACTGAAACATTGGGTTTATTTTTTTCTGGTCAAATGGGGTCTGTGTCTTTGTTATTTTTTTTTTTTCCCCTTTCAGTCTCCTAGCTGTGTGTCTGGAGAGCTCTTTCTTCAAATGGGGCTTATTTTCCCCCTGCACTGCGGCTAGAGCGCGTTAAGCTGTCCCCCCGCAGCGCACAGCTGGAAGCTGTTCTGTGCTGCAACATTTTGTTTTGTTTTGTCCCAGTTTCTCCTCCCCACTGTGTTCCTGCAGCCTGGCAGAGCTCTGAGCTGCAGACAAACCTCTCCTTTTTTTTTTTTTTTTTTTTCCCCCCCACTGACACTTCTTAGAACATCTGAAAATTGACATCTTCTCTTTTGTCTTTTCTTACTAGAAATTCAGTGGCAAACAGCTCTGCTTGACTGCAGGAAACGTCTCAAAGTGCTCACCGGACTAGGAAGATGGGCTTGAAAAGTTAGACATATTTAGGCAGGCTGCTTTATTTGTGTCTTTGAAGAGGCTGGGGATAGTTTGAGAAGATGGAAGGGAATAGACAGTGCCAAATATTGGTCTGTTTGGAGGAGAGAAGAGGAATGCAGGTCTTAACAGAGCTTGCTTTGAAGAAGGAAAAACATTTTCTCAGCTCTCCTACTTGAGTAAGACACAAAGAAATGCCAGAGCTGATAAACCAAAGTTTGTCTTGTAGCTTGGAAGGAGGCTCTCTCTGCTCTCCTGAGACTCCACCTGGAGTCCACTGTGCAGCTCTGGAACCCCCAACACAAGCAGGATATGGAAGTGTTTAAGCTAGGCCAGAGGAGGCCACCAAGATGCTGAGAGGGCTGCAGCAGCTCTGCTGTGAGGACAGGCTGAGAGAGTTGGGGCTCTGCAGCCTGGAGAGGAGAAGGCTTCCAGGAGACCTTGGAGTGGCCTTGCAGGATGTGAAGGGGGCTGCAGGAAGGCTGGGGAGGGACTATTGACAAGGTCTGGGAATGGCAGGACAAGGGGAATGGGTTTGAAGTGGCAGAGGGGAGATCGAAACTGGATGTTAGGAGGAAGTTGTTTTCAGTGAGGGTGGTGAGACACTGGCACAGGCTGCCCAAAGAGGTTGTGGAGTCTCCTCTGGAGCCTTTCCAGCCCTGTCTGGATGTGTTCCTGTGTGCCCTGAGCTGGATTGTCTGGTCCTGCTCTGGCAGGGGGGTTGGGCTGGATGATCTCTTTGGGTCCCTTCCAACCCCTGACATCCTGTGAGCTGTGATCTTTAACAGCCCCAAACAAACCCTTCCCTGTGTTAATCTAATTGGTTTCCAATCTATTCCTGACTGTGGAATAAAAATCTTATTGTAGACTTAATTTATAGAATCAGAAAGGTCTTTTCCAGCCTGAACAATTCCACGATTGAATCCAACCATTACAGTCCTGACACTGCCAAATCCACTGCTAAACCATATCCCTGACCACCATGTGCACAAAGCTTCTAAATAGCTCCAGGGATGGTTCATAGAATCAAGGAGGTATGAAGAGAGCTCCAAACTCACCCAACCCATCCTAGCAGTCAGCCCTATGGAGTCAACCAGACCATGGCACTGATTGCCCCATCCAGGTTTTTCTTGGACAACTTCAGGGATGGTGACTGCACCACCTCCCTGGGCAGCCTGCCCCAGTAATTTGCAACCCTTTAATGGAGAAATTTTTCATAATATCCAAGCTAAACCTCCCCTGGCACAATTTCAGGCCATTTTTTCTTGTCCTATCACTTGTTGCTTATTGAACAGACCAGCACCCACTTCTCCACAACCTCTGTCAGGGAGCTGCAGAGAGCAATACAATACATTTGTAGTATGGTATGTGGAAATGTTTTGGTTGGAAAAACTCTCCAAGACCACTGACTCCAACCAACACCACCACAGTCACTGAACCATGTCCCACACTGCCATGGCCACAGGTTTCTTGAACACCTCCAGGGGTGGGGACTCCACCACCTCCCTGGGCAGCCTGTGCCAATCCCTTGCAGCAAAGAAATTTTTCCTCCTTTCCAACCTAACCCTCCCTTGGCACAATTTCAGGACACTTTCTCTCCTTCTATCACCCGAGACTAGGGAGCAGAGCCCAACCCCACCTCACTGCAGCCTCCTTTCAGGGAGCTGTAGAGAACAGTGAGGTCTCCCCTTAGCATCTTCTTCTCTAGACTACACACCCCCAGTTCCCTCAGCTACTCTTCCCCAGACCTTTCCCCAGCTTGGTTGCCCTTCTCTGGACATGCTTCAACACCTCAATGTCCTTCTTGTAGCGAGGAGCCCAAAACTGAAGTCCTGAGTGCTACACTTGGGGCACACCAACCCCATGAACTCTCCAGGCTTGGGACAGAGTTGCTGGAAAGTTGCCCTGCAGAGAAGGACCTGGGGGTGCTGGTTCACAACTGGCTGAACATGAGCCAGGGGTGTGTTCAGGTGTCCAAGAAGGCAAACAGCATCCTGGCCTGCAACAGTGTGGCCAGTGGGAGCACTGAAGTGATTGTCCCCCTTTTGTCCCCCTGTGCTGGTCAATGGTGAGGTCACAACTCCTTAGTTAATTGCCTGTCTTCAGCAGTTTTGGGACTCTCACTACAAGGAGAACATTGAAGTGCTTGAGCATGTCCAGAGGAGGGCAACGAAGCTGGTGAGGATGCCTTGAACATGAGTCTGGTGAGGAGCAGCTGAGGCAACTGGGGTTGTTTAGTCTGGAGAAGAGGAGGCTGAGGGAGACCTCATTGCTCTCTCCAGCTCCCAGGAAGGAGGTTGGACTGAGGTGGGGATTGGGCCCTTCTGACATTCAACAAGAGCCAGGGTAAGAGGAACTGGCCTGAAATTGTGAAATGGAGGTTGGATATTAGGAACAATTTCCTCCCAGATTGGGTTATCAAGCATTGCAGCAGGCTGCCCAGGGAGATGCTGGAGCCACCATCCCTGAAGGTATTTTAAAAAGGTGTGGATGTGGTTTACATGTTTGGTGATAGTTGTGGAGTTGATCCCAGAGGTCTCTTCCAAGCACAGCAGTTCTGTGACTCCATAGATATTCAAATGTTTGATTCAGGCATCCTTTAGAAACCTGACAATGTGCTTAGCACTTTGGTCCCAGACTTTACTCACAGGACAGTGAGAGCATCAAACAGGAGTCTCTTAGAGTCTTCAGGCTAACCCCAGCTTTTCCTGCTGCTTTTCATTTTTCCCCAGGTGATTTCTAAAACTATTTCTGTTGGCAATATCACAGAGTCATAGAATGGTCCAGGCTGGAAGGGATCTCCAAAGGTCACCTTATTGCCAGTAATTGTGCAGAGAGCTGAGCAGCTTTCACAAGGACACTTCTGTGATTTCCCAAGTTCCTCTATAATTTTCCTTTCATAATTTAATCACTTGGCAATGCCAAACACTCAGTTGGGCTTCTGTGCTCCAAAAGCTCCATGGAATATGTTCCATGCTCCAAAAGTGGAAAACAAGAAGGCAACCATAGGTTCATAGGTGAGAATCATAGAGTTGGAAGGGACCTCTGAAGCTCATCCAGTCCAACTCTCCTGTACTGGGCAGGGACATCCTCAGCTAGAGCAGGTTGCCCACAGCCTCGCTGAGCTTCACCTTGAGTATCTCGAGGGATGGGGCCTCAACTACTTCTCTGGGCAACCTGTTGCAGTGTTCCACCACCCTCATGGTGCAGAAGTTGTTCCTAACATCCAGTCTAAATCTGCTGTGCTCTCAGCTCATTGCTTCTTGTCCTGTCACTGCAGGACTGTTAAGTCTCTCTGCAGCCTTCTGGTGGCCCCCTTCAGATACTGGAAGGTCACTATTGGATCTCCCTGGAGCCTTCTCTGCTCCAGGCTGAACATCCCCAGCTCCCTCAGCCTGTCCCCATGAGAGAGGTGCTCCAACTCCCTCAACATTTTCATGGCCCTGCTCTAGGTGGGTTGTGAGGCTGCATTTTTTCTCTTGGTGCCCCTCAAGTCTATTGATAACCAGAAATTGAACCCAAACTGCTAAAATCTTTGCTGAATTGCAAACCAATCTTTCCTCTGTGCAACTGCTAGATCTGTGAGGGTTTTTTTTTTTTACAGGTAGAATTGAATGCTAATCTGTTTGGGTGTTTTTTCCCTTTTTACCAGTGACACAAAAGAGGTAAAGGAGTGATGTAGCTGGCAGTTGACAGGAGTAGAATTTCTCTGCTTGCACTTGAGCTCCACAAAATAGAGATAATGTGTTTGTGACTCAGAGGCATTTTACCCAGGCTTTGCACTGGAGCAAATGATTACTGAAGATATGTGGCAATAAAGAGAAAAGAGCTGTCTGTAATTATAGTCAGTCATGTCTTGGGAAGGGTTTCCTAAGCAGGGTGCTCATACAATTCAAGGTGGGATTGATAGCTCAGTAAACTTTGTCATTTAGTGAGAAATTAAATGTGAAGATGCACAAAACAGTGCAGCAGCTTTACAGTATTGCTGCTTTCTCAGTGCTATCATGAAAAATAAGGCAAAATGCTCTGATTAAAAAACAACAACTATGGTGTCTTGAGCTCTCCTGCCTTGATTTGTGCTTGCTGAGATGGGAATATTAGGAAGGGTAAAAAGTTTATACCAGCATCATGGACATTCCCATTGTCAATCCATGTTCAAAGAGCTTAACTGAAGGATTCAAGGCTATGCTTTCATCTTCTGCACTGCTAGAACTGTAAACTGGAGCAGGGCAGATTCAGGTTGGGCATCAGGAGGAAGTTCTTTGCAATGAGAATGATGAAATGATGTGACAGGTTGCCCAGAGAGGTGGTGGATCACAGCTCACAGGATGTCAGGGGCTGGAAGGGACCCAAAGACCTCCTTCAGTCCAACTCCCCTGCCAGAGCAGGACCAGACAGTCCAACTCAGGGCACACAGGAATACATCCAGACAGGGCTGGAAAGGCTCCAGAGGAGACTCCACAACCTCTCTGGGCAGCCTGTGCCAGGGCTCTGGGACCCTTCCAGTCAAGAAGTTCCCCTTGTGTTGAGCTGGAACCTCCTGTGCTGCAGCTTCCATCCATTGTTCCTTGTCCTATCCCAGGGAGCAGTGAGCAGAGCCTGCCACCCCCTCCTGACCCCCAACCCTCAGATAGTTATAAACATTTATTAGATTCCTACACTGCTCTTGCTGCAGCCCAGCACACAGTTGCTGTCTGGGCTGCACTCACACTGCAGCCTCAGCTTGAGCTTTTCCTCACCCCACACCCCCAGGGCCTGTTCCTTAGGGCTGCTCTCAGCCATTCCCCACCCAGCCTGGAGCTGTGCTTGGCATTGTGCCTACCCAGGTGCAGGACCTTACACTTGGCCTTGTTGAATACCATGAGGTTGGGCTGGGCACAGCTCTGCAGCCTGTGCAGGTCCCTCTGGATGGATCCCTGCCCTCTGGCAAGTGACTGTGCCACACAGCTTGGTGCCAGCTGCAGACTTGCTGAGGGTACTGTATAAAGCAGCATCATAAAATCACAGAATATCTTGAATTGAAAAGGACCCATAAGGATCAAAGAGTGGAACAAGCTGCCTAGGGAAGTGCTTGAATCACTGTCCCTCGGTGTAGATAAAAGCCATTTAGATCTAGTGTTCAGGGGTATAGTGTAACAGTGCCCTGGTACTTAGGTAGTGGTTGTTGGACTTGATGATCTTGAAGGTCTTCTCAGTGAGACACTCAACACTGATTCTGATGCTTGTTGCCTGTTCTGGCTGCAGTCAAGGCTGTGCTGTACTGTAGTGGTTTTGCCTAAGCTGCACTGTACATAAAAGAGGTTACCTGGGAGTGAAATCATGTTCTGATTGATGAGTTCCTGAAATAGTCTCTGTTCATTTGTCTCTGAGATTTAAAGTCTGAGTTACAACTTAGAAGGTTTGGATGAGTCCTGCATGAACATGCCATATTTTCATAGCTATGTGACTCTGGAAGATTTCTGGCTGTTTTTTTTTTTTTTTTTTAACCCAACTACTTTTCACAATGAGGGTGGTGAAATACTGCAACAGGCTGCCCAGAGATGTGTTGGGTCAGAATTGATGGAGCAACTTGATCTTGCTCACAGCAGGGTAGGGGGACCAGGGCCAACAGGATGACCTGGGAGGGTCCCTTCTCACCTGATGCATTCTATGATTTGGAAGGATTGACTCTCCTGTGCCATGTACTGCAATTCCTTGCATGTGGGATCATTCTGGCTTTTTATAGAATCATAGAATGGGAAGGTTGGAAGGGACCTCAAGGATCATCTAGTTCCAACCCCCTGCCATAGGCAGGGACACCTCCCACTAGTACAGGTTACTCAAGGCCTCATCCAATCTGGCCTTGAACACATCCAGGGAGGGAGCATCCACAACCTCCCTGGGCAACCTGTTCCAGTGCCTCACCACCCTCACTGTAAAGAACTTCCTCCTAACATCCAGTCTAAATCTCCCCTCTGCCAGTTTAAGCCCATTGCCCCTTGTCCTGTCATTGCAGGACCTTGTAAATAATCCTTCCCCAGCCTTCCTGTAGGCCCCCTTCAGATACTGGAAGGCTACTATCAGGTCCCCTCGAAGCCTTCTCTTCTCCAGGCTGCAGAGCCCCAACTCTCTCAGCCTGTCCTCACAGCAGAGCTGCTCCAGCCCTCTGAGCATCTTCGTGGCCCTCCTCTGGACCCGCTCCAACACTTCCATGTCCTTCCTGTGCTGAGGGCTCCAGAACTGCACACAGGACTCCAGGTGGGGTCTGACGAGAGCAGAGTAAAGTGGCAGAATCCCCTCCCTTGCCCTGCTGGCCACGCTGCTCTTGATGCAGCCCAGGACTCGGTTGCTGTCTGGGCTGCATGTGCACACTGCAGGCTCATGTTGAGCTTTTCATCAACCCAGACTCCAAGGTCCCTTTCCTCAGGGCTACTCTCCAGCCATTCATTTTCTATAAGCTTCACCATGCAGGGAATAAAATTCCTAACTCCAACTCATGTGCCAGCCTCTGTGCAAAGACTAATTGCTGCCTTTTACACTGTTAACTTTGTGCAACCTAAAAAGAGAATAATGAGGCTGCAAGCCAACATGGGAAGCTCTGCAGCTATTCATTCATCTGCTCTGCTCCTGCTTGCAGGGATTTTTACTGCGTGGCTCCATTACCACTGAATGCAGTGAATAAAAAGACAAGAACAAGTGTATGGATTGTAAAGGGTGATCAGAGGGAGCTGTAATCTATAGAGCAGCAGCAAGCTGCTCAATAAAATCTCAGCTATCGATTGGCTTTGCAAGTTGGACAGGTTAGTAACTAATGGCTTGCCTTGCTCAGGCAGAGTGTTTAACATGGCTTTCAAGGGAACATGAAGAGTCACTGGCTCACAGCGTCACAGCACAGCTGTGCCATGGCCACCCCAGCTTGGTAATTAAATGGCATACAGGTTAATTACAGAATCACAGAGTGCAGCATGTTGGAAGGGATCCTTGAAGATCATCTTGTCCAATCCTCCTCTGGTCAGCAAGAACATCTCCAATTAGAGCAGGTGGCTCAGGGCCCTGTCAAGTTACACCTTGAATGTCTCAGGGATGGAGCCTCCACCATCTCTCTGGCCAACCTGCTGCAGTATTTCACTACCCTCACTGTGAGGAGCTTCCTTCCAATACCCATCCAAAATCTGCCCTGCTCCAGTTTCAAACTACTACCTCTCATCCTATCACCACAAGCCCTTCTAAACAGTCCCTTCCCAGCCTTCCTGCATGTCTCCCTCAGGTGGCAGAGAGTGACCTGTGGTTAGGTTGAGAGAGGTTCTCCTGCCCCTCTGCCCTGCTGAGGCT
>VWZE01013843.1:12847-201594 GCA_013396675.1 Eubucco bourcierii | reverse complement strand
TCCCTGAAAGCATTTGGGTACTGTCTGAAGCTGCAGCAAGCCCTGCCAGTCAGGAGGTGTTTTGTGAGTAAATACTTAAAGTCTCCTGTAATTCACCATTGCCTTCTGCCATAAGCAGAAAGGAGTTTCTTGAGTCCATCAAGTGGCGTACCGAACGCAAGAAGTACACTAACAGCAGCAACTTTCCCTTCCAGTTCAATTGAGTTCAATGAATGCTATATTATTGCTAATTAATTCTAGATCCTGTGTTATTATCTGTATAAAGTTTCCATGATCTTGCAAAGAACTGAGTATTATTAAAATTAGTGGTTGGGGTGATGAGAGTTATGAATATTGTATATTAATAAACAACATAAATATTTGAAAATAGTATCTTGCATCAACTAATTACCCTCCATAACACACTTCTGCAATGCTCTGTTTAACGATTCACAGAAGATTTGTTTTTGCCTTCATACACATCAGAGTTCTGCCTGCTTTCCCATGGAAGTATCAAATGTGAATATGTGAACAACTGAAAAGAAGCACATCTTTTTTATTTTGGGGGGTTTGGCACATACACAGAAAAATTACGAAGTAGAAGGATGGTTGTGCAGATTTGGTGCATAGCATCGAAACTTTCTGCCTTGGAAGAGGCATTGTGGGAGAGACAAGTCTTGGAAGAGGTTGGATAGTTCAGCAGAGTGGAACCTCCTGAAGTTCATCAAGGGCAAATGCAGAGTCCTGAAGTTGTGGAGGAAGAACCCTCTGCACCAGTACAGACTGATGGTTGACCTGCTGGAAAGCTGCTCTGTGGAGATGGACGTGGGAGTACTGGTGGACAAGAATGTCACTGTGGGCCAGCAATGTGCCCTCAGGGCCAAGAAAGCCAGTGGTCTTCTGAGGTGCATTAAGTGTGACCAGAAGGCCAAGGACAGTTCTCCTGCCCCTCTATTCTGTCCTAGCAAGGTCTCATCTGGAGCAGTGGGTCCAGTTCTGGGCAAGGGGGTTGGAATTAGATGATCTTCAAGGTCCCTTCCAACCTAAACGATTCTATGAACCTATGAATTCTCCACACCTGATCAGCCCTGCTGGTTTGAGTGTTACCATCACAGACAAGGGGATGGGCTGCAGGCTGGTGTTAAAAGACAAAGAGTTTGATGAGTATTCACTACAGCTAGGATCAAAACCCTATTGATTTATGACAAAAAGACCCAAACCAAATCCAAACAACCTAAAACCTCTGGGAACTATTGTTTGACTTTTTGAAGAACTCTGGATCTGTAATGCTGTCAAAATGGCATAATTTCTGGTGTGATTAGGTGTACTTCACACCCCTGACATGAAAAGGCTATGAATAAACGGTAAAGAGGAACTGTAAACAAATAAAGGATTTAGAATAATCCCCAGACACAGCAAAATCTCACCTCTCCAGTGCCTGCAGTCAGACGGGTGTTATTTAGTTTTATTTCTCTGGTTGATTTTAACCAAACCAATGCAGGAAGGGATTTATAACTCTGAAATGGCAGTGCTGCTTTTTCATTCCATCTTACACTGCGTTTCAATCACTTGATTAATCAGTTGTTATGCTAATATTTCTAATTTTCTGCAACAAATTAGATTAGATGGAGTGAGAGACAAGACTTGTTACTTATTTTGCAATGAGACCAGATCTTGAGTCGTACAAAGATCTTTCTGCTGCTGCAATAGTCTAATAAACCAGCCCCACGACAGCTCTGGCTTTGTTTCTATGGAGCAGACAGTGTTCAGGGCTTTCTGTCAATCACAGAAGCATCTGTTTTTCCTTGTGGATATTTCCATCTACAATTCAGAGGTGTGTGGGGTGTATATGTGTGTGTGTGTGTCTTCAGAGATAATAGGAACAGAAAAGCATTCAGATGCAGCGAGGTGGGAGTAACTGAGTTAAAATCCGGCTGGGGTGTGACAGCAGAGACCAGGTATTTACTCTCTCAGTATATTTTGTTAAAAGTTCTACTAACAACCAGCAAAACTACCTCTTTCTCTCCTCTGATTCTCCAAGCCTGCAATTTTCATTGCTAACTACAGATTCACAGATTGCATGGGGTTGGAAGGGATCCTCAAAGGCCATCTTGTTCAAACCCTCTTCAGTCAGCAGTAGGTGGAAGTTCCTTTTTGGTATAGTGACATCCCTTGCAGAAAGTGACATCTGTGCATTTCTGTGAGGTCAAATCAGTTGTTCAAATGGAAAAGATGTTGAGGTTTTCCTCAGTGATGCCTTGCTGTGGTTCAGGAATGGCTGGAATTTAGTTTGAGGGATGTTTTCCTCACTGACAGCAGTATGCTAGGATTACTTCCCCCGTCCCCTTTTTTTTTTTTCCCCTTCTCAATATTCTGAGCATTGCAATGTGCAATGTACCATTTTTCATCAGTTATTCAAAACTTCCCAACTTTGTGCACTTTACAACACAGAGTCATAGAATGACAGGGGTTGGAAGGGACATCTGGAGATCACTGAGTCCAACTGCACCAGCAGAGCAGGTTCATCCACAGTAGGTTACATAGGATGGTGTCTGGGCGGGTTTTGAATGATGTCAAAGATGGAGACTCCACTACCTCTCTGGACAGTCTGGTCCAGCGCTCTACCACTCTCCAAGTAAAGAAGTTCCCCCCTCATGTTTGCCCTTCATGTTGAGATGGAACTTCCTATGTTCACATTTGTGTCCATTACCCTTTGTCCTGTCACTGGGTGACACTGACAAAAGACTGTCCCCAAAGTCCTGACACCCACTCTTTAAGTATTTGAAAGCACAGATCAGATCCCCTCTCAAGTCTTCTCTTCTCCAACTCAACAGTCCCAAGTACCTCAACCTTTCTTCATAAGAGAGATGTTCTGGTCCCCTAATCATCTTTGTAGCCCTTTGCTGTACTCTCTTAAGCAGTTCCCTGTCCTTCTTGAACTGGGGAGCCCAGAATTGTATAGTCCATGTATGGCTTCCCCAGGGCAGAGTAGATGGGGAGAAGAACCTCCCTTTACCTGGTGGCCACATTCATCTTAATAAACCCCAGGATGACATTGGCCTTGGCCATAAAGGCACATTGCTGCCTCGTGGTCATCCTGTTGTCCACCAGGACTCCCAGGTCGTCTTCCACACAGTTGCTTTCCAGCAGGTCATCCCCCCAACATGTACTGATAGATGCAGCTATTGCTTCCTAGTATCCCAGTATCCCACATTTGCCCTTGTTGAACTTCATAAAGTTACTCTCTGCCCAACTCTCCAGCCTGTCCAGATCTTGTTGAATGACAGCACAGCCTGATGGTGTGCCAGCCACCCCTCCCAGTTTTGTGTCATCAGCAAACTGGTTGAGGACAGACTCTATCCCTCCATTGAGGTCCTCGATGAGTATGTTGAAATCCATCAACTTTCATTTACCCCTCTGTTTCCCCCAACAGCTCACAAAACTCTGCAGTTCTTAACACCCTGATGGTATGTAACGATTTCTTCCTGTTACCAGCTCCAGTACTCAAAGGATAGCAGATGGGTGTCCCTCTATGAATACCACCGTGCTAGTGACTGCCTCATCACAAAACATGGCCCAAGATCCACTGCTTTTCTAAGTGGACTAAACAAGACATCTGTGTTGGGTCACTTGTTTCCAGTTAGAAGACCAGTATAATGGACAACTGCTCTAAAAAAGCCAGCCCCCAACAGAAAGCATGCCCTTGAAGCAGCACCAGAGCAGAGCAGCACAAGGTTGTCATTCGACCCTGTCCATGCCACCTGGCACAGATGATGTGATGAAGGGAGAAGGTGCGGAAGAGAGGTGTATCAAGGCCACTGCATCTGACATTATGGACTGTGTAGCAACTGGATTCTGTTAGATTGGGACCTCCTAGTGAGGGATTAGCCTCTAGTCAGGGAGGAAAATGTCATTAAGCCTTACAGATCTAAATGGTTCCTGTCTATGTTGATCTGAAGCCAGGAAAGTCAGCACCTAGAATCCCTCTTTCACATCTGCCTCTGGAACAAAACAGTGCACAGTGCACCAGTGCACCTTTTGCCCTGTTTCCTGCAACACAGATAGGCTCTGGTGTGATTTATTGGAACTAACCTGAACTAACCTTCAGCAAGTTAGCTTAGAGCCATCTTCTCATCTTTAATTCCCACAGGTTTCCAAGTACCAGGTTGATTTTGGTCCCACTGTTATTTTCATGCAACTTATTTTCCCACGTGATGCAATCCAACACACTAAGTGTAGAAAATCTCTAAACTGCAGACTTCAGGAAGCTGTAGAGAACTGCAAGAAGTGCACTACACCCTTAACATGCTCTTTTGCCCTTCTTGAGGCACCTGCTGATTTTCCTTTAGGGCCACTTAAAAGAAAAGATACTGGGGCAGATGGGCCAGGACGGACGTTGCTACATCAGGTGCAGCACCAATCTATTCTTCATCGCAGCATGAAGGATCCCTTCCCTTCTGCTTGCTAGGCTCCCTTGAAGTCACTTGTCAGAGGTCATACCCTGAGACAAAGTACAGCTGAGAAGAGACACAAAGCCTTTGAACTTCAGGCTCTACTTACTAACAGACTCCTCTGCTTTTCCTGAAATAATCTCACATTTCAGACTGGGATGGAATTTTCTTTCTTTTTCTTTCTTTTTGTCACACAAACAATTCCTGCCCACTCAGTCCAGAGGAGTACCACAAAGATGATCCAAGGGGTGGAGCACCTCTTCTATGAGGACAGGCTGAGAGAGATGGGTTGTTCAGCCTGGAGAAGAGAAGACTTAATGAGGACTTTAGAGATGCATGAAGGGAGTCACACAAAGACTGGAGAGGGACTTTTCATAAGGGTGTCTAGAGACAGGACAAGGGGGAAAGGTTTGAAGTTGAGGCAGAAAAGATTTGGACTGGATCTTAGGAAGAGGTTCTTCAGTCCAAGGGTGGTGAGACTCTAGAATAGGTTGGGGATGCACCCTCCCTGGAGGTGTTTAAGGTCAGGCTGGATGAGGCCTTGGGCAGCCACGCCTATTGAGAGGCCTCCCTTCCCATGGCAGGGGTTGGGTTGGAATAGATGATCTCTGAGGTCCCTTCCAATTTGAGCCATTCTAGGATTCCATGATTTAATATTTTCCAAAAGCTCCCTACTATTTCATCTTGCTGCTTCCACATAACTGTTCTCTGATCAACCAACAGGTGTATTTTAATTCTTTCTTTGACAGCTTATTTACTCAGGACAGAAAGCTGGAGCAAAAAATTCCCTCAGCAGGGGCTTGGAAAAGAAGGGCAGGAACTGTTTAGTTGTACCTTCATCATTGCTGGCACTACATTCACCTATGCAATAAAGTTTCTGAGTTTCTGCTAACTTACTGGAGTTAAGTTAGTACTGCACTGCTGTGCAGGCTGGGACAAGCTACCTTCTAACAGAAGTGGTATCATGAGTGGATCAACAGGTCTGTATCTGTTAACTACCTGAGATTGGATCTCAGAGGTCTTGGAGATTGGATCTCAATGATCTTAGAGGTTGGACTTAATGATCTGAAAGGTATTTTTTAACCTTAGTGTTTGTATGATTCTCACTGATCCTATGATTTCCATGGGTATCTTCTCCTGTAGTTTCTCCTCTTCAGGAGATTTCTGTTTGAAATAAAAGATGATGCCAGCCTGACAAGAGAGAAGTTAAATGAATCCATAAAATCCCGCCGAACATATTCTAGTGCTGTTCAGCTCCTGCAATCTGTATGATGACCAGCACACTTTAAAATACAGCAGGTAACTACTCACCACTCTTGACAAATCTCTGTTTTGAAAAAAAAAAATCCTCCTGCTTGAGAACTTCTTCACCCTTCAGAGATGAAAAATTTAAAGTAAGCACAAAAGTGGGATGGTAGGGTTGTATTTTGCCTCCTTAGTGTACTGGGACATGTTGTCTCTGAAAGTACAATTAGTCACCACAGCTGCACCCAGTTAACCTGTCTTGATCTTTATTCTCCACAAAACTAAGATTATTCATTTTAATGATGTTTAATTTCAAGCATTGCTGTAGGATGAGTCAATGCACTGTGAAACACTGGGCCAGGCAAAATTTCAATGACAAAACCTGGCTAATTGTGAAAATAGGAATGCCAAGCCTGAGGAAGACAGAATGGGAGAATGGATGGAGGAAGAAATATGGAAAGGAGGAAAAATAAACAAACTGCATGAAGGAATTGAGAATTCCCTCAATAAGTTTGCAGATGACATAAAATTGAGTGGTGGGAAGGTTCTATGGAAGGACCTGAACAGGCTGAATCGATGTGCCAAGGTCAGTTGTATGAGGTTCAACAAGGTCAAGTGCTGTGACTTGGGTCACAACAACCCTATGAACATGCCAGGCCTGGGGCAGAGTGGCTGGAAACCTCTTGGCAGAAGAGGACCTGGGAGTGCTTGTTGACAGTTGTATGAGCATGAACCACCATGTGTCCAGGTGGCCAAGAAGGCCAACAGCGTCCTGCCTTGTGTCAGGAATAGTGTAGCAAGCAGGACCAGGGAAGTGGTCGTTCCCCTGTATGCAGCACTGGTAAGACTTGAGACTGGATTCAGTTTTGGGGCCCTCACTACATGAAAGACATTGAGGTGCTGGAATGTATCCAGAAAAGGGTAATGAAGATGGTGAGAAGTCTGGAGAACAGGTCTGGTGAGGAGCAGCTAAGGGAACTGGGGTTGCTTTGCCTGGACAAGAGGAGGCTGAGGGAAGATCTTCTGGTTCTCTACAACTTCCTGAAAGGAAGTTGCAGTGAGGTGGAGGTCAGTCTCTTCTCTTGAGTAACTAGCAACAGAACAAGAGGAAATTGGAGAGGAGAGGTCTGGGTTGGATACTAGGAAAAATTTCTTTGCTGCAAGAGTGGTCAGGCATTGGAACAGGCTGCTCAGGGGGGTGGTGGAGTCACCATCCCTGGAAGTGTTCAGGAAACCTGTGGACATTGCATTTCAAGACATGATTTAGTGGCTATGGTGGTGTTGGGTTGACAGTTGGACTTGATGATCTTAGAGGTTTTTTTACAACCAAAACAATTCTAAGATTCTATGAAAAACTTTGCACCAGTAGTGAAAATGGCCTTTCTAGGGTTGTCTTTGTGTTTTAGATTTATGGTAAGAGCCTGGTCCTTGGATTCATAAAAGTGATAGAACTTCTAAAGAGTAGCAATTTTAGTCGCTACTTTTTTTGCCTTGCACTACTTGATTTGCACACATGTAGGCAATTAAAGCTCCACTTTACGATCCCCCAGTTGTTGAAGCTTCACCACAGGAGGAAGGAGATATCCAAGTTTCTTTACTAACCTACCAAAAGATGTATCCCTGAGAATGTCATTGTGTGAGACTTTGCCAGTAGGGACAAAGGAATGGCAGGGGCACTATGCATAGGCTCCAGTGCTATGGGTCTTGTTTCCGAGGGAATAAACCTCTTCCTTGCTCAAATGAAAGGAAAACACAAGAAGACTCTCAAACAACAGCCAACCCTTCTGTTCTCTCACTCCCATCTGTTGCTTCTTTATCTTCCTTTTGCTTTTCTCTGGTGCTGATGCTGGCAGGCACAGCAGGATGGAAAGAAATTAATCCTCACACACTGAAATGTGTTTTCTCAGAGTGAAATCTGTGATTCAACAAACAATTTGACTTATAAAAACCCATCCTGAACCCACGTACCCAGGAGGTTTTCACAGCTGTCTCATAGATTTTCCAGTTACTTACTAACCCACCATTCCTTCCTCCACATCTCTCTAATGAAAAGGTCCCCTGTTAGCAGCCAGGCAATAACTTATGGGTCTGTGTGGAAACCATACCTCCCTCAGAAGTGGTCCACTGACAATCAGGTATCTCTTCTGGACAACAACTGTGTGGTCACCTTGGTTAATTCAGTATCTTACTTACATCATACATCTGGTATTTATTTATAAATAACATTGCTCCTAAAAACTATCAGATCTGGGGTTTAGCATTGTTTATATTTTAGTTGATTTGAAGCATGTCAAGGGGCAGGGTTTGGCTGGGTACTAGACAATGCCAGACACTCTCCATGAACTCCTCTGCATTTCCAAAGGGAAGAGAAAGGGAAGAAGGAAGAGAGACTGATGGGGTGGGAAAGAAACTAAACCAGCTGGGATGGAAAGAAGAACAATCCAATGAAAAGAGACACAAACCAATACAGAACCCAACCCCTGATGGTAACAATGCCACCAACATCATTGATGCTGTGGGCAGGTAATGGGGGAGTCCCAGGCTGGACTCAGCAGCAGCTGGGAACTGGATTCTGGAACTGGATTCAGGAACACATGGCTTGAGATCAAAGGCAGAACAGACAGAGTCCTCAAGACACTGAGTACCAAAGAAGAGGTTTGACCCTGCTGATCCCTCAGCTTGCTCCTGAAGATGATACCAGTGGGATACAATCTCTTCTTGGGCAGTTTAGGGTCACCTGTCCTGTCCACTCCTTCACAAAAGTGTAATCTTTGACTTTACTACACCCTCTACACGGGAGACAAGCTGTGGCAGTGACCTTGGTCTGCTCAGGAGCAAGTCCAAGCCAGAGCCGTTCTGCAGCCCAGCCCCTGGCAGGGACTCTCCCCAGTACATTCTCTGTTAGCAGCAGGCCTTGGCTGTGCAAACCTGCTCTGGACTGCAGAAGTGCCTCACTGAGCAGAGTCTCGGCTGAGAAGTCAGAGAACTGAGCAGAATCAGTTCTGGTCCAGCTCAAACCAGGATAAAGTCGTTGTGTCTGTTTCATGACTCTGCAGTCATTGTGTTCTTCCTAATCTCCCTTGGCCTGGACATCAAGGTTTTTTTAATTTCCAACATGATGGCACTATTATTGGATTTTATTTTCCTGTGCTGCTGTTTCCCAGTCTCCTAAGTGGATTCTGACATACGCAGAAAAGGGAGGGTTTGCCATTTAATTAATACTGATCACATAAGAGTTTTTTCCAGAATCCTTACTGTGACTGTGGACTTTTTTTTTTTTTTTTTAACATTTGCATATTGTGTGTTCTGCCCTAATAACTTTTGAACTACTTGGATAATTTCAGCAAAATTTGGCAAAGAAAGAGCACTCTCAAGCAGATCAAATTCCTATTAGTTTAATGAAAATAGAGTAGCCAGAACCTATTAGTACTGTTATTGAGGAAAAGTGAATTAATTCAGGTTAGAGAGAGATTAGAAGAGTCCTGTGTCTTCAGACAAAGATATCCCACAGATCCATAGGAAATTAAGCTATTCACTCAGCCACCCATTTTTCCCATCACAGCCAACACTGATAGGCACTCCGATTTTTTTGTGCATCCCTCATGCTTCACACAATAACTCTTATCTACCAAGTAGGATATAAAAATACATCAGCAGACAAAAGAAGAGAATTTTATATCCTAGAGATTCTACAACACCCAACCACTGGACAATGCAGTGTCTGTAATGAAGTGGTTATGTCTGTAAGAAGGGCCAATTTAATCTCCTTTCCTATATTTGCCTTGGGACAACATTTACTCCTAAAAGGTGCTAAAGCCCTTAAATAGCTGCAGGCAGTGTTGCAACTGGATTCAGACTGAATGTTAGCACAAGTAACATAGAATCCCAGAATCCCAGCATGGTCCCCTCTTGGGAGCATCCAGTCCAATGTCCCTGCTTAAGCAGGGTCACCCACGGCAACATGGCCAGGATCACAATGGCCAGCTGGAATCTCTCCAGAGAAGGGGACCCGACAACCTCTCTGGGCAGCCTGCTCCAGATCTCCAGCACACTCACACTTCAAAAATTCTTCTGCATGTTTAGGTGGAACCTCCAGCATTCCAACTTGTNAGATTCTACAACACCCAACCACTGGACAATGCAGTGTCTGTAATGAAGTGGTTATGTCTGTAAGAAGGGCCAATTTAATCTCCTTTCCTATATTTGCCTTGGGACAACATTTACTCCTAAAAGGTGCTAAAGCCCTTAAATAGCTGCAGGCAGTGTTGCAACTGGATTCAGACTGAATGTTAGCACAAGTAACATAGAATCCCAGAATCCCAGCATGGTCCCCTCTTGGGAGCATCCAGTCCAATGTCCCTGCTTAAGCAGGGTCACCCACGGCAACATGGCCAGGATCACAATGGCCAGCTGGAATCTCTCCAGAGAAGGGGACCCGACAACCTCTCTGGGCAGCCTGCTCCAGATCTCCAGCACACTCACACTTCAAAAATTCTTCTGCATGTTTAGGTGGAACCTCCAGCATTCCAACTTGTGGCTGTTTCCCCTTCTCCCATCATTGAGCAACACTGAAAAGGGCCCGGCCCCATCATCTTGCTCCCCACCCTTTAGCTCTTGCTTAGCGCTGCAAATATCCCATCAGTCTGCTCTTCTCCAGGCTCACCAGTCCCAGGGCTCTCAGTCTTTTCACAGGATTACAGGATCACAGGATGTCAGGAGTTGGAAGGGACCCAAAGAGATCATTGAGTCCAATCCCCCTCCAGAGCAGGACCATACAATCTAGCTAAGGTCACAGAGGAATCCATCCACACAGGCCTTGAAAATCTCCAGAAGAGACTCCACAATCTCTCTGGGGAGCCTGTTCCAGTGCTCTGTGACACTTACAGTGAAGTTGTTCACCCCTCTGTTGAGACGGAACCTTTTGTTCTGCAACTTACATCCATTGCTCCTTGTCCTATCACAGGGAGCTAGTGAGCAGAGCCTGTCCCCCCCTCCTGACACCCAGCCCTCAGATATTGATAAACGTTGATTAAAGCCCCTCTCAGTCTTCTTGCAGAACATTGGCATCTGCATAGCAAGATGTGCTTTATGTGCTTCCTTGGCAATCTGCCTGTCATGGGTTAGCAAACAAAGAAGCTCCTTAAAGTTGGATCTTCTGAGCAAACACTTTTTCTTTCACATGGTTGCTTCAATATTTACTCTTCAACCACCTTGCCTAGCAAATGTCCTGTAACAAATGCACTAAGCCAGCCACAATACTACCAAACCTTTTTCTGTTTAATTGACTTTTTCCAACAGTTTTAGGTTTCCCCTCTGTGAAGCCTCTACCTCAGCTGCCTGCACACTCATGTTTTGTCATTAGCATGCTATTAGTCAGCATCTACTGAGGAACAGTTGAAAACTATTGGGTTATGTGCTTGGTATAGCCTTGGGTCTTGGAGGTTAGTTCTTTGGATCTTTATTTCAGACTGCCTGTTGGTAAGGCAGCACTTCCTTGACAGTTAGTTGGGGTTTGAATTTCTGGGGACAGCCTAATTGCCAGCTAGCTGTGAGCAAATACCACTAGCAAAAAATGCAGCTGCTGAGTTTTGGCTGTGTAACTGTTTATACTGGTACTGCTGTGGAGTGCCTGAAAAGGCAGAGAATGTGAAAATATGTGGCTAAGGGAACAGAAAGTTCTTTTCTTATGGTATTAAACAGGTTGGAAAAGACCTCTAAGATCATTGAGTCCAAACTATCACCTAACCCTTCTGATTAACTAAACCATGGCACTAAGTGTCTTATCCAGTCTCCTCTTAAACACCTCCAGGGATGGTGACTCCACCATCTCCCTGGGCAGCCCATTCCAATGCCAATCACTCTTTCTGTGAAGAACTGCTTCCCAATGTCCAGTCTAAACCTGCCCTGGAACAACTTGAGACTGTGTCTCCTTGTTCAGTTGCTCGTTGCCTGGGAGAAGAGACCAACCCCCACCTGGCTACAACCTCCTTTCAGGTAGCTGTAGAGAACATTAAGGTCTCCCCTGAGCCTCCTCTTCTCCAGTCTGAACAACCCCAGCTCCCTCAGCTGCTCCTCATAGGGCTGTGCTCCAGTCCTTCTCTGGACACATTCGACCACCTCAAAATCTTTCTTAAATTGAGGGGCCCAGAACTGGACAAAGTACTCAAGGCGTGGGCTAACCAGTGCTGAGTACAGGGGTAGAATGACTTCGCTGCTCCTGCTGGCCACACTATTCCTGATACAGGCCAAGATGCCATTGGCCTTCTTGGTCGCCTGGGCACACTGCTGGCTCATGTTCAATCCGCTGTTGACCAGTACCCCCAAGTCCCTCTCTGCCTCTCTGCCCCAGCCACTCTGTCCCCAGCCTGTAGTGGGACATTACTGTATTCACTTCTCATTCGATTGGAGATGTGAATAAAATTCTTCTGGGTTAATTGAAGTGATTTTAACTGTTGGAAATAATAATCTGGATTTGGCTTGGCTCAGTCTTTCATATTTTATCCAATAATTTCACTATGAGCATAAAACTGTGTGCTTAGACAAGTGCCACACTGGTGCAGTTCTGATTCCTCTATTAGACACAGGTACATGCATGGGTTTTGTTCAACCTGGATATGAAAAGGCTCTTGGGGAGACCTTAGAACACCTTTCTAGTATTTAAAAGAGGGCCAACAACAAGAAATCTGAGGAGGGACTTTTTACAAAAGAGGAGGGACTTTTTACAAAAGAATAAGAGGATGGGGGGCTTCAAACTGGAAGAAGCTGGATTTAGATGAGACATCAGGAAGAAATTGTTCCCCGTGAGGGTGTTGAGGCACTGGATCAGGTTGTACAGAGAAGCTGTAGTGGCTCCAAGCCTGAAAATGTTGAAAGCCAGGTTGGATGGGCCTTGAGCAAGCTGGTCCAGCAGCAGGTTTAGCACACAGGTCTAGAAGATGTCCCTGCCCATGGCAGGGTGTTGGAACTAAATCTTCAAGGTCCCTTCCAACCTAAACCATTCTATAACACCATGATTTTTAAGGAGGATTTTTTTTGACTTTGAATTTCACTCGTGTGGCACTTCAAATGTAAGCATCGTGAGTAGATCATTTTCTGCCTTAGAAGTTCATAACCAAACACAGCTGAAAGCATTGTACAGAAACTGGTGACAGGTTCAAGCAGGAACTTGGAGACAAGTCAGAGAGTTTGGCAGATGAGAAATGAAAGGCTCCTTTAAGTGTAGCAGGAA
Source organism: Eubucco bourcierii (assembly GCA_013396675.1). Taxonomy (NCBI): domain Eukaryota; kingdom Metazoa; phylum Chordata; class Aves; order Piciformes; family Ramphastidae; genus Eubucco; species Eubucco bourcierii. Next base: position 188,691 of record VWZE01013843.1, on the reverse strand, counting down.
GAATTTAACAAGTTGCCAGATCAAGTGCAGCAAGATCTGCAAAGCAAGGAGATGAAGAAAGCAATTTTTAAAAATAGACTGGGGTAAAATGGAAGATTGGGGGGAAAAAATGAGTAGAAATTAATATGGGGGTGAATTTGATGAGGGTTTTGAAGGCAGGTGTACAAAGATGTTTGTCAAGGTGCCCCCTGAATGACATCAAGTGATGAACCTGCTGCTGCTTCACAGAAAAGGGTTGCTTCCTTTTTTGCTTAGGTAAAAGCGATGTTGATGCACCATGACAGACAGAGAGGACTGAAATTTCCTTTGCGAGGTCCCCAAGGAGCAGAGGAGTGACCAAGTCAGAGGAGAGAGCTGCAGATGAACATTGCATTCCATCTCTACTAACGGAAGCACATCTTTGAAATATGGGTTTTTTTCTTGGGGTGTCTTTTAACTGGGATTTGGTTTAACAGTGGATCACACACAATCACAACATGGTTGGCGTTGGAAGGGACTTCCAGGGATCATCCAACCCAACCACCCTGCAGAAGCAGGATCACCTAGGGTAGGCTGCACAGGAATGCATCCAGAGAACTCTTGAATGTCTCCAGGGGAGGAGACTCCACAATCTCCCTGGGCAGCCTGCCCCAGTGCTCCATCATCCTCACAGTGAAGAAGTGTCTCCTCATGTTGAGGTGGAACTTCCTGCATTCCAGCTTGTACGTGTTGTTCCTTGTCCTATCACTGGGCACCACCAAAAAGAGCCTGGCACCTTCATCCTGACACCTACCCCTCAGATCTTTATAGGGATTGATGAGGTCCCCTCTCTCAGCCTTCTCTGTTCAAGACTAAACAGCCTTCACAGCAGAGATGTTCAAGTGCCTTCATCAATCTTGTAGCTCTTCTATGGACTCTTTCCAGTAGGTCCCTGTCTCTCTTGAACCGGGCAGCCCAAAACTGGACACAGTATTCCAGGTGTGGTCTCAGCAGAGCAGAGCAGAGCAGAGGGGGAGAAGACTCTCCCTTGACCTGCTGGACATACTTTTCCTGATGCACCCTAGAATGGCATTGGCCCTCTTGGCCACAAAGGCACATTGCTGTCCCATGGAGAACCTGCTGTCCACTAGGACAGCAACCCAACTTTGTTAGCTCCCACTTCTCATATATCTACAGCAGTCTTTTCAATTTATCTGAACAGAGGAACTTGGACCTCAGAAGTTAAAAAGGATGTTTGCGCAGTAGAACATTACCTAGACACAACTTCTTAGGCAGCTGTACTGAAGGTCATTAGGATCAGGTTAGGATGAGTTGCCAACACTTCTGCTTTTCAAAATAAAACATCGTGGCTATTATTACGTGAATTACAACAACGCAGAGTAACTTGGCACCATCCAGGGCTTCTGCTGGCAAAGGAAAACATCTGAGAAACTCAGTTGATGGAACTAGGTGGGGTTTTCCGTTTAGAAAGCAAACTTCCCTTTGCTTGAGAATGTGGGGGGGAAACAACAACAACAAAATAGGTGAGAAATAAACCCAAAGACCTAAGGAAGCAGCTAAGCTATGAAAACCTGAGGCTCTCCCCCATGCAGAGTTCAACTAGCCCCAGACTCTGGTCTTTTAAGCAAGACACCCTGGAAGAAGCTTACAAAAGTTCTGTGGTTTGGATGTTTTTCCACACAGTTATGGACCATAACTTCCAAAGACATCAGCTCATGTAGCTGAACTTTTCTGAACTTCAGAGTGATCTTTTTCTCCAAGAGGGTTTCCTCTTTTTTGTCCACCTGCAGCATTCAGATGGAGTTTGTACGTGGACTGAAGCACTGTCAGACAGTGCAAGGTTAAGCAGTGGTAAGAATTTTAAAGAAGTGTTTAGAAATACATCAAGAAGAGATTTTGATGCCATTCAAGTATCTTTTATTTTCATTTCTAGTCTCTGATGTTCAAGAGAGTTCAAGAGTTCGGCAGAGACAGGAAACATTTAGGAGAGACAGGGAGTTACTGGAGAGAGTCCACTGGGGACTATAAAGATGCTGAGGGGGCTGGAGCATCTCTGTGAGAAGGAAAGGTTGAGAGACCTGGGGTTGTTAAGCCTGGAGAAGAGCAGCCTGGGAGGGCAAGAGCTAAAGGATGGGAGGCAAGAGGATGGGGCTGGACTCTTGTCAGTGGTGCCCAGTGACAGGACAAGGGGCAGAGGGGACAATGTGGAACACACCTAATACTAAGAAAAAACTTCTTTGCTGTGAGGGTGCTGGAGCCCTGGAACAGGCTGTCCTGTCCTCTGGAGAGATTCCAAACCCAGCTGGCCGTTATCCTAGGCAACCAGCTGAGGGTGACTCTGCTTTAGCAGGGGCATTGGACTAGATGATCTCCAGAGGTCCCCTCCAAACAAAAAGGCTCTGGATTATGCTGCTGAAAACCAGCAAATTAGAATCACAGAAATGTTTAGACTAGGAAAGATCTTTAAGATCATCAAGTCTGAGGTTCAATAACCTCACACTAACCCTTACAGGTCTCCACTGGTTGGCACTAGGGTACATTTCTGGCCCGCTTAACATACGGTAAACACCTCTAAAAGTCAAGAACATTCAAGTCTCTGGGTAAAATTATTAGAAAATGTATACTGCCTATTGGATCCTTCAAAGAAAACAAATTGAAATGGAATTAATACAGCAAACAATAATCAAAGATCTGATCTTTAAAGTCGGTATTTCTTGGTTCTTTTCATTCTGAATACAGGAAGATGTTAAGGTTATGGTTGGACTCAATGATCTCAAGATCTTTTCCAACCAGGTGATTCTATGATAATACAGCAAATAAAAATGTCCTGATATTGAATGTCATGTTTCTGTCTTCTCAAACTATCAGTTCCATGGCAAAGAGAAAAATAACTCTGATGAACATACTGATAACACTATTGTACTGAACTCAGAGTAGAAGGAAGCAGGACATGCAGCCAGAGAACGATGGCACACACAGAGAGAGTTTTCATATAAGCCAGTGTTATTTAACGAGTTATTATTGCAGCTAATCTCTTCAAAGTGGATCAACATTAAAAATGCATCAAGGACTATATAGAACAGCACTAAAATGAGGCTTCCATAAAGAACAGTAACAGGCCTTCATAAATAAAAGTGCTTCTTTGAATAAACAATAGCTATATATCAATTCCACTCTGTTTGATCGTGCATGCATGCATCTATGTAATCTTTATGTAGCATTTTCTGGTCACAGGGAGCAGAAAATGCTATTTTTGCTGTCTCTCCCTCCTGCAGCACTGTGTCGAGTTCTGAAGCCTCCAGCACAAGGACATCAAGATGCTGGAAAGGATCCAGAGTAGGGCCACGAAGATGACCAGAGGGCTGAAGAACCTCCTGTATGGGGACAGGCTGAGAGAGCTGGGGATATTCAGACTGGAGAAAAGAAGGTTCCACTGAGATCTTCCAGTGGCCTTCCAGCACCTGAAGGAGGCCTACAAGAAAGCTGGAGAGGGACTTTTTAAAATGGCTTGTAGTGATAGTGTAAGAGGGAATGGATTAGACCTGGAAGAAGATTCAGACTGGATAATAAGGAGAGATTCTTTCTAGTGAGGGTGGTGAGACACTGGAATAGACTGGCTACAGAAGTCATGGATGTCCCCTCCCTGGAGGTGTTCAAGGCCAGGTTGGATGAGACCTTGAGCAAGCTGCTCTAGTGGGAGGCGTCCCTGCCCATGGCCAGAGATTTAGAACTACATGATCTTCAAAGTCCCTTCCAACCCAAACCATTCTATGAGTCTGTGATTTTATGAAGCATTGTGATGAGAAGAATTTGAGTTAGCATCAAAAGAGTTACCATGAGAAGCAAACATCAAGCTGTAGTGGGGTGATTCCATTGTTACACTTCATATGCTCCCAGGGGAGACATTCGATGATGAATTCCCAGAACATCCAGCAAATACCAAATAGCGAATAAACATTAGTTGCCTTTTTTTTCAGTTCTTTGTTGTTGTTGTTGTTTGGTTGGTGTTTTTTTTCTTCCCTCCAATTCACAAATGTTATGTTGTGCTTTGCTGGAAAAAGCTCATAATAGAAACACATTCTACTGATACTGAAATTGCATTCCTCAAACCAACTACATTAAACCTGTTGCTGCAGAAGAGCATATGCAGCATGAGTAAAGGCATGATAAACAAAAAGGAGAATATGAGGGGATGCATGCAGCACTCATGTACAAGAAGTAAACAAGATGTATGCTAATAGAAAAAGATATTTTTCTTTACAGCACTGCTTCTTGGGTTTTTTAAATCCAGGAGAACATACACTTGCTTCACACGCACCTCTTGAGGCACCTGCCTGGCTCCTTGGCTCAAGGTATACAGCTTTTTACATTTTCTTTCTCAAACACTCTGTGAAGAAGGTAAATATTGTTGTTTCCACTTGGAATCTATTGTATAACAGTCTCTCTAGACTCTTCAGGAGTCTAGAGCAGACAAAGACTTCAAACTGATTATCAAGAATGACTTCAAGACCCCTGTGGAAATGAACCTTTCCTCTTTTCACCCACTTGAAATGAACTTTTCTTCTGTCCTCCCACACAAAATGCACTTTTTGTCTTCTGTCCTCCCACTTTAGAATGAGAAGCCCACACATTGTCCTGTGGAAATTCTTCATCAGGAAAAATGGATGGGAAATGCAACAAAAAGACCTTTTAGAAAGCACAAGCAACTTAAATGAGACTGTTTTTGGCTTCATTACTCCCTAGTGCAGGATCTCAGTGTATGAGGAAGCTTTCAAAGATCTCTCTAGACTGTTTCAGAGAGGAAGGAGAGACAACACTTGTTATGCTGCATAGGGGCAGATTGGCCTCAGCTGCTGGTGATGATGGAGTAATGTGCCCAGTTCTGGGCTCCCCAGTTCAAAAAATACAGGAAACTACTGCAGAGAGTCCAGGTGAGAGCTACAAGCATGATGAAGGGACTGGAGCATCTTTGTAAGGGGGAACAGCTGAGAGAGCTGGTGCTGTTCAGCCTGGAGAAGAGCGGCCTGAGGGGATGTGATCAGTGCTCAGCAAGAGCTAAAGAATGGGGTCATGAAGATGAGGCTGGGCTCTTTTCAGTGATAGAACAAGAGGCAACAAGTACAAACTAGGACAAAGGAGGTTTCACTTAAACTTGAAGATAAACTTCTTTGATGTGAGGGTACCTGAGTCCTAGAGCAGGCTGCCTAGGGAGGCTGTGAATACTCATTCTCTGGAGACCCTAAATCTGTCTGGACATGTTCCTGTGCAACCTGATCTAGGTATACCTGTGTTAACTAGGGTGTTGGACTAGATGATCTCCAGAAGTCCCTTCTAACCCCTGCCATTTTATCATTCTATCACTCAATGATTCAGGGTGTTCTTTTCTGCCCTTTTCTAGTCCCTTTTCCCCATGTGGAATCACTGTTGGGGAAGGTTTAGAAAGCCCATTGCTGGGCTGGCTCTCCTGCATCTCTGGGAAGACGTACTTCTGTGTGTCTGCTCTTAGCTGAACACTCTCTCCTTTTAAGAGTCTTTGTCATTAACAAGACTGCTAATGCTAACACAAGCCCTGGACTCCTTACGTTTCAGCCGTGCAGACAGACACAAAGATATAGACACACGGACTCCACAGCATCCTCTCAATTCATCCTCTGCCTCTCCACTGCTCTGTGCACCATCACTTAACACTTCCTTGAAGTGAGCAGTGCAAATCAGAATCATACCATGCTGCTTTCAGCCACAGGGTCAGTAATGAGTAAGGCTGTGGTACATATGATCTGAATCTTCAAATCTAGCTGACACATCCTGAAGACCCTGGGCATTTAGAATAGGCACTCATTGAGATTTCCTAAGGGAAAGAGCTCAGTAGTGTCACTTTTGGTGTTCTGATGACAATTGCTTATGCCCTGCTCCCCCTGAGCATCTCCTCCAGGTAGGTCATTACTCCCTACCTTCCTGCTCTGCCCATTTAGACACCTGTGGCCAAAGCTGAGCGGGGATCTGCAGCAAAACAGCTGGCTTGCTTTCCCAAACACCTGCCATGTGTTGATTTGTTTCAGACACTCCATTGCCCCAAGGAACGTTTGCCCCAGAGAGACTTCAGAATAGATTTCTGACTAGAAGAGGTANTTTCAGCTGCAGACTGGGTGACCGTGGGGAGCTGAGTAGGGAAGAGATAATTTTAGAGGAGAAGTGGAGGTTGTTACCTTGATTGATTGCTAACATGCCTTTGGCTCCTGCAGATAGGGAAAAACTTGTGGTCTGTGCAGATGGTTCAATTCACAAGAATACATTAACAGGTGAGGAAAATAGCATGTGTTTGTGTTGTGCATTATACTTTCAAATGTAGGGCACTCTCATTCACTCTCAAATACAAGTAGAATCTCCAACTCCATCTCCAATGTACTACTTGTGTAGGATGAGGAATGTAGTAAGGAAATGGAGAATAGGAGTATCAGAACAGTCTAAAATGGTATTTCTGGGACACTTCTATCTCAGAGCACTTTGGCTCAAGCAAAGCACAGGCATTAAAAGACATGCAAGAGTATAAATGGAAACTTAACTTCTTAATGAGCTTTTCTATTTTTCTAGTGTATTTTAAGCTGACTTTTTCCCCCTCAAAGAATTTGTTACTAATGATCATATGGTGTAAATGCCTGTCTGAGGACACTGCCTGGCTACCAATGCCCATCTGATCCTCACTTGTTTTGACACTCTTTAGTTTAGCTGTCTAGCTCCTGAGGGACAGTGACCACTTAGAAATCGGTGCAAATGAGGTGAAAAATAAACCATTTACACTCTGAGAACGTTCTGTCCTTGCAGACTAAGTGTGTCCATTACAAGGGAACATTTGACTTGCACAGTGAAAGCCAGTGAAGTGTAGCTCATTGACAGAGATATTTTTGCCTAGGCAATAACCACAGCCCCTTTTGCCCTTTGGTGTCATAAAACAGATTAATTGTAGGGCCAAAGATGGTAGAAAACTGAATTAGATCAAATATATGCACACATTATAAGAATATGAAATTTAGGGACTGATCTCAGTAAATGTGAATGAAGCAATTTTTTCCAGTCTAAATTAGTCTGGACTGAGTTTGATGCACCTGTAAGAAACAGCACTGCAGGGACCCGAGAAGAGTGTTGTCTTCCTAGTTCAAACCCGAGCTCATAACTTTGTGTCAAACCCAAAATGTGCAAATACTTTCTAGTCCTTGATCCCAGCCCAACAGCTGGGTGGCCTCATTTCCTAACAGAAAACTGCTGGGGATGACAGCAGAGGGCTGCCCAGAGGAAGGTAGTTACACCTGAAACACTACAAATAAGCACTCCAAAGTGTCCAAGGAAGAGGTGGTGTAGCTTTCAGGAAAGGACCTCTCTGCAGGAAATGGGACTGGCTCTGCTCACTTGCTTCCTGTGCACACCACTGCCAGGGCAGTGATTTATTGGTTTGTTCTGTGGAATTCAAACAATGGGCACAAGAGACTCAGCCTTTTTCCATAGGAACTGTTCTAACGACAATCCTTCATGGCCTGCGTGGACACTATAGGAGGAACACTGCATCCTTTTGAAGCAATTCAGACATGAGATAATAGCTCTTTTTTGGGTGTTTTTGGGGTTTGGGGTTTTGGGGGTTTTTTTTGGACACTGTTTTGGGAACACAAATGCACAGAGACATTTTTCTGGCATACACTGTCAAGTCAACGAAAGCCTTAGAAATGTTTTTAAGGAATAAGGATTTTTCTGTGCTTTTCATTATATAGCTTGCTTTTAGGTAAGTATCAGGGAGCACCATACAGCAAAGAGAGCCAATTATAAGTTAAGGAGAAAAGCAAGATTTTTATGGGAAGAATTTAAGAGAGAAAGTGATTTATTGTCTCAGGGTGAACAAAGGAAAAGGGAGCTCTGGATAAATAGGGAGGGGGAAAAAAAAAACCTAAGCACAAATTAAAAAGTGACTTCTGACCTCAGACTATGGGAAAGAGACAGAAAGAGACTGAAGGAAAGATCTGGATTAGATAGACTATACTGTCTGGTGCTTTATATTTTAACTATGACAAAAAAAAAAAAAAAACTCTTAGTCCTCATTAGAGATAAGAGAAGATCTATTATTCTATTGCTTCTATGCTTCCTAAAGGTAGCAAGCTGCAGAGGGTGAGCATGGGTGAGCATTCCACATGTACTACGGTGGGTGAGCTACTGTGTATTTTCATCTCTTTGTTTGCAAGGCTGTATCCAAAGTGGCAGTGCCCTTTCTTCCAATGCTGACACTTTAAGAGAGTAACCTGAGCTGTGATGGAAGGCTGGACAAGTGTTTGTGCTGAGACCTCTGAGTGCAGGAACAAAAGAAGTGGTAAAACACTGAATATCAAGCTTTCTTTTGGAGCCTTTTTTGTCATGGGCATCAAAGATATTGATTAATCAGTTCCTCAAACATCTCTTCCTTCCTCAGGATGTCATTTATGTAGAAAGGAGGAATATGCACTGGAGATACTATTTTTTCAAGGTGGCTCATTTATTTAGCACAGTGACTGAGAGGTGATGCCTTCAGAAAGAAAAGCCAAATATTCCTAAGGACTCAGAGTGAGTAAGGATCATTAGGGCTACAGAAGAAGTGAAAAGTAAAGACTTCCAGCAGGGTTTATTGTTTGGAAATGCATTTCCAAGGATCCTGGAATCTTGTTGTGCTCAGGGAATACTCATGCTGAGCAATGACTCATGTTCCTGAGGCAGAGATTTACCCTGAGAACTATTTAGAGACAGAATCTGGCAAGCCTGTGAAAATTCTCCCTGTGCATCCTCTCTTTTTAAGGAAGACATAAATCATATTTGACAATTTCTATGATCTCTACCTCAGAGTAGTGACCTTTCAGTGATGGGGAGCTCCTAATTTGCTGTTCCTTCATGTTAACAGAGTGAGTTAAAATTTGACTTCTGGACTACAAACTTCTAGACAATGTTAAGAGAGCAGGTCTGTTCTCTCAAAACTAGGAGGAGTGGCTGATAGGCAGTCAGGCTGTGCTGCCATTCAGCGAGATTGGGACAGGCTGCAGAGCTGTCCAGGCAGTGAGAAACCTAATGTAATTCAGCAGGGTGAAAGCTGGGGTCCTGCACCTGGGGAAGAACAACCCTATCTATCAGTACAGGTTGGGGGCTGACTTGCTGGAAGGCAGCTCCATGGAAGAAGAACCTGGGAGCTCTGGCGGAAAGCAAGCTGACCATGAGCCACCCATGTGCCCTTGTGGCCAGGCAGGTCAATGGTGTCCTGGCACGTGTTAATAAGAATGTAGTCTGTGGATCAAGGCAGCTTCTTCTGCCCCTCTACTCTGCCCTGCTGAGGCCTCATCTGGAGTATTGTGTCCAGTTCTCAGCTCCCCAGTTCAAGAACAGGGAACTAGTAGAGAGAGTCCAGCAGAGAGCCACTAAGACACTGAAGGGACTGGAACTTCTGTCAGAAGGAAAGGCTTGAGAGCTGGGGCTGTTTAGCCTGACAATGAGCAGGTTGAAGGGTGATGTGATTAATCGAGATCTAAAGGGCAAGTGTCAGGAGGACGGGGCCAGACTCTCTTCATTGGTTTCCAGTGACAGGACAAGGGGCAATGGACAGAAATTAGAACTTGGGAACTCCCACCTAAAGAAAAAAATTATTCACTTTGAGGATGGCAGAGCACTGGAACAGGCTGCCCAGAGAGCTTGCAGAGACTCCATCTCTGGAAGCATCCAAACCCCTTCCAGGTGAGTTCTTGGTGATTTAATGTGCATGATCCTGTTGCAGCAGTGGGGTTGGACTAGATGATCCCCAGAGGTCCCTTCCAGTTCCCACCATTCTGCAATTCTGTAAGAGGGACTGATGTGATGATTTTTTTGCCTCTTTGAAATACCTCCAGGGTGGGGATTCAACCACCTCCCTGGGTGGCCTGGTCCAGTGTTGGAGAATCCCCGCAGTCAGGAAGTTTCTTCTAATGTCCAACCTAAATGGCTGTTGGTGCAGCTTGACTCCATTTCCTCTCATCTTGCTGCTTTTCACACCCACCTCACTCCAACCTCTTTTCAGGGAGAGGTAAGCCCTCTGTTCAAGACTGTGAGAGAGAGCAATGTTAATAATCACAGCAGGATGGGACACTTGATCACATTCTGCTGCACTGACTGCTTCGTTTGCAGTGTGTCTGCATGCTGGGAGAAGAAAAACTACTAGAAATATAAAAAGGGGAAAATGTGAAAACGGCTCTGAGAGGTTTTGCTCCTGTACACTCTGAGGGGTCATCAGTGGTGAAACCTGAAGAAAGAGTCTGGGGGACCTTAGAGCTGCCTTCCAATACCTGAAGAGATCCTGCCAGGAAGGCTGGAGACGGACATTTCATAAGGGTGTCTAGAGCCAGGACAAGGGGGAATGATTTGAAGCTGAGGGAGAGTAGGGTTAGACTGTATCTTAGGAAGAAGTTCTTCGGTCTGAAGGTGGTGAGATTCTGGAACAGGTTGCTCGGGGAGAAGTTGTGGATGTCCCCTCCTTGGAGGTCTTTAAGGCCAAGTTGGATGAGGCCTTGAACAGTGAAGTCTAGTTGAGAGGCATCCCTGCCCCTGTGAGGGTGACTGGATTGGATGACCTCTGAGGCCTCTCCCAACCTTAGCCATTCTGTGATTCTATGGATAAAACCCCCAAATCTTAAAAAAACACCAAGCAAACAAACAAAAAAAACAAACCAAAACACAAACCCTCAAGCTGAGCACAGCCCAAGTCCAGCAAAGGAATTATTTTATGCCTTCAAAAACATTGAAGGCTGCAAATCCTACCCATCCAGAAGGACAACCCCACTCTGAAATCATCCTCCATGTCCTACATTGCTGCAGATAACAAACTGGAATTAGTCACAGTCCTCCTTCTCTTGCAAGAAAACTCAACAGATGCAAATGGTGGAAGTTTAATTGGCAGCTCTGCTCTATATCATACCATGGATTTTAACAGGAGGCCTTCAGGTGTTCATAAAGCATTTAAAATTTTTATTTTTGCCATTTTTTAAAGCTGGCATAATATACATGTAGGTATAAAATGAACACTGCTGTCTGTGGGAAATTAATAGTACTGTAAAAGAAAGGAAATGACGGTAATAAAAATAAGTGTATAGATCAAGTGAAAGGATGGAATCTGGACCAGAGCCTCCCAGAATGGCAAGGAAGTACTTGGTCCTAGCTGTTTTTCTTTCTGTGGACTCTCAGTTGCTTTCATAAAATCATAGAATCATTTCTGGTGGAAAAGCCCTTCAAGTTCATCCAGTCCAATCATTCTCTAACTCTAATCAGTGTGGTGCTAAACTGTGTCCCTCAGTGCCACATCTTTGTCTCTTTGAAACACCTCCAGGAATGAGGATCCAACCACCTCCCTGGGGAATCTGCTCCAGTGTTGGAGAATCATAGAATCATAGAATGGTAAGGTTGGAAGGGACCTCAAGGATCATCTAGTTCCAACCCCCTGCCATAGGCAGGGACACTTCCCACTAGTACAGCTCACTCAAGGCCTGATATCAAACCAACTCTGCCCTTGTGCAACTTGAGGACGTTTGCTCTCATACTATGGTTAATTACTAGGGAGAAGAGAGTAACACCCACTTCACTCCAACCTCTTTTCACAGTGTTGTAGAGAGTGAGAAGGTCTCCCCTCAGCCTCCTCTTCTCCAGAAACATGGTCTCAGTAAGGAGTTAAAGAACCACATTCTAGCAAAGAAGAGGTAAGTCCTGCTGGGGAGGGAAGGAATATATCCTACAAAGACCAGTGCACCACAGCACTTCCTGACAGTAAACACAGCGAATGCTGAAACACCTTGTGGCATCTTCATCTGACATCCAGTGTAATATCTTCTGTTTGAAAGGCAACTTCCACCAAAGCAAGGTCTACAAATGCATCAGAGAATACATGTTTTAACTCTTCTAAAGTATGCTTTCAGCTGCCCACACATGCTAAGGTTGGATATATCTGAAGGAGAATGGCTCCATCCCTGTGTGTTTCTTATTGTAAGAGATGAGTAGACACTTCCAGTAGCTAGGCAACCAGAAACACTTCCCTTTAGCAAATCAGCTTTGGAGCACTTCCCTTCTTTTAAGAAGTGAAAAGATAAGAAAAAAGAAATTGGGTTAATAGATGGTTGTGCCCAAGGTACATGCATGCATGACTCCTCTTCACTGGTGAAAGTGGCCCTGAAATAAAGACACACCATTTAATGGCTCCTGAAGCCAGCAAAACTTGCTTTGTTCTATTGTTGGAGCACATTGGAAGTCTGCTTGGGAAAGTCCTTCAATGAGATTTTCAAAGGCAACAAGTGGGTTGAGCTACTTTGTTTAGTCATTGAAGTGCACAGGAAAATACAACTGAATCTTCAATTTGACCTTGAAAAAAGAAGTGCTTTGAAGTGTAGGATTTGTTTCACATCAACAAAGCAAAAAGTGTGTTTGCTGGGCTTCAGTTTGGTATTGTCTGAAGCTCTTTCATCTTGCCAGATTTCCAAAGGATTTTTATGTTCAAATCTTGGGGGAAAAGTAACTCAGTTACTCTTCCAAACACCTTGAAAGGCAACAGAATATAATATTGTGTTCCTGCCACTGACATTAATAGATGGAATAATTATTATTTTCCTAAATAGGAGAGAGAATGATTTTTTTTTTTTTCTCAGGTATTGGTGAGTATCCCGAAATCACAGAATGTCAGGGGTTGGAAATGACCTCAAAAGATCATCCAGTCCAACCTCCCTGCCAGAGCAGGATCACCTAGAGTAGGCCACAAAGGAATACATCCAAGTGGGTTCTCAATAGTTCTCCATAACCTCTCCTGGCAGCCTACTCCAGGGCTCTGGTACTCTCACAGTGAGAAAGCTTTTACTTACGTTCACATGGAAACGTCTCTGCTCCAGCTTGTGCCCACTTCCACTTGTCCTATCATTGGACATCACTCAGCAGAGCCTGGCTCTGTCCTCCCAACACAGCCCTTCAGATCTATGCCAACCTGAATGAGGTCACCCCTCAGGCTCCTCTTCTCCAAGCAAAAGAGCCCCAGTTTCCTCAGCCTTTCTCACAAGGGAGATGTTCCACTTCCCTCAGCATCTTTGTAATTCTGTGCTGGACTCTTTTTCAAGCAGTTCCCTGAGGTCCTTCTTTAACTGAGGGGCTCATAACTGGACACAGTATTTCAGGTCAGAGTAGAGAACTGGAATAATTCTGTCATATTTGTCCCTGGATTTCTGAATGGTTTTCAGAAATCCCAAGTGATTCCAGAGAGTTCAGAATTTCATGCTAGGCAGGGAAGACGTTCATAGCAAGAGTGTTGGTAGTTATGAGGAAGCGCTAATGGGCTACATGTTAAATTCATGACTGTTTTTTCAGGTGTTACCTTACAGATGTATTTAATAAAGGCATCAAAATGTGTTGGAAGGACACCTCTACATATCAGTCTTTTAATGTTTCACCTTTACAAGCTGCAAAGATCCTGAGCGTTCTCCTCTTATTCTGAGCACCTTTAAAGACACCAATACCTAGCTATGCTATCAGTAATGTTAGCAGCAGAAACAATGCTTCGGATAGTAAGCACTGGAAACAAATTACTTTAAATATAGAGCTCTCTTAAAAGAAAAGCTTCACATATAAACCAGTCCATCCCAAAACCAAAACCAAGGACTCAATTCACACAGAAACTAACCATCAAATCCACTAACCTACTTTAAAGCTGTGTATTATTTTCCCGTTGCACTCTGACGTCAATTTCTAAGCCTGGTCCTACAGGTTCTGTAAGTGACTCTGAAGTGTTCTCTGCCCAGACGCTTGGCAGGCATTCTTAAGAGAGACACAAACCCCTTCTTTCCAAGAAAGGTTTCCAGATCAGTGCCATCAAGTGTTCAGAGCCCACAAGTGCCAGAATATTGCTTTCCTGTTCAGGACTGGAGGAGAACCAAAACACAAGAGGGTTGATGAGATGTAGAGAAGGTGGTGAAGCAGGGAGCACAGCTGGGCACATGCAAGGAAGCAGCAAGGTCTGCAGACAGTAAAGGATTTTGGAGGTGGTTGTCCGTGAGGGGCAAGAATGCCAGCTACTGAAGTAGGGGAAGAGTAGTCACTGCCTCTACATCTGGCCTGATACAGATCAATATGCAAGGACACCGGTGATGGTGGCTGCCAAACTGCTGCCTTGCCTCCTGCAATATGATTATTGCTGGTTGTAAGAGCTGGGCTGAGGCATGTTGTGAAGCAATGAGAGTGGTAGCCTCTCCAAATCACACCTCATGTGGATTATTTGGACTGTGGGACCTGTTACAGCTTTAGATTCTATCTACATATAACAGCTACCATCGCTCTTGCCATAGTCACCTTAGGAACATGGCTCTGCTGCATCTCTCCTGTCATCCTGCATCCAGCCCTTCCAATCCACATCACGTCCGCTGGCCTGGCAGTCAGTTTATCAGAGCAGGATAAAAACACCTGCTGTGCAATTCCACACTGAACTTCTGAAGCCTCGTAGCCTTTTATTAAAGTCTCAAATTATTTCACCAATTTTGTTTTGCCAGAAGAGTTCAGAATGGTTCCTTTTAGAGAGCATTTAAGGAGTTTGCATGTTTCCACCTGGTTTGACTGCTGAAGGTGGGATCTATAGCCAGTGTCCTGGTAATGTGCCCCATGAAACATAGTCTAAATTTTGCTGATTATTTTCTTTGGCCTGTGGAGCAAGAAGAAGTTTTGGGGTTGTTCAGTACACAGAACGCTCTGGGGGAGCATGACCTTTCAGCACTTAAAGGGGTTGAGAAGAAAGATGTGGACAGACTTCTTGTGAGAGGACCAGGGGTGATGCTTTTGAATGAAAGGAGGGAGACTTGGACTAGATACAATCAACAACGTTTTTACACTTAGGGTGGTGAGACACTGGCTGAGCTTGCCCAGATAGCTGGTAGGTGCCACATCCCTGGAACCATGCCAGGTCAGGGTGTCTGGATCTACAAGCAACTTGAAGCAATCTCTGGTTCACTGATTGTGTGAAAATTCTGCCTCAGACTAAGCAATCTGTGGTGGACACATGATCTAAAAGAAATACTTTAAAACAAATTTCAGACTGAATTCTACCTGGGTCCCTTGGGCTTTGGGTGAAGCTGAGGGTTTCCTTGTGCAAGCGCAGAATGACACAGCCACCAAAAGCGATGCTTTGCAACCCATTTTCCAGCACCTGGGTCATAAGCAACAAGTACCCAACAACAGCAAATCCAACACCCTGTATAAGCCAACAGTGCTCAAAGGGGCAGGGATGTCTCTCAACTAGGCTAGACTGCTCAAGGCCTCATCCAACCTGGCCTTAATCCACAACCTCTCCCTGAGCAACCTGTTTCAGAATCTCACCACCTTCAGACTTCTTCTTAATAACTTCTTCTTAAGATCCAGTTTAAACCTATTCTCCCTCAGCTTCAAACCATTCCCCCATTGTCCTGTCTCTAGACACCCTTATGACAAACTCCTCTGCAGCTTTCCTGTAGGCTCCCTTCAGCTATTGGAAGGTAGCTCTAAGGTCCCCCTGGAGTCTTCTCTTCTCCGGGCTCAACAACCTCTCCTCCAGCTACCTATACTCATGGCAGAGGTGCTCCAGCCCTTGGATCATCTTTGTGGCCCTCCTCTGGACTTGCTCCAAAAGCTCTGTATCCTTTTTATGCTGGGGACACCAGAATTGGATGCTGTATATGAGGCGGGGTCTCAGCAGAGCAAAGAGGCAGAATCCCCTCTCTTGCCCTACTGGCCACACTCCTCTTGGTGCAGCCCAGCATGCAGCTGACTTCTGGGCTACATGAGGACACTGCTGGCTCTTGGTGAGTATCTCATACACATGGCTAAATTCTTGGAATGGTCTCCCACAAATATACAATAAAATTGCACAAAAGGCAGCTCAGTGATTTGAGAAAAGGCAGGTCAGGTTAGAATGAGATCCACAAGGAAGCTTCCAGAACAACTCTGCATGGCACCTCTCACAACTGCTGTAAAAGAAAGTGTGATGACAAACAACTTAACCTCTGCCCAGTCTTGTACTCTATAGCTGCTGCTCTGATGTCTATCAGGTGAACATGTTGTAATCTGAGTTATTACCTTTAATTAAAAAAACCAGTAACTAAACAAAAGATTCACTGGCACAGATTTACCACTGGAAGTAGGTAAGAAAATGCATGCAGGGATTATTTATAACTCCAAAGCAAGGGATAACAGATCTCTCAGGTTAGGGAATAGATATTTTTTATTGCCCTTTTCTTGAACTAAACTGAAATGCTGAGGAAGACTGGAACGGTCAATTAAAATGCTCCATTTTTAGTGGCCTTTCTATCTCTTCAGTGCTGGTTTTTATGATTCATTTTCCCTTATACCCCAGTGATTCTCCAGTAGAGTTTTCTAAGGATGGAAGATGAATATGTTACTAGATTAATATAGCATTTTAATGTAATTTCTTGTACATACATGCTCACAACCACTAGCAAGCAGCAAAACCAAACTGGTAGTAAGTTCTTTAGAGAGCAGAGGTCAGACTGTAAACTGAATTTCTAATGGGCTGATCACTACAACATGCAGAAGTTCCAGCTTCATATTCATGAGCACTTTCACCACTAACAGAATCAGGGAGGGAGAAGAAGCCAAGGTGGCAGCCTTTAAGAGCCTAGGACCAGCATCAGAAAGTTGTCATCCATGTAGCAGATGGTAAGGAGTAATTTAAAAGGCAATTAGTAGGGCACAGCCAACCATCTCCACATCTAGCAGCCAAGCTTATGGGTCATCAGAACATGGATTTACCTTGTGCTGAGATCAAGGCCAGGGTGGATAAGGCCAGCACTCAGTATGCTATCACTTCCTTTGGCAGTCATCCCACAGACCCTGTATGGCATCGGAGAGCCGGTGATGGAGGCGGAAGGTTCCCACTAAACTGACCAGGGCCACAGGGTGCATGGATTCACAGATTGCATTGTGTTGAAAGGGACCTTTGAAGGTTATCTTGTTCAGACCACCTGCACTCAGCAGGAACCCCTCCAACTAGAGCAGGCTGCCCAGGGCCACAGCAAGCCTGACCTTTAAAGTCTCCAGGGCTGAGGCCTCAGCCACATCCCTGGGCAGCCTGTTCCAGCATTTTACCCCTCTCACTGTAAAAAAATTTCTCCTTATAGAAACATCAAGGTTGGAAAAGACCCTCTAAGATTACCAAGGCTGGAAAAAAATAAGATCATCATCATCTAAGATCATCTGAGATCATCAAGGTCAATCACCAACCCAGTATCACCATGCCCACTAAACCGTGTCTCAAACTGCCACATCTACACATTTTTTAGCACCTCCAGGGATGGTGACTCCACCACATGTCTTGGGCAGCCTGTTCCAATGCCTGACCACTCTTGCAGGAAAGAAAATTTTCCTTAACATTTAACCTAAGCCTCCTCACTTGCAACTTGTGGACATTTGCTCTCATCCTATTGCTAGGGAGAAAAGAGCAACAGCCACCTCACTCCAACCCCTTTTCAGGGAGTTGTAGAGACTGAGAAGGTCTCTCATCTCTCCTGCGGTGAATGCCTACCCCAGAAAGGGAACACAGAGGGGCAGACAATTTGGTGTGGTGTGCACTGTGTAAATGGGAACATGTCAGCTACTGCTGGCTGAAAATTAGGATAACCAGCTCCTGGTGTTGGAGTGTGTTTCTGTGCAGCTAATCGAGGCAGCTAATTACATCGTGCTCCACTTGCCTACTGCTAATTGCAACATGATATGGTGAATGAAGTTACATTGCCTGGGAATGCTGGCTTGAGGTGCTCAGAAGGTATTATTTCATTGGGAATGAGGAAGAAAAAGAAGCTTTGGCTATAGCAATAGGTACTTAAAACCATTAAACATCCTTTGGCGCGTCAAGGTAGAGACCGGAACAGATTTCATCAATGCCAGCTACATATTAGTGCCCAAAGTGCTGCAGGAGTTGCCTGGGCCATTTGTGTGGTTTATAGGTGTTATTTATCTCCTTGCTACATGGACAAAAAAAAAAGAGTTTCTTGGTTTCAGTCAGGTATGTTAAGTGGAGTGCATTGCACAAGCACATTATTTCTCCAGACATCTTCCATATAATAGGATATTGACTGTGTATGAATTGATGGAAGGAATAAAGGCTGGTTGTGATCAAATCATTGAACTTAGCTGATCCAAGTTTTGATCAATAATGTATTAATTTAGATTCCTGAGTAGAAACCTTTTACTTTTTTATCCCTTCCTACACCTTCTGCCTTTTTTATTGTTGGTCTCTCATGTCTCAGCCTTTCATGGTCTCAGCCCCATCATGGTACTATGCAATGAAAAGGAGACAGTGAATTTGTGAAAGGTTACCAGATTGAAACTTTTATATAAAATGTGTTATTGAGGTGCTGTGAAAAGACTTTTTAGTTATTGCAAGATAGCAGAGAATTGTGAGTGAACTTTGGAGGTCTCATCCTCTCATTACCAAACTAACAGCAAACACCATCTTCTTATCTGCTGCTGTCTGCCTTAGCTGACATCTTTCATGTCCCAGTCAAGTTGGAAGATTCTCAGCTCTATGAGTCCTTTAAAAAATGCTCAGTTAGATATTCTGGGCCGATTGGGTTCTGGAAAGTATAATTTCTATCTGGTGGTGGAAAATAAAATAGAAGGGAATTTTTTAGATACTATTTTACATGGAAAGAGGTGCTCAGTTATTACGGAAACAAACACGGGGTCCTTGTTACAAGAAGGACACTGTGGTGTTGGAAGGACAACACTTGAGTCCAGAGAAGGGCAATGAAGCTGGTGAAGGATCTGGAGAACAGGTCTGGTGAGGAGGAGATGAGGGAGCTCTCTCTACAACTCCCTGAAAGTAAGGTGGGAGTCAGTCTCATCTCCCTAGTATCAAGTGACAGGATGAGAGACAATGGCCTCAAATTTCACCAAGGGAGATTAAGGTTGAATATTATGAGAAACTTCTTGACTGAAAGGGTTCTCAAAGACTGGAACAAGCTTCTCAGGGAGGTGGATAAATCCGCATTCCTGGAGCTGTTTCAAAGATGTAGATATGTGGTGCTGAGGGACATGGCTCAGAACCAGCCTGGGTGGAGTTAGAGAATGGTTGGACTGGATGATCTTCAAGGTCTTTTCCTACCAAAACAATTCTATGATTCCATGAGGATCTATAAACTACAAATATTGTTTTTCAATTGCTTTCATGGAAGAGAGATAAATCTTTGAGCTGGTTTACTTCACTGTGACTTCAGAAATCCTGCATCCTGTAAGTCATAAGCCGTGTGTGTGATTGTAGACAAGCCAAGTAAGAAAGCCCTGGAGAACCTGCTTGGTCTTAAAACAATGTCTTTGTTTACTCAAAAGGATTAACATGTGATTAATGTTAAAGTAGTGCCCTTATATGTTCTGACCAGGAAGGGGATTCTCTCTCTCCCTACAGTTTGTTCTATTGCTTTTGTTCAAGAGTTTGTGTTATTCAGGTTGGTTCTTTTTCTTTCCACTGGAAATAAGGAACTCTGAGTAATTCCCTGATCTATCCTTCCAGTTTGGACTGTAATCTCACTAAAGTTTATAATGTGCTATATAATGAAATGTTATCTAACACGAGGCAGCCTGGTGCCACTAGAATACAAGTAATACACAGCAACAGCTCACGATACAATCTAATGTTTTTTTCCTTCCACAAATAAAGTCAGCAGCAAGGTCTTACATTAAGGTTCAAAAAGAGACCATAAAAAAATGCATCACAGTTCATGTATTTTTCATAATTAGTCCCAGGATGAACTGCATACATGGCCTAATTTATGTGATAACCTGAGCAAGTGAAACAGATCTCTTTAAAACCCTGTGATCTGCAATTACTGGAGACAAAGCTGCAGCACAATGCTTCTGTAGGCTTCAGCTTGCTCTGAACGAGATTTCTTTTATGCATTTTAGTCCAAACCTCTCAATCATTTTGCACAGGATGAATACAGATTCTTTTACACAAAACATAGCATAGGTGTAATTTCAATCAATATTAATATTCTTGTAGATATATTTCCAGGTGCAGCTCACTCCAAAGCTAAGGGATCTGCTCAAACCAGCGAGTCAGACTAGGAATGCATTTATGTGCAAACATCCCCTATGGAATTGTCCAAAATTTCTCTTTATCTAAAATAACTTCCAATCTCAAAGAGCAATAACGAGTCACAGGGAGGGCAAGAGGAGATGTTTGAAGTATTTTGGTGCTGTTTCTGGTCCTAAATTGTTTTTTTAAGTAGATTTTTTGGAAACATTATGCCAACCACATGCTGGAAGTGGTATTTTTCAGCAAAGGCACTACTCTAGCTGCCTGTGTTTGGGAGGAGGTGAAAGCAATTAGTGCAGTTTAAATCCAACACCAGACTCTCAGCCAAGACATGCCTTGACACGTTCCAGTGCTGTCAGGAATTCACAAACAGGGAGCTGTGTTCAAGTGCATTCGTCTGGTGAAGCTGAGGACGGGACAAAACCTATCTATTGGTGGATGTGGCTTTAGAGCACTGATTTCACATATACAATCCTCCCTTTAAAAGTAAGGCACTCTTGTTTGACGTGAATAGAAAATACTCAATTTGAAGGAACTGAAAAGGGAGATGGAGGGAAAAAGGAGCTGGAGGGGAAAAGGAGATCTCAGCAATAAGAGAATTATTAGATTGACTGAGCCCAACAGTATGAGCTTTAGTAAGGTCAAGTGTCAACGGCTGCACTTGGGCCACAACTCCATGCAACGTTACAAGTTTGGGGAAAAGTGGCTGGAGAGCTGCTTGGCAGAGATGGACATGGGGGTTTTTGATGGCCAGCTGAACATGAGCCAGCAGTGTGCTCAGGTAGCCAAGAAGCTCAACGGCATCCTGGTTTATATCCGGAACAGTGTGGCCAGCAGGACCAGGGATGTGATTGTCCTTCTCTGCTTGGCACTGATGAGGCCACAACTTGAATAATGTCTTCACTTTGGGGCCTCTCACTATGAGAACATCGAAAAGCTGGAGTGTATCAAAATAAGAGTAACTAAAGTGGTGAAGAGTCTAGAGAATAGGTCTTACAAGGAAGATCAGAAGGAACTGGGGTTGTTTAATCTGGAGAAAAGGAGGTGAGAGGACGCCTCATTGCTCTCTTCAACTACCTAAAAGGAGGTTGGAATGAGCTGGGGGATCTGACATAAAACTACAAGTGAAAATGGTCTCAAATTGTGACAGAGGAGGTTCAGGTTGGATATTAAGAAAAAAAAATTTCTTCCCAGAAAGGGTTCTCAGACACTGAAACAAGCTGCTCAGAGAGGTGGTGGAGTCAGCATCCCTGGAGGTATGTAAAAGATGTGTGGATGTGGTGCTGAGGGACATGGTTTAGTGGTAGAGGTGGGATTGTGAGCTCTAGGTAAGCAGCTGGCCTTGATCTCAAAGTTCTTTTCTATGATTCTGTTTACCCTGCCCTGGACTGCAGATTGAGATAGCAGCCAAAGATCCTTCTGGGAAACACCTCTTGTAACGGTGTCAACATTGCAGTCGTCCTGGGCTCACTGATACCTAATGTCATTTCTACAGAGTGATTCACATGACCTATTTCTATAGTTCCATTAAGACAATACATATCAGGACCTACAAGACCTGTTTCCCTCTGTTTTGGATAAAGCTTAACTAACTCTTTCAATAAAAGCATTGTTGTGCTTAGTCAGATGAACCAATTCTTTCTCTGTGAAGGAGTGGTTATCATTTTTCCTGAATATCACAAGAAAAGAAACCAGGAGAGAAAAGCAACCACAAGAGAACAGGAAGCACAAGAAGGACCTCTGCAGAGCAGATCATTATCACCTCAGAGAACAATTTACAGAGCTCTGTGTGGGTACTTCATAAACGTTTTCAAACACTTCTTCTAGCTTATGATGGTGTCAACATTCCTGTCTTTGTTATCATAGCTTCATGCTAGCATTAATTCACTCGTGCTTTGCACTTTATCCCATGTTGAGTGAAACATTAGCTGGGTGTTTAGTTCCTTTTCCTTCACTCTGATGAGAGGCTGCAAGTGGGAAGTGTCCCTGCTAGAAGAACTCCTCTGAGAACAGGGATCAGCTGGACTAGGGGGAGCTTCTGCTTTCCTTGTTTTGGGACTGAGAAACAGCTCCACACCATCAGCTGAAAACCAAACAGCAAGTCCACTTGCTATTGCTGGGCAAAGAGGTTGCTCAATAAGCTCATCTGTCGCCTTAATATCTACAGAAAAGATCCCACAAGTCACAGAATTATAGAATGTTAGCAGTTGGAAGGGACCTCAATAGATCATGCAAACCCCCTCTGCCAGACCAGGATCACCTGGGGCAGGTCGCACAAGAATGCATCCAGCTGGGTTTGGAACATCTCTAGAGAAGGAAGCCTGAATCTCCCCTGGCACAGCCTGTAATCATTTTGCTCTGGTCCTGCTGTTTGTCATCAATGAGAGGTATAGTCAGGCAAAAGCTAGGCAAAAAAATCCCAAGCTATCTGGTTAGGGTTGGCATGGACCTCCAAAGGTCATCTAGTCCAATCCCTCTGCAGTCAGCAGGGTCATCCTTCACTAAATCAGGTTGCTCAGAGCCTTGGCAAGCCTGACCTTGAACAGTTTGATGGATGGAACCTCAACTACCTCCCTGGGCAACCTGTTGCAGTGTTCCACCACCCTCATGGTGCACAACTTGTCACTCATCCTACCACTGCAGGTTTTTGGAAACAGTCCTTCTGCAGCCTTCTTGAGGCCCCTTTCAGGTACTGGTAGGCTGCTATTAGGTCTCCTCAGAGCCTTCTCATCTCCAGGATGAAAAACCTCAGCTTCCTCAGCCTGTCCTTGCAGCAGGAGGCCTTCTGGGCTGCAAGTGCCTGTTGTTGGCTCATGTCCAGCTTTTCATCAACTACCAAGTCCTTTTCCACAGGGCTGCTATCTATCATCTTATCCCCCAGCCTGGATTGATACTGAGGACTGTTCTGACCCAGGAGCAGGACCCTGCACTTGGTTCACCTGGGTCCACCTTGTCCAGGTCCTTCTGGATGACATCCCATCCCTCTAGCATACCAACAGTACCTCTCAGCTTGGTGTCATCTGCACATTTGCTGATGGTGCCCCAAATCCTCAACACTGAAATGAAGTGGCTAGACTGCTTTGAATAGTTGTTATTTTACACCTCCAGACATAATCCTGAAAATGGAGTTATTTTTGATTCTTTCATTTTTCTTCAGATAATTGCAGCTCTGGAGAAGACATGAATGTGCTGGTGTCATGCAATGAAACCTGCCATTTGAGATAGATCATAGATATTCCCAGTGGAGAACACTGCAATTGATGTACTCAAAATGCAGCCTATCATTAAAACTCAAGGACTCTTCTAAGAGTTCTGAATTAAAATGCCAATCCTGTTTTTTTTCCCTCCCTTCCTTCAAAAGTGGAAATTAGCCATCCCTCTTTCCCTGTCTAGGATCATGATGAATTCACACAAGCTTTATATTGAATAATGGGTTTTAATAAAGTTAGTTGCTTGGTAGGGTTGGTGGTAACTCATTTTTGACTTCCACTCTACTTACACAGAATTTTTCAGTCTGGAAGAGACCTTTACGATTCACAGATTGCATTGGGTTGGAAGAAACCCTCAAAAGCCATCAAGCCCATTGCACACAGCAGGGACACCTCCAACTAGATAAGGCTGCCCAGGGCCACATCCAGTTGGATCTTGAATGTCTCCAGGAACAGGGCCTCAACCACATCCCTGGGCAATCTGTTCTTGCATTTTACCGCTCTGATTGTGAGGTCTCACCAGAGCAAAGCTCAACCATTAATATAAGACTACTAAGTGTGCTGTTCAACCATGTCCTTAATATCACATGGGCACTGGTGCTCAAAGTGTGACTCAGGTATGATTTATAAGTTGAAATCCAGAGCCAGGAGGAACTTCATGTCATTGTTGTTGATGACACCAAGACGGGCAGCGATGCCAATCTGCTAGAAGGTAGGGGAAGCTTTACAGTGGGATCTGGACAGGGTAGCCCAAACACTGTGGGCAGCAGGAACAGGGAGGTGATTGTCCCCCTGTACTCAACACCAGGGAGGCTACACCTGGAGCATTGTGTTCAGTTCTGTGCCCTTCACTACAAGAAGGGTACTGAGGGGCCGGAATGTGTCCGGAGAAGGGCAGTGAGGCTGCTAAAGGGCCTGGAGCACATGGTCTGTGAGGAGCAGCTGAGAGAACTGGGGTTGTTCATTCTGGAGAAGAGGAGGCTGAGGGAAGATATCATCACCCTCTACAAAACCCTAAAGGGAGGTTGGAGAAAGGACAGGGCAGCCCCTTCTCCTTCATAACAAGTGACAGGAGCAGAGAAAGCAGTTCCAAGCTGCACTAGGGAAGGTTCAGGCTGAATATTAGGAAATATTTCTTCACTGAAAGGGTTCTCAAACAGGCCAATAGTCTGCCCAGGGCAGCAGTGAAGTCGCCATCCCTGGGGGTATCCAAGCAGTGTGTGTGGACGTGGCACTTAGGGACACGGTTTAGTCTTGACCTTTCAGTGCTGGTACAAAGGTAGGACCAGATGATCTTGGTCTCTTCCAACCACATATACTCCGTGATTGTGTCTCAGGAGAACATTGGGCAAAGGCTGCTTTCAGGACCTCATCTCTAGGATTTACATCAGCTGATGAATTTACAGAACTTAGGAATTATCATAAAGGAAGAGACCAAAACACTTTCTGGAGAACTTTAACTAGGATGTCTAGCAGCAATTTAAAGCCAAACAGATGTGATGATGATTTGAGGATAACTGGTTTTTCTTCAGATTATGATTAAATTCCAAGTATTGTTTTACCCTCTACTAACATAACCACCAATTTTCATAAATCAGCACTGTCCAGTGAGTTACAGAATAACAGAATTTTCTATTTTAGTGACTAGGTTTTCACATCGATTGCATCTGATTTACTTTACACAGAGTTCAATTTGGTTTCCTTTCTTCATGTGTTAACATTATTAAGAGCTCTTCAATGCATTTCAGTTTTGTGCACCAGAAATGTTAACTGTTAAAATGATCCTTTAAAGGCCACCTTCTCCTTCAAATTCTGAACAATGAGGAGGGTGGATTTGCTTATCCAAGTATACTAACACAAGACATAATGAATCATAATTAGAATTCTAGTCTAATATATTATTAATGCTGCATAACCATTCTGGCAAATGCCACTGCTGTTGTCTTAGGGCTTCTGTGGGCAGTATCTCAATTTAATGGGCTCCTCATAAGCCAGTTAGGACTTGAATTATGATTTTTTTCTTTCTTCTACATTTCCTAGGTTATTTTAAGCTTCTGGTTCTCTGAAGCCACAGCTTTTTTTCCATTCCAAAAACACTTCTGAAGCTTAAATCACAGACTTGTAGAATAGAACAAAAATAATTTTTGGTAAAATTTAATTACCAATTATTCACATTTTGGGGAAAAAAATTATTGTTGAAGAAGACAAACTGAATGCAGAGCTGCCATGAAATGTTACCTGCTTTCACATGTACCTACTGCACACTCTTGGAGGCTGGGAGTGTAAGCATCACAATTTGCAGTGGACTGTGGAAAACAGAAACAAAATTCATTCTTTGCCTTCAGAGTTGGTATCTTCCCAGGAAGAGGAAACACTATAATTTATGGAATTGATGAATGGTTTGGATTGAACAGGACCTTTGAAGGTCACTGAGAAAGGCAAGGAAGCTGGTGAAAGGTCTGGAGAAGAAGTCTTACAAGAGACAACTGAGAGAACTGAGTTTTGTTCAGCCTTGAGAAAAGGAGGCTGAGGGGAGACTCACTACTCTTTACAACTCCCTGAAAGGAGGTTGGAGCCGGGTGAGGGTTGGTCTCTTCTCCCTAGCAACAAGTGACAGGATGAGAGGAAATGGCCTCAGATCACAGCAGGGAAGGTTTAGGTTGGATATTATGAAAAAAATCTTTCCTGCAAGAGTGGTCAGGCATTGGAACAGGCTGCCTAGGGGACATGATTTTAGTGATCATGGTGTTGTTCAGTCGATGTTTGGATTTTTTGATCTGAGAGGTCTTTTCCAACATTTCTGATTCTATGATTCCATCTAGCCCTGTAATGAGTGGGAACATCTTCAGCTAGAGCAGGTAGCTCAGTGAAAGTCACTTCCCTGACAGCAAAAATAAAGGTAGGTTTCCATAAATTCTCTGGGGAAACTCCTCAAAAGCTCTGGTCAACAAAGCCTGTCCACTTCCACCACTCATGGGGATGGAGAAAGCCTGGCTGGGCCATTTTCTCTCTTAATTTCCCAAAGGGTAAGGGCACAGATATGTCACAGAATCACAGAGTCATAGGATGGATTAGGTTGGAAGAGACCTCAGAGATCATCTACTCCAATCTCTCTCCCATGTCCAAGGATGCCTCTCAACTAGACTTGGCTACTCGAGTCTTCATCCCCAGGGAGGAGGCATTCACAGCCTCACTGGGTAGCCTATTCTAGAGTCTCACTATGCTCATACCAAAGAACTTCTTCCTGAGAGCCAGCAGTCTAAACCTGCTCTCCCTCAGCTTCAAACCGTTCCCTCTTGTCCTGTCTCTAGACACCCTTAGGAAAAGTCCCTCTCCAGCCTTCCTCTAGGATCTCTTCATGTATTGGAAAGCAACTATAAAGTCCACCCCTCCCACAACCCTTCTCTTCTCCAGGTTGAACAAACCCAGCTCCCTCAGCCTATCCTCATAGCAGAAGTGCTCCAGCCCTTGGATCATCTTTGCGGCTCTCCTCTGGGCTTACTCCAACAGTCCTATGTCCTTCTTATGCTGGGGACACCAGAACAAGATGCAGTACTCGAGGTGGGGTCTCAGCAGAGCAAAGAGGCAGAATCCCCTCTCTTGCCCTGCTGGCCACACTCCTCTCGATGCAGCCCAGCACATGGCTGCCTCCTGGGCTGCACAAGAGCACTGCTGGCTCATGGTGAGCTTCTCATCAATCAACCCCCCCAAGTCTTTTTCTTCAGGGCTACTCTCACCATGCTCTGCACTCTGCCTAGATTTGTGCCTGGGGTTGGCCCAACCCAGCTGCAGCACCTTGCACTTGAGGACTTGTCAAACTTCATTCAGCTGGCACTTGCCCACTTCTCAAGCCTGTCAAGATCCTTCTAGATGGATCCCTGCCCTCCAGTGAGGGAAGTGTCCTTTCCAAACAGACCTGCCTGGCCCTAAGGTATGTTTTTTCTCACTCTGGTTTTCAGCAGGGCCCAATACCCTACTTCACTTAGGATATTTTGAACACCCTGCCAAGGTGGTTTGTGTTCCAGAGATTTCTGGTAATGACGAGTGATGTGTACTGAACCAGACATCCCTTTTCTCTTGGCTGCTCTTCAGAAGCATAATTGTTTATACAAAATACGATTTTCAGTTTTCTCCCTGTGAATTTTTCCAGGCTTCCTTTCACCATATGCAGAGATAAGGAAAGCAAATGACGCTGACAGCTATTGGCCTGTGGAGGTTAATCTCTTAAATGGAACAGAAAGCCAGACCTTTCTTGTTAACTATAAAATATTATTCCCCCCAGGTTTGCATAGTTTCAGTCTTAAATACCAGGTTTTCACTTAATTGCTTGAGCATACGTGTGCGGAAAACACCAATTCTGAATAAGTAGGTGTTACACTGTGATAGGCCTCACCCATTCAGAGCTGAGAACACTTCAAGCAAATTCCTCTGAAAGATTTTGTACTTCAAGGTTTTCTTAGGATTATCTCCTATGGCTTTTGTTCAGTACTCTTGCTAATTTTGTGTTCCTAAATAGTAAACCAAAACAATTCAAGTGATCATCAGAGTCAAAATAAAGAAGGTTGAGCTGTATGAAATCAAGTTAGGTGGTAGCTATGCCTCCACTTCAACCCTAGGGAGACAAAACACCAACCAAAGGAGGGTATTTCTGTTTTAAACTACGTACGCTTACACCGACATGCATTATCACCCCTTGCACACAACGGTACTTCAAGTTCTTTCCACTGCTTTTAGTCACTTTTTCTTCATTCCTTTTAATACAGAAAATCCCTCTTAAGTGCAAGAGGGAATCTGCACGACCAGCCTCTCCCAGTTTGAGTACACAGAGCTGCACAAGTTGGGAGGGAGAACTCCCTTTTCACAGGGTCACAGGATGTTAGAGGTTGGAAGGAACCTCCATAGATCATCAAGTCCAATCCCCCTGCCAGAGCATGATTGCTAGCTGAGAACATCTAGTACAGACTCACACCAAGAACCCCAAGAAGGACCCTTAGAATGGCATTATCTGATTCTGGAAGTCTTTTCCAACCTAAACGATTAAATTCTGTGATTCCAGCTTCTCACAGAAGCCACCCTGGCAGCCTCCATCTCCCTACCAAAACCTTGCCATGCAGATAGCACCTTCCATAATGCATTTGTTTGTCATCTGAAATGAGGCAAATGGCAAATGAAATGGAACAACTTCTTGGAGCTGTGTTCACTTTCTGTTACTGTGCATCCTAAAATATCATGGGAATTTCGCTCCTGGCTTCAGCACGTCTCTGAATTCATTCCAGAAGCCTGACAGATTTTTGGAAGGCAGGTGTCAGTATGTTGTTCCCCCTCCTATTTCACAGAACAATACTATCATATTTATAACCTCCTGCTCTCTGTATGCACAGATTTCCTTTTCCACACAAGGAAGAGGTTTATAAACAATGACCCTACTGTGGTGTGGAGAAGGAAGAACATCAGCAGGACAATTCATTATTCCATGTCAGACGCGGAAAAGGAAAAGATAGCAGACTGACATATACACCACCCTTCCCATCGGCGCAGAACTGGGGCAGGGAGTGCTCAGTGGGACTGCTGTGGAAAATGCATCAGTAGATATTCCAGAGGAGAAATTGGAGCCTGGGACACAAGATGTTTCCACAGCAAAGCTGGGCCCATGTCCTAAACCTTTTTTGACCCCTGTCACTGTTCATCTTCCCCTCGGTCATTCTAGTAAGCTTTCTGTGGGCTTCTCATGGTACAGTGTTACCCAGAGCTGGGGACCTTCTAGGGTACCAGAAGAGATGGAGATAGAGAATCACAGAATACATTCGGTTGGAAGAGAGTTCAAAGATCATCCAGTTCAACCCTCGAGATCAGCCAGCCCAACCCTCAGCTATCTAAAGCAGTTTTTTTAATAAAGACATCCTTTAAAGTACAGAGAGAAGAATAATTTCTGCAGGTACCACTGGTTTAGACAGTTTGCATGTCTAAGTTGTATGAAGTATAATGAATCATGAGTCCTAAAGTGGGACTCACTCAGAACAGCAACCCTTAACATCCCAGCCCTAGAATTAATATGGTATCAGTTTTCATGCAAGGGTTACCTTCCAGATCGGAGATCCCTTCCAATAACACTGACATAGGCAACAGTGCATGTTTTCAGCTGTGACATTGCAGAGAGTTGTTGGAACAGAGCTGGGTCCCTACTGCTGCAGCTGGTAGATGTCAGACATTTAGTGAAGTTCTTCACCCATTGAGTTCTGACTCCCTGATAAATGATATTTGAAATCAGCCTTAGCGGGGAGGCACAACTTGGGGAGGCTGAGCTGCAACAGCAAGAGGTAATCCCTTTTCCACGTTGTGCATTTAGTATGGTAGCTTAAAAACTTCATATTTATGCTTCTAGAAGCTTCAACACTTTGCTCTCTCCAGGACACTTTCTGGCCCTGATATGACACATGCCTTGTCCAGAGGCAGTCTTACCCTTTTGAATCCACGCATTTGAGAGGAGCTTCTACTTCTGCTGCAGGCTGAATTTCTCCTTGCATGCAGCACAAGATGCAGAGGACAGATAGTCCTTACCACCTGCCATGCTGAAATGATTGCAGAAATAGCCCTGGTTACGGCCCTGCACTTCCCAGATCAGCTACATTAGTACAACTGCAGCCTGATCCAGCCACATTTCTTACTTCTTAATTTTCTTCTGGTGTATCTGCTTCAATCAGGCTCCTTCCAATGGATTCACATTTCCATTTCCACCAGCCTTACAGATCAAAGTGAGACATTTATCAGAGTCCTTTTCTATGAATACTTCTATTATAATAGGGTTCTCAAAAACTAATTTATAATACACCAGCCCGCCGAGATCTTATTTTCATTGTGAGTTACTTTTAAATAAATATCTGATAATGCCAAGAAAAAGAAAAATGCATTTGCATTAAATGATTTTTTTTTTTTTTAAAGTCTGCTAAAGGCATAAAGAAATATATTTATCTGATGGGATACACAAGGGAATTTGGACAAACAAAAAGGTCTCTTCTGTCTGTAAAGATACGTGATGGCAACCAATTTATGCAAAATGATATATAGTGTTGCACACTTAAGAGATGGGAACTTAGGAACATCAGTCAATGATAAAAGCACAGTTCAATCTGCTTAGGTTACTTTTTCAGGAAAATGTAATTGTATTGTGGAGTAGGTTTTAATTTCCACGCTACTTCAGCCCAGAATAACAAACCAATCAAACAAAACAAGTTGATGAAAACATGCACGGGAGAGGAGATTCTGCCCCTTTACATTGCTCTGCTGAGACCCTGTCTGAAATACTGCATGCAGTTCTGGTGTCCCCAGGATAAGGACATAGAGGTGTTGGAATGAGTCCAGAGGAGAGTCACAAAGATGATCCAAGGGCTGGAGCACCTCTGCTATGAGGACAGGCTGAGGGATCTGGGGTTGTTCAGCCTGGAGAAGACTCCAGGGGGACCTTAGAGCTGCCTTCCAACACCTGAAGAGATCCTAGAGGAAGGCTGGAGAGGAACTTTTCATAAGGGTGTCTAGAGACAGGACAAGGGGGAATGGTTTGAAGCTGAGGGAGAGTAGGTTTAGACTGGATCTTAAGAAGAAGTTCTTTAGTACCATGGTGGTGAGACTCTGGAACAGGTTGTCCAGGGATGCTGTGGATGCCTCCTCTCTGGGGATGTTCGAATCCACGTTGGATGAAGTATTGAGCAGCCAAGTCTAATTGAGAGCTGTCTCTGGCCATGGCAGGGAGGTTGGAGTAGATGATCTCTCAGATCCCTTCCAAACTAGGCCTTCTCTGACTCTATGATATACAGAAGGATGTAGAATCACCTTAGGCAGGTATATGAATGCTTTATTAGGGTCCTGACCATTGTAATTCAATACACTGTTGACCAGTTTTATACACAGAGACAAGCCATGATTTGGGGCATCTTTTGTTAGTTCAGCACAAATATTTTTGGTGCTGAATGGCATGAATAAAAATAAGGAAGACAAAAGGTTACAGCAATGACTCAACACATCATTAGCTTGCTCCTCAAATAGCACTGGGGTTCCCCTGAAAGTTGCATGAAGTATGAACCTATTGTGAAAATCTGGATAAACAGGATAAATCTTCAACAGCAAGAACATTCCAACATTGCTGTGATTAGTTTGGTTCTAAAACAAGCAGGAGAAGATGCTCCAGGATAACAGGAGTGTATAACTAAGTTGCACAGATTTAACATATTACTTACAAGCTAATCAGAATGGTTTCCCCATCCTCTAGCTGAGGGCTTCCAGCAATATTAGCAAGTATGTTGCTATTACTATTACTGCTACCAAAAAAACCCAGAGATATTCAGTATCTGCTGTTGTAGTTTTTCTTCATAGAGGTCTTCTCTTCATCTGAATGGATATGCGTGGATCAACCCACTACACTGCCATAATCATGTTACATTTCAACTACTGAGTCAAGTTGTGGGTTGCGCCAGTTCAAGAGAGACAAGGAAGTGCTGGATAGAGTCCAGTAGATGATACAAAGATGCTGAGGGACCTGGAGCATCTCTGTGAGGAGGAAAGGCTGAGAGACCTGGGGCTGTTGAGCCTGGAGAAGAGCAGGGATCTCCTCAATGCTGATCAATAGCTAAAGGGTGGGGGACAAGAGAATAGGGACAGACTCTTTCCAGTGGTGCCCAGTGACAAGACACGGGGCAGTGTAGATATGTGAGGAATGCCTCCTCTGAAGAGTTATTACAGAGGTCTGGTATCATGGCCAGGTAATGAAGACTACTGAGATAATCTGAAGATACTCTTGGCCTTTGGCAGCATTTCAGACCTTTCTTCTCACTTAAAATGATTACTCTTTATTTAAGCAATTTTGACTTCCAAGTGACCACAGGGTAGAGATCATCATAGTGACAATAAGGTATCAATACGAAGCTCCTGAGCCTTTTGAGGCATCTGCAAGGTAAGAAGCAGTGACACAGTGTAAATTCTACTGTATCATTCTGATGTCTATACCAAACTGATAATGACATGCATTTCACCTGATTAGTCATGACAGAAAAGCCAGAGGGAAAAACATATAGTCATAAAGGTGAACTTCTCAAGGGCTTTACTTCTGCAGCATTAGAATCATAGAATGGCTCAGGCTGGAGAAAACCTCAGAGATCATTGACTCCAACCTGTCTGCCATGGCCAGGGATGCCTCTCACTTAGACTTGCCTATTCAAGGCCATATTCAGTCTGACCTTAAATAGCCCCAGAGAGGTAGTATCCATGACCTCCCTGGGCATCTTCTTCCAGAATCTTACCACCCTTGTACTGAAGAACTTCTTCCTAAAATCTAGTCTAACCCTACTCTCCCTCAGCTTCAAACCATTCCCTCTTGTCCTGTGGCTAGACACCCTTATGAAAAGTCCCTCTGCAGCCTTCCTGTAGGATTCCTTCAGGTATTGGAAGGCAGCTCTAAGGCCCCCCCAGAGTCTTCTCTTCTCTTCTCTAGACATTTAGTGGCATTTCTTGAAATTCGAATGGGATTATTCTTGAGTTATGTCAAAAGCAGCGGTAGCAGCAGCGTTGAAGCTGAGTGTCCAACACAAACTAAAGCGGTAAATGTGCACTTCTCTAATATTTACACAAACATTAAGTTTATTCTAAATTCAGTTTTAACTGCAGAGTATTTCATCATTAACTGATAGCTGCACATGTCCAAGCTTACATAGTCTGAGGTCTATATGTCTCCTATTCCCTAAGAGTGATTTGTAATCCTGAAAGAACACCTGAGCTGTACAAGAGATCAGAGCTTCTGTTTTCAAACCCTGTGAGCTGGCATAAAACACCAAGTTAATATTCAGACATGATATTTATTATACATGACAAGAGATAATAAGGTATTATTAATACATAATAAGTATCATTTATTAGGACTGTAATGAAGATCCAGTCTCTGACTTCAAACCAACTACATCATTCAACTTCTGGCTGCTGCAAAATTTGCCTGGATTTTCCTAAGAGTTCAAAAGGAACAGAATCAACAGTCCTTGAATATTTTGCTGAGATCTCATTATGACATTGCAAATATTTCCTGTGAGTTTCAATGGTGTTTTCTAACTGGACTCCTAGAGATCACAGAATTGTTTTGGTCAGAAAAGACCTCTAGGATCATCGAGTCCAACCATCAATCCAACACGACCACAGCCATTAAAAGATCATAGAAACATAGAATGGGTTGGGTTGGAGGGGACCTTAAAGATCATCTGCTTCCAATCTTGCTGCCATGGGCAGGGACACGTTCTACTAGATCAGGTTGTCCATGAATCCATCCATCCTGGGTTTCATTCATGAACAAAACACAAACACATCTCTGCCTTTAACAGCAGGATGATCTAACAAAAAGAAAAACAGAACACAAGGCCACACCTCCAGTGTGGGAAGGCTGAAAGCCAACGTCGTGGGTTCAAAGACCTGACAGAGTGAAGCTCTCAAATGAACTGGAGAAAAAACAGAATTATATTTGGTGAGAGTGCTACAGATACAAATTACAAAGCAGATACAGAATCCGTAAGTGAATCCCCTGAATTTTTCCCCAACCCAAAACTAAATCTATCATCCCCAGTGCTCCAATCCTCTCCCTATGCCTCTGCCATCCAAGAGGTCTAAGCACAGCCTCTGGAGGCCCCAAACAAGGCCCATCCTTACATGTTTGTCCCGATAACACAGCTCCTGCCCAACACAAGGCTGGAGGAGGAGGAAAGAAGAACGAGCTGGTCTTGCTGTGAGTTTATGTAGAGATAGCAGAATTATGGGATTGAATAACAATCTTCTAGTCTCCAGAGGACTTTTTTTAACCCTATAGCTCCCAACCTGGGACAGCCAAAAAGTGAATCCAAAGCTCCACACACTGTCTATAGATCAGTTTCACGGAAGCTTGATTTGTGCAGTTTTTCTGCTTGAGACTGGCAGAGCTGTGGATGAGTCAGAATAGCCTCTTTCCTTACTTGCTCCTTGGACAGATTTTTCAGTATTTTATTGCATTAAGCTTTAATTAAGTCGGTAAGACTCAGCAGCTCATTGGAGTAGCTCTGGATTGCAATAGCAGGTAAATATTAGTATTATTCATCACTGTTACTCAAGCCCAGTATTCTCTCCTCCCACTGTTGTGTGTTAATAGCAAAAAAGCATCCAGATGAACATGTTATAGTAAATTAACAAACTAACCTACCTGTGGTACTTCAAGCTAAATATCGAGGGGAGGTTTCTCAAGTCTCTCACTGAAAAGCTGCTGGAAAAGGGAGACGCTCCTGAAATAATCCATTAACAAAAACATGCAGTGATCTGCAGTTGTTAATAATTTTATAATAGAATCACACAATCATGGATTGGTTTGGGTTGGAATGGTCATCAAGGATGATCAAGGATCATCTCCTACTAAACCAGGCTGCTTAAGGCCTCATCCGACCTGGCTTTCAGCACATCCAGGCTTGAACTTCGACAACTCCTCTGGGTAACCTTTCCAGGGAGGTTGTGAGCAACTTCATGAGGAATAATGTCTTCCTAATGTCTATCATAGAATCAACAAGATGNAACCAGATTGGAAGAGACCTCCAAGCTCATCTAGTCCAACATATCCCCCAGCCCTGTCCAATCAACTAGTGCCCCATCCAGTCTTTTCTTGAAGACCTCAGNCCACGGCACTAAGTGCCTCATCCAGTCTTTTCTTGAACACCTCCAGGGATGGCAACTGCACCACCTCCCTGGGCAGCCCATTCCAATGCCAATCACTCTCTCTGTCAAGAACTTCCTCCTAATATCCAGCCTATACCTTACCTGGCACAACCTGAGACTGTGTCCCCTCATTCTGTTGCTGGTTGTCTGGGAGAAGAGACCAACCCCCACGTGGCTACAACCTCCTTTCAAGTAGTTGTAGACAGCAATGAGGTCATCCCTGGGCCTCCTCTTCTCCAAGCTAAACACCCCCAGCTCCCTCAGCCTCTTCTCATAGAGCAGTGCTCCAGGCCCCTCACCAACCTTGGTGCCCTTCTCTGGACATGTTCCAGTACCTCAACATCTCTCTTGAACTGAGGGGCCCAGAACTGGACACAGGACTCAAGGTGTGGCCTGACCAGTGCTGAGTACAGGGGCAGAATAACCTCCCCTGTCCTGCTGGCCACACTGTTCCGGATCCAGGCCAGAATGCCATTGGTTCTCCTAGCCACCTGGGCACACTGTTGATTCATGTTCAGCCTACTATCTACCAGTACCCCCAGGTCCCTTTCTGCCTGGCTGCTCTCTAGCCACTCTGTGCCTAGCCTGTAGTGCTGTTTGGGGTTGTTGCGGGCAAAGTGTAGAACCTTGCACTTAACCTTGTTAACTCTCATCCCACTGGTCTCTGGCCACACATCCAACTTGTCCAGGTCCCTCTGCAGAGCCCTCCTACCCTCCAACAGATCCACACCTGCTTCTAACTTGGTGTCATCTGCAAACTTATTGATGACTGACTCAATCTCCTCATGCGGATCATCAATAAAGACATTGAACTGGACTGGGCCCAGCACTGATCACTGGGGGACATCACTAGTAACCGGCTGCCAACTGGATGTGGCAGTCTAATCTCAGTCCATCTTCACCCAGTTCAAATACATTTCCCCTGACCCTCCATTCTCCATCTTCCATGCCTTTATAACCCCCTACAAAGAGAGGGAAGGCTGCTCTAAGGTCTCCCTGAAGCCTTCTCTTCTCAAGGTTATATGGAGACTGGACTACACATTAATACATCACACAATTATAAGGACAATTATAGTCCCGTGAGGGCTGTGAAAAGCAGGATCACCTCAGACTATACAGCATCTATTAGGCTTCCTGCTTCTAGGAAAAAATGTCACGTCTTCCCAGGGCACACAGACAATTTAAGGTCCTAGAATGAGCTGTTCAGAGGTAGGACTGTAATTATGTGGAAGACTACTGTTATGCTGCTTTATGTGTACCGAGTTCCTTGAACTGATTTTGTTCATGCAGGGAGAAAAACAAAGAATTCCCTAACAGTTCCCAGTGCCAGAAACATTCCCTAATAGAATCCCTATCAGGACAGAGCGGCAGATGTTATTGATCAGAATAAAGAAGGGAATGTATGAAATGATCAGGGTATCACTTACCAGGCTTGGGGTGATTATTTTTCAGGCTGTTCCACACTAATATGCCTGGTTTTGCTCTCATTTTGTGCTTTGACTGCCTTGCTGAAAACTGCTCCAGTCTAATGCAATCCCAGCCCTACAATACATTTCAGTAAAAACTATGCTTTGTATGGTAGCTATCCACTGAAAAACTCTGGACCAAAGGTAATTCCTTAATGAGTAAATAAGAAAAAGACAAACAATTTTCCTGGTTAGAGCTGGAACAAAACAAATTCTGCTCAGGGATTTGACTTCACAGCTCAGGTTCTGCTAAGTGAGGCACTTTCTGCAGTTCAGGGCAGGTTTGCACAGTCAGGAGCTGCTGCTAACAGGGAAAATGTGGTGGGGAGAGTTCCTGCCAAGGACTAGGCTGCAGAAAAAAGTCACTCCCACATCTTGTGTTAGGGTGCAATAAGTAAAAAGTGGCACCTGCAGGAAGGAGATGACAGGAAGGAGATTTAGACTAGATGTTAGGAGGAAGTTCTTTACAGTGAGGGTGGTGAGGCACTGGAACAGGTTGCCCAGGGAGGTTGTGGCTGCTCCCTCCCTGGAGGTGTTCAAGGCCAGGTTGGATGAGGCCTTGAGTGACCTGTACTAGTGGGAGGTGTCGCTGCCTATGACAGGGGGTTGGAACTAGATGATCCTTGAGGTCCCTTCCAACCTTACCATTCTATGATTCTATGACAGTTCAAGTGACCCTAAACTGACCAGCAAGGGATTCAATCCTTTCAGGATGAAGCTGAAGAGTGATCAGCAAGGTCAAGCCCATTCTTCAATGGCCAGTGTCCAAGGAGGGCTCTGTCCCTTTTGAATTTGATCCCAATCCATGTGTTCCTGAATCAAGTTCCCAAATCCAGCTCCTGAATCTGGTTCCCTTCTGCTGCTGAGTTCAGCCTGGAATTTCTCCAGTGCCTGTCACAGCATCAGAATTGATGGTGATACAGTTGCCATCACTGATTGGGTTCCATGTTGGTTTATGTCTCTTTGTCTCTATTTCATTTGATTGTTTTTCCCTCCATCTCAGCTGGTTTAGTTTCTTTCCTACTTCATCATTCTCTCTCCCTTCTTCCCTTTCTCTTTCCTCTGGGAAGGCAGAGTGGTTCATAGAGAGCCTCTTGGCACTTGTCTAGTGCCCAGCCCAGTCCTAACCCCTGAGAACAACCTTAGTATAGTTGCTTCCTTTGCACACAGATTTATTTTGGCCAATATATCATCTGCACTGATGACAGCGATGTCCTATGGTGCAAATTCAAAGCATTTCACAAATGTCAGTGAATTAAAGTTCTGAGATACTGGAGCGCTTGGAAGGATTTCAAACAGATGGGGAGCGACACCAAATTTGACAGAAAAAAAAACACTCAAGTGCAACTTGCTGCAATCTGAAAGATGCAGTTTAACTTTCCTTGTCTCTACACATGAGTTCTTGTACCTTCCCTTCACTGCACTTCTCCTAACCCTACCATGAGACGAAGAAAACTTCCCTATCTGTCTCACCGAGCCTGAGAAAACTGTGGAGGTTGGTGCAGGAGGAAGAGGTGGCTGAAGAGATGGAGCTGGGCTGCCTATTCTGACAGTCAGACAGTCTTGCAACTTCACAACCAGGCCTGGCTACAGTGTCATGCCAAATGCTTGTCCACTGGCAACTCACCCATTTTGTGTGTTAACCAAGCTCCTATCACACCAAAGTCACAGACAAATCCAAACCTTTCATGAAGACAAAAAGCTTGAAAACCCTCACTGATAACAGCAGATCTAAACTGACCCTATCTTCTCTGCTTTACAGAAACAAGCGTGTCTTACCAACGTCTATAAATAGCTGAGGGGTGGGTGTCAGGATGAAGTTGCCAGGCTCTTTTTGGTGGTGCTCAGTGACAGGACAAGGAACAATAGGTACAAGCTGGAACACAGGAGGTTCCACCCCAACATGAGGAGAAACTTCTTGACTGTGAGGACGCTGGAGCACTGCAGCAGGCTGCCCAGAGAGGCTGTGGAATCTCCTTCTCTGAAGACTTTCAAAACCCGCTTAGATGCATTCCTGTGTGACCTGCCCTAGGTGATCTTGCTTGGGCATGGGTGTTGGACTCAATGATCTCTGGAGGTCCCATCAAACACCTACAATTCTGTGATTCTGTAATACCTGGATGTTGGGGTTTGTGCGCTAGAAACATTTGCTGGCACTTCAAAAAGAGTAACTGCCTGGTTTTGGTTTATAGACAGAACTTGAGCTGAAGGCAGTTGAAAATGCACCACATGCTACAATGCCCTTTTTTTCCTTTCTTTGGGTAGAGAGGAAGCATTTTTCTTCAGACATGAGTTGCAGCAGCAGCTCTCCTACAGCAGTCTGGCACTGGTGGGAGGCAAGAGGGGAAAAATGAAAGGGAACATTACATCTCCTACCTATGGCAAAGAACACCACTAAACTTCTGTACCTCCTGCCTAAGATTCTGAGCACAAAACATTATCAATAAAAACCTGTACTAAGTGCAAGAGTCTTCAAGCAATGCTGAAAACCTCTGAGATGCTGAAAAGCTACAGAAAAAAGAAAATGTGGTAACTTAAAACAAGCTACAAGAGGAGTATGCAGGATGTCAGAAGTCTCTCCCAAATCAAAGGTCTTACTCCTGCAAAGAGAAAAATTTCATTACCTTTTTTTCTCCCTGCATGTTTTTCAGTTGAACAAGTCCGCCTGTTAAGATCAAACGAGGAAAACGAGGGACTGCATAGTTAACTTCCTCTGCCCTCTATGCAATTAGCAATCCAGTGCAGAAACCAGGATAACCACATCACCAACCTGACTCACATCACTTCTTAGGCAACACTGTGGTTTGGGTTATTATCACTTTTTGACTTTTCACTAAAGATTTTAGTAGAAACACTTGGAATCATTGAATACACAAAATTTTTAACTCTTCTGAAAGCCATTGTTTTGCACAGATAGGGAAATGTAATTATACTAGCCTCTGGATTGCATAAAATATCTCTTTTCATGGAAATTTCAGTGTCCCTAAGTAAAGTCTATCCACTGAACAGACTAAGACAGTTCCAGGATCTGCTTTTCCCTCTATCTGTGCAAATAGATGCCCGGGGACAGTTTCTGTCAAGAGAAATAAACCTCACCAGCCAGATAAAAGCGGGCAAGCAGGGAGCACATTAAAACCAGCATCTTTCACTGTGAAAGGGAAGTGGTAAGAGCAGATCTTTGCTTGCAAGGGCAGATGACATGCCTGTAAACAAGTGTTTAGTTAGTAACACCTTATCTCACCTCCATAGAACCTGTCTGGACAGTATGATTAGGTTAGTTTGGTGGGTTTTGGGGTTTGTTTTTTTTTTTTTTTTTTTTTTTTTGCTCCACAGCAGTGTTATTTTGTATTGTAAAGAAAAAAATGACAAACAAACCAGCCACAGTTTTCTGCCTTGGTGGAACTTGGGCCACTCTGGAGATGGAGATTAGCACCATAAGGAAAATCTTTCTTTTGAGGGTGTCAGATCCCTGGACCAGGCTGTCCAGTGAGGTCGGGTAGTCTCCTTCTCTGGAGAGACTCCAAACCCCCTTGGGCATTGTGATCTTGGGCAACCTGTTGTGGGTGACCCTGTGTTAGCAGGGGGGTTGGACTGGATGGCCTCCATGCATTGAGAGTTTCCATCTCAATAAACGGATGTGAAGTCTACGGTGATGTTGAGGGCCATGAAAATGATCAAGGGGTTGGAGCACCTCTGCTACGAAGACAGGCTGAGAGAGCTGGGGTTGTACAGCCTGGAGAAAAGGAGTTTCCAAGGAGACCTAAAAGCAGACTTGGGAGTACTTGAAAGGGACTTATATGAAGGATGGAGAGAGACTGTTCACAAAGGCTTGCAGTGACAAGACAAGGGGTAACGTCTTCAAATTAGAGAAGACTTAGATTAGATATTAGGAACAGGTTCTGTACTATGAGGGTGGTGTAACACTAGAACAGATTGCCCAGGGAGGTGGTTGAAACTCCACCCCTGGAGGCATTCAAGGTGAGGCTCAACAGGAT
The DNA here is from genome assembly GCA_013396675.1 of Eubucco bourcierii. NCBI lineage: Eukaryota > Metazoa > Chordata > Aves > Piciformes > Ramphastidae > Eubucco > Eubucco bourcierii. Next base: position 148,268 of record VWZE01013843.1, on the reverse strand, counting down.
CCTGGGCTACCTGATCTAGTTGAGGATGTCCCTGCTAACTGTAGGGGAGGTTCGACTAGATGACCTTTGGAGGTCCCTTCCAGCCCAGTCCATTCTGTGATTCAGTGATCCCTTCCAAGCCCCACCACACTGGGATTCTGGGATTTAAATAGAGGGTTCATTTCCAAGTGGTTCCATATTGAATGGTTAGTAGTCCTTCAGTAAAACATATCCAGCCTTGATATGCACTCAGCAGCTGGAACCTAGCTGGCTGCTAGTATACTGCTCTGGAAATCCAGTGACACCAAGGCACACCATGATGTTCAGCCATGGAGGCAGATGGCATCAGTGATTTCTGGACAGCCAGTGGTGTTGGAATGGGAAGGAAATCTCAACACATGACCAGAGGAACCTACCCTGGTCTTGATAACCTTCAAAATATTTTCCAACTGAAAGTATTTTGTATTATATCTCTGATGGTATCTCCCTGCCAATGCTGCACCTATTTTTCATTTGGCATCTTTTGAAACCTGGACAAGACTGAGACTGAAGTTTGAGTTTTCCTCTCAGCCCTTTGAAAAAAACCTGTTGATTTATAGGCAATGAATGACAAAGTCAGATGATCAACAGCAACCTTTCTCAGTGACTGAAATGAACCAGAAGTAGATAACAGATGGCTAGTCAAGGTGTCTGCCTTTTAGACTAGTAGCAGCATGACTTATTCTTGTCCCTTTGGAGGGACAGATAACATCATAGCAGAGATTTGTATATCTAGCCCATGCTCATCCCTCACTACAACTTGTGCTGCTCTGATTTTGTGTCTAGAGCCTTCTGAGCACAGAGTCCAGCACACTGAGCATTAGTCAGCTAATGTCACCCTTGGCTCTTTGGGTTTTGTTTTATCTTGAAACGTGTGTGAAAAAGTAGACAGTGTGAGTTAACCTATACTTATCAAGGCTGACAGAGAAAGAGGAAATGGTGTTGAAAGAAGACATGGAAGTCTAACGAGCAGATGACAGACAAAGATTATTCAGTCCCCAGGGTTGTGTGGCCAGAGATGCCTCTCTTCCTCTGACTGATTCCCATATCCTGTTTTGTTTGTTGTCCTTTTGATAGCAATTTGTGGCTTTCTGTCAGTCATTCCGGGGCCTTCTACAGACAGGCACATGAGAAGAAGGATCCAGAATATTTTTCTTAGCATTTTTAGGCACTTAGAATCATAAGGTTGGAAGAGACCTCTAGGATCATCAAGTCCAGCCATCAACCCAGGACCACCATGGCCATTAAACCATGTCCCAGATGCCATGTACACAGGTTTCCTGAACACCTCCATGGAGAGTGATTCCGTCACCTCCCTGAGCGGCCTGTTCCAATGCCTGACTACTCTTGCAGGAAAGTATTTTTTCCTAATATCTAGCTTAAACCTCCCCTCATGCAGCTTGAGGCCATTTCCTCATTTTATCACTTGATACTAGGGAGAAGAGACCAACCTCTTCCTCACTTAAACCTCCTTTCAGGGAGTCAGAGGGAACAATAAGGTCTTCCCTTCCCAAAGAGAAAAGAGCAACAAGAGTTCAGCTTTGGGTTTTTCCTTGTGAAAGTCCTGCTTGAATCACATGAGAAGAAAAAACTGACTTGTTTCAATTTCCTACACTCACATATGTGTACACACAGACTCACATGCAACACCACAGAGAAGCCAGACAGCTATGCCTGCAGGGTTCAGCCTGAGTTGAAGAACAAACTGGTTTAATGAATATTTTGATCAATCTTGCCAAATTGATTTAGAGTGTGAGTGCTGTCTGGGAATTTTGCTCATTAGCACTGAACTTCATGATGGAGGAACACGGAGTGGTGAGCTCATTAGTATCAGCCTGCCTGTGTCTGAAGGCGTTACACAGTGACAGGCTGACACATGAGACAAGAGACAGTGGCTGTGGTGCTGAATGGTAAAAATATCCCTTGCAGTGCTGCTGTGAAATATTAATTTTACTAACAGAGTCCTTACAATCAGTTATGCTGAATTAAGAGAGGAATGAGGGGATTTGGAAATATTTCCCTAAAAGGCAAGATGCTGGCTCCTTTGGCCAAGAATGGAACAAACACTGCAGCATCTGCCTTGCCTTAAGAGCTGGTTTCATTCAAAAGGAGATGCTCAGCAGGTGGCTTACAGATGAAATCACAGAGTTTTCCGTTTCCTGAACAGAAAAAACATGAGATTCAGGTTTGACCTGAAAGAAATGTCTGTGCTTAGCAAAGCATTGGAACTAAAGAATAAATGAATAAAGCAAGCTGCCATTCAGTGAGACCTAGACAGGTTGGAGAATTGAGCACAGAGCAAACTAATGAAGCTCAACAACAGCAAATATAGGATCCTGCACCTGGAAAGGAACAACCCCTTACAGGTGAGAGGGTGACCTGCTTGAAAGCAGCTCTGTGGAGAAAGATCTGAGAGTGCTGGTAGATCACAAGTTCACCGTGAGCCAGTAAATGTGCATTTGTGGCCAAGAAGGCCTACGGTAATCTGGGGTGTACTAAGAAGAGTGTGGCCAGCTGGCTGAGGGAAGTTCTCCTTCTTCTCCACTCCGCCCTGCTAAGGCCACATTTGGAGTACTGGATCCGCTTCTGACTCCCCAGTTCAAAAGTGACAGGAAACTAACGGAGAGAGTCCAATGAAGGCTACAAAGATGTTGAGGGGTCTGGAGCTTCTCGATGCAGAGGAAAGGCTGAGAGACCTGGGACTGTTGAACCTGGAGAAGAGCAGCCTGAGGGGGGACTTTCTCAATGCTGATCAATCACTAAAGGGTGGGGGGCAAGACGATGGTGCTGGGCTCTTTTCAGTGGTGCACAGTGATGGGACAAGGTGCAAGGGACAGAAAGTGGAACCCAGGAGGTTTCACCTGAACATGAGGAAAAACTTCTTTGGTGTGAGGGTGCTGGAGCCCTGGAGTAGGCTGCCCAGAGAGATTATGGAGTCTCCTTCTCTGGAGAGATTCCAAACCCACATGGATATTTTGATCCCGAGCAACCTGTTGTGGGTGACTCTGCTTTAGCAGGGGGTTGGACTGGATGATGTCCAGAGGTGCCTTTCAACTCCCAACATGCTGGGACCCTGAGAAAAGCAGTAGTAAGAGCACAGATGAAACACACAGCCCTACAATACTATAATGGACTGGCAGATGACCTCATCTTCCGTTGTCTTCCTAAACAGAGTAGCAGCTCCAAGGAGCCCGGGACTGGTTGATAGAGTATAACCTGCCAGCTGAAAACACTTCTTTCTAACCCCTCTGAGTTAGTGGCTGCCTTATGGCCTGAAGTATTGGACTTTATGTCCTCAATAAAAGCACTTTATGCTCTCTAATATAACGTGATAACTTCTGATTATACATAAAAATGTCCAGTCCTTCTAAATCCTGCTACATGCTCGGCCTCAGTGCTACCCTGTGGCAACAAGTCCCACAGGTCAATTATATGCTTTGAAAAAATGTCTGCAGACATTTAAAATCTGTTGCTTTTTAATACTTTTGAATACCTTTTTTTCTTCTGCTTGAGGAAAATGTATTTAGAAGGACGCTCTAGAGTGCAATTCATACATTTAGCTCTGCTCTTTCCGTTTCTTGGTATGGACATAACTCATCATGACTTTAATATTTTTAACATCAGTTTCTTAATCCCACTGTGTTTGAAACAGGTAGCTGAGAACTGAGTCACCCCAAGTAAAGCTCTTCATTATAATAATTTTCATCACAGATGTTTTCTAGGTGGCTCTTTGCTTGCTATATTCTAATGTGCTTATTTCTTTAACAGAATTAACCAGGTCAAAAAAGACCTTCTAGACCATCGAGTCCAAACTATCGCCCAACACCATCTAATCAATTAAATCATGTGAACTTCACCACCCCCACCCCCCCCCGGGCAACCCATTCCAATGGCCAATTGCTCTTTCTGTAAAGAACTTCTTCCTGATGTCCAGCCTAAACCTGCCCTGGTGCAGCTTAAGACTGTATCCTCTTGTTCTGTAACTGGGTGCCTGGCAGAAGAGACCAACCTCCATCTGGTTACAAGCTCCCTTCGGGTAGTTGTAGTAAGCAATAAGGTTTCCTTTGATCTCCTCTTCTCCAGGCTGAACACTCCCAGCTCCCTCAGCCACTCCTTGTAGGGCTGTGCTCCAGCCTCCTCATCAGCCTTGGTGCCCTTCTCTGGACACGTTCAAGCTTTCTCTGTCTTCTTTTTCATTGACCATACTACTTGCAGGATTTCAATGTTTTTTCCGTACACCATTTTCTTGAATTTAGAATTTTGGGTGTGAAATAGAGGCATGGAAAAGTGATTTTAATAGCTCTGCTGTGGAAGGTGCTTTCTTTGATCACCAAAACTAAAAAAATGGAAATGTGTCAACCTTTGACTACTCACATTATTTGCCATTCTTAGTCTCTTAGCAGGTTCTGGTGTTATAGTTTCTAGATCCTAGGGCTGGAAGCCCTCTGCTGTGAGCCCAGGATGAGAGAGTTGGGGTTGCTCAGTCTGGTGAAGAGAAGTCTCCAGAGAGACCTTCTGGTGGCCTGAATCTCAGTGCTTAAAGGGACCGATCAGGAAGCTGGGGACAGACTCTTCAGCAGGGCCTGTTGTGACAGGACAAGAGGTGACGGTTTTAAACTAAAAGAGGGAGATTCAAACCAGCAGACCAGAGAGAAGGAAGAAACATCAGACACTGAGGGTGGTGAGAGGTTGGCCCAGGTTGCCCAGAGAGGTGGCAGACACTTCATTGCTGCAACCATTCCAAGTGAGGTTGGATGGGACTTGAACCAACCTTCTCTAGTTGCAGATGTCCCTGCTGACTGCGAGGGGGGTGGACTCAAAGAGCTTTCAAGGTCACTTCCAACCCAAAGCATTCCATGATTCTCTTTGTGACAGATGGTTTTCCCTCCACGGACAGGGAGGTTGTGTGTAACTAACTTTGCACTGAACCTGTTTTAGTGCACTGTGCTACAGTCAAATATTTGTATGTGCCAGAATGCTTTATGTACTGCTAATTAAAGTGAAACAATTTACGGTTACCTCTCTTTTTTTTTTCCTTAGTCAAATGGGTAATTATGTTGTAAATAAGTAAATTATCCGCCCTAACTCAAACCTAACTGTATATACTTTTAATGATCAAAGATTTTTTTTTGTCCTCTAATTTTATTCCTGTGATTTCAAGAGTTTGCTTTCAAACACGGCCAGGGACAAGGTAGTGCAGCAATAATTAATTTTAATGCAGATTTCACATCAGTAGCTTTGACTGAAGGTTTCAGGGTGTGATGTATAGAATGAATCAGTGTTTAATAAAGTATTTTATTTCTCTGAGTGTAAGAAGCTATAATGCAGGCATTTGTGCCTATGTACTATAGAATGTGAAGTTATCAGAAGGATTTCAGACACGTTGCACAATCTTTCATCTGTCAACAGACTAGTCAGTGTGTTTGCTCAATACAGCCAGATCTTTAATCAGGGTAAAAAGACCTAACTTGACAGGCTGCAATTATTTTAATTCATGTGGAAAGACTGCATCTGGGAAAGAACAACCCCATGGACCAGTATAGGTTGGAGGCCGACCTACGGGAAAGCAGCATAGAGGAAAGGCACCTGGGGATCCTGGTGGACAGAAGGATGCCCGCGGTCAGCAACGTGGCCTTGTGGTCAAGAAAGCAAATGCCACCCTGGGGTGCATCAAGAAAAGTGTGTCCAGCAGGTCTAGGGGGTTTCTCCTCCTCCTCTACTCTGCCTTGCTGAGGTCACATCTGCAATACTGTGTCCAGTTCTGGGTCCTTCAGTTCAAGAACGACCTCAGGGGAACTGCTTGAAAGAGTCCAGCGCAGAGCCACAATGATGCTGAAGGCAGTCGCACATCTCCCTTGTGAGGAAAGCCTGAGGGAGCTTGGGCTCTTTAGTTTGGAGAAGAGGAGACTGAGGGGGTCTGCTTCTTGGAGACATTCAAAACCCATCTGGATGCATTACTGTGTGACCTGCCCTGGCAGGGTGGTGGACTCCATGATATTTCGAGGTCCCTTCCAATGCTTAGTATCCTGTGATTCTTTGAGAATTAAATTGTAAGAGAAATTTTGTTTTCAAGCTTACTCTCTTCTAGAACTGAAAACAGATTTCAGACACCTAACAAACTATTCAGCTTCGAGGTTTGTCCTGTCAGAGCTGCAATAACTTTCTGAAAGGACACATGTGATGAAGAAGAAATGTTTTATCTGTATCAACACTTGAAAAGACTTCGTTTTGAAGCACTTTTAGGCTTTCTATGGTACAAAATAAATGCCAAACAGCTTGTTCAGCAACTGCACAATCTTTTCATTCTCCTTTCTGTACCTGTAAAGAGTTTTTTTTGTCAGGAGGGGATCTATGTTCATTTGACAGTCACACTACAACAAAAATCATTTTGATTGCTGACATTCCTCCCTCCACCCTTCCAAGCTGTCTTAAATTGTCAGAAAGAAAACAGAAAATAGAATCTTTGGGCTTCAGGTTGCAAACAATCATTACCACACAGTGGGATTTCTCTATCAAACTTACATCTGCTGTATGCTGGGACATATTGGAGCCCCTGTCAGACACTCAAAACACATAAGCTGCTAGTTCACAGATTTTAGCCTAGAAGCCTTGATGTCATATCAAAAATGTGTGCCACTTTCTTGGGTTTAAGAGGAGCAAAGCCTCCCATAGCCCATACTTCAAGGGATCTCTTGTCTGTGGTTCTGCACCAACATGCAAAAGCTGAACAAAGAGAGCATTTCTACACAGGAGCTAGCAGCAATTTGCTAGCCCTTCACACTGTAATGGCCAGGCAGCTTTGACACAGCCCTGTCACACTGACTCACTGATTTGAATTCACATATCTCCAAACTTATGACCTAGCTACAGTTCTGTAATGACATTGGTGTCATTTTTGCTTGTATTTTTAATTTTATAGATGTAATATGTATTATTATATACCAGGTTTGCTACTTGACAGCTTAGAAAATCCATTATACAAAATAAAAGACATCCAAAGATTCTCAAAACCTTGCGTACTTCTTCCTGAATGCAAATACCTACTGTTATCTCCTGCTCTCCCCCCAGCCCACAGAGGGGCAGTTCCTTGGCTCCTACGAAGCGTCATAGTTCTGTTCACTGTCACCACCAGAAGACACAACCAGGATTTTTGCACTTTTTCTACACTGTTAAAGTGTGAAAAGAGGAACTTTGGTGGTTTCTTGTTTGACATCACCAGAAGGCCAGAGGGGGCACTAGTTTGAGACTTTCTGATGTGGTTTAGGTAGCCACTTAGGTCATACAGCTCTTAGAAGTCTTAGTAGTCTCTTCCTTTGAAAAAATCTTTTCTTATGAAAACTCTGTGCTCAGAAATATAAAACAGAAGCAGAAATATACAGGAATAGATTTCAAAGAGGTCGCTGACCAAAATGGAGCAGGTGAGAAATAGTTCAGCTACCACTCTATTCCTTTGGTTTATCATCTCTCTGAGTGAAAAGACTGGGGCTGACACTGTGCTATGAGAAGCTACTCAGAGCAGAGTGTAAGTAAAGTTTATCGAATTCTGCAGTTGAAAAAAAAAAACAAAAAACAACAAAACCAGACAAGCTTTTAGATACAAGAGTTTTGGGTTGGGTCCCTTGCAGCTATAGCAACACTCCTAATAAATGTTACTTCTAGAAGGGCTGAAATGTCCTTACATGCTACTCCAGGTAAATAAGCCCCACAACAGTTCTCAAGTACATGAGGGAACTACTTCACAGAATCACACAATCACACAATGTCAGCGGTGAGTGAAACTTCAAAGGATCATAGAATCATAGAATGGTAAGGTTGGAAGGGACCTCAAGGATCATCTAGTTCCAACTCCCTGACATAGGCAGGGACACCTCCCACTAGTACAGGTTACTCAAGGCCTCATCTGGCCTTGAACACCTCCAGGGAAGGAGCAGCCATGACCTCCCTGGGCAACCTGTTCCAGTGTCTCACCACCCTCACTGTAAAGAACTTCCTCCTAACATCATGGAGTCCAAGCCTCAGACCTAGAGCAGGTCACACATGAATGCATCCAGGTGGGTTTGGAATGTCTCTAGAAAAGAAGAGTCCCCAACTCCACCTGCTGCTGCAGCTCTCTGAAAGGAACAGACCTGTTGCCACCAGACTGAAGTTTCTGTTTCTGTAACCAAGGTGCAGACATGAAATGAATGGTCAAGACAAAGGCAGCGAAATGCCTCAAGGGCCAATCTGAAGTGAAAGAGAACAGTAAACTGTGAATCATCAGGAAAATAAAGTGAAAAAAAAAAAAAGTCCAAGTACATTCAGGCAGAGGCAGACACACACTGGTATTTCTCAAGGTGGATTGGGATGATAAAAATAATGACCTTTTTTATTTCCTCTACCCCATTTGATTTTCTAGTACTAAAAATATTACAAGTACCTGAAGTGTAAGGCAGAGTAAACCTCCATTATCACTCCAGAGACTTGGCACTTTGCTCATTAGGCTCCATAGGATCTAACTGAGTGACCTTGTTTAGTGGGAAGGCACAGATGGAGACTGTCAGTAAATCTTGTTAATGTAACAAGTATTCCTACTGTTAGATGAGGTTTGCACCTCATTGAAGCCTTTCTATCCCAAATAAACAACCACCACTCCCTCCTACCAGGTTCAGCCCCCTCACTCCGTGCCACCAGGTACTCCAGAATTTGTTTTTACTGTGAATTACCAAAAAAAGCACATCTTGCTGTGAGTGTAGGATGATCTTTCTCTCAAAGGCAGGCAAGCACCTTGCTTCTAGACAAAGTGATGTCTGTTGTTAAATTTGGAAGTGGTACCTGATAAACCAAACAGCTTGCTTCTGCTGCAAAGCTTTTCCTGAGCTTAAAAAGTACTTTTATGACAGAAACGCAGATGTTTCTTAGATTCATGCTCACCCAGTTGTACTACACAATACATAGGACAATAAATAATAACTGATACATAAAACAGTTGTAAGTAGTTTAACATTTTAGGATGGTTTCTGTGAGAAAATAAAAAGCTGCCTTCAAACCACATTCAGCTTCTAAAAGATAAAGTTAAAAAGGTGACATCACCTCAGCTGAATGGAACCTCTCTCTTTGGGTAAAAGAAAAAGGATACAAGACTCGCTGGAATATGGAAGTAAAATTGAGTGTTGCAAAACATCTCTTTGACCCTGAACATTGTGATTGATTCCACTCTGAATAAGCACTCATGTTTCCAAAGTGCTTGGCGTAGTTTAAGCAGAGCAGCAAAATGAAGTGGTTGAATTGGTGACCCCTATTTTTAATTTCTGTCCTCAGATTTCTTTGTAAGACTTCTCAGCCTAAATGGGATTGTGAAAGCACAGGCTGAAATCAACAGCTTGGTATCATTTTAAATTATATGCCACCATTCTATCCTGGTTTGCAGATGGAAGAATCGCGGAATCACAGAATCATTTCAGTAGGAACCCTCTAAGATCTTCAAGTCCAACCATCAACCCAACATGACCATGGCCACTCAACTATATCCCCAAGTGCCATGGCTACAGGGTTTTCTTAACGCCTCCAGGGATGGGGACTCCACCACCTTCCTGGGCAGCCTGTTCCAACACCTGACCACTCTTGCAGGGAAGACATTTTTCCTAATCTGCAGCTTAAACCTTTCCTGGAACAATATGAGGCTACCTTCTTTCATTCTGTCACTTGATATTAAGGAGAAGAGACTGATCCCCACATCACTACAAACACCTTTCAAGTAGTTGTAGAGAGCAATGAGGTCTCCCTTCAGCTTCCTGCAGTCTGATCAAGCTCAAAATGGGAACTGGAGATGAGTCTGCATTCTCTTTTCCATCACCCCTTTGTTCTACAGGCTAGTCGATTTTAGAGTTAAACAAAAAAGAAAGAACAGCCCTGTTCTCCTATGCCTACCCCTGCACGAAGAGCTGACTCTAGAGGGATCTCCATAGGAGGTCCTGATGGCTTTGATTGTTGAGACAGAGGAGAAAGAACAGACAAAAGAAGCCACACCGCTTCTGCCTTTCAATCCCTCACCCCTCTCTCAAAAGCCAAGAAGGTTCACAAGCCATCACCATTCACAGATTGCTCAGGACTATGGTCCACAGTGTTTGGTTGGTTGATTTTCAATGTATTAATTCACTTCCATGTATTTTCCTGCCAAGTTCTTTCTGTTTCCCATGTTCAAACACTTTTTTATTAGTTAAAACCTCTCTTTGCTACTTGTTACTGTAGGGAATATAAGAAGAAATTAAATTTGGGGCACTAAAGATCATCCCAGGCAGAGGATAAAACCTTCCTGCAAGCTTAATTAAAAGAAAAAGATGGTCTGGTAACAGATAATACATTGTTAACTAGGCACCAAAAGTAGGAGCAGGCCTGCAGAAAAGGACAGACTATCATTAAGGAAATCTTTAATTGCATAGAAACTGATGTCCAGATACTGCTACCACAAGAATGCTCCCCAGGATCCAATGGGAAAGAAATTAGCAGAGTCCATTAAACAGATAAATGGGGCAGAGGAAGTCAGGTTAGGTAGAAATATGTTGGAGATATTTGTTTAGAAGCATGGTACTGGCAAATTGTTCTCAACATTCCTATTGGTAAGCTTTGAATTGTAGTGGTTTCTCTTCATCTCGGCTTCAGAGTTTTAGACAAGAAGTGTCCTTCTATCTCTGCTCTCCCTTACTGAGGCCACATCTGGGGTCCAGTGCTGGGGTTCTACATTTGACAGAGACAAGAAAATACTAGAGAGAGTCCATCTACAAAGATGTTGTGGGGACTGAAGCATCTCTGTGAGGAGGAAAGGCTGAGAGCCCTGGGGCTGTTGAGCCTGCAGAAGAGCAGCCCGAGAGAGGATCTGATCAATGCATAGAAATACGTGTAGGGTGGAGGTCACGAGGATGGGGCTGGGCTCTTCTCAGTGGTGCCCAGTGACAGAATAAGGGGCAGCAGGGCCAAACTGGAACCCAGGAGGTTTCACTTGAACTTAAGGAAAAAATTCTATCCTGTGAGGGTGCTGGAGCCTTGGCTTAGGCTGCCCAGGGAGGTTGTGGAGTCTCATTCTCCAGACAGATTCCAAACTGCAACCTGCTGGGGGGGGCTCTGCTCTAGCAAGGGGGTTGGACTAGGTGATCCCCAGAGGTTCCTTCCAAAACCTAAGATGCTGGGATTCTGTCAAGTGAAATTATGACCCAGTATGATCCACCATGCCAAAGACGTGTCCTATGTGTGTGGCAAAAGGTTAAAAAGTCAGATGACTGCTGTAGGTGCTTCTCATCTTATATAAAAGGAGTTATTAAATTCTTTTGTTCCTTTATTTTCTTTCACTCAAGTTTTGACCTGTCAAAGGCTCACCCATCTGAAGCTATTCCACAGCATAAGAAATAAAGACATCTGGGTTTGGACAGTACAACTTCAGATTATTCCTTTGATAAAATGATCCCTTGCTAAGTGTCTGTGGATACTCTGGAAGCCTGGCTACAAAACACTGCACATTGAACACAAAACATCCTCTGCTAAATTCTGCAAATAATATAGTAACAAGAAAATTTTGAAGGAAGTGTTTTCATTTTACCCTTTCTTTCAGTGAGTTCTAATCAGGACTTTAAACAATGTAAGCTGTCACCTGTGCAAATTTTGACTGCTGTAGTAAAACAGAAGCAGTGAAGCTCTCATAAATTAACTTTATTCTTTGTAAGGTTGATAGGTTGGGATGAACAAGGCTTTTCTTTGACTTGCTTAGCTCCATGCAGGCTCTTTACTTAGATTGACAGAATGGTTTGGGTTGGAAGGAACCTTGAAAATCATCTAGTTCAAACCCTCCTGCCATGGGCTGGGACACCTTCTACTAGAGCAGTTGCTCAAGGCCTCTTTCAGTCTGGCCTTGAACACCTTCAGGAAGGGGACATCCACAACCTCCCTCAGCAACTTGTTCCAGTGTCTCACCACCTTCACTGCAAAGAATTTCTTCCTAATCTCCAGTCTAAATCTACCCTTGTCAAGCATCAATCTATTCCCTCTCATCCTGTATTTATAAGCCCTTGTCAAATGTCCCTTCCCAGTCTTTCTGTAGGCCCCCTTCACATGTTGGAAGGCTGTTCTAAGGTTTCCCTAGGGCCTTCGCTTCTCCAGGCTGAACAGCCCCAACTCTTTCAGTCTGTCTCCACAGGGGTTCTTGTTACAATAGCTCTGTGTTTTAGTGAGCAGAGAATTCCCAGTGTCCTGCCCTACACCTGTTACTGCAGGTGTTTATAATGATGGAATATTAAGCCTTAGTAATTCTCACTTGTAATGATTTGCTTTCATAGCTACTTGATGCAGCCATGGAAGCAGAGTCTTAGAGTGTTCCTGCATCAATCCAGACACACCTCTGGAGAAAATACTCTGGTCCTGAGAATATCTCACTCCTTCAATGAAAGCCTGAGGCAGTTGGAAGAAATGGAGACTGAAATTCGGGTTGCTATCATTTTATCAAAGCAGAAGTACCTTTTCCCCAGGGTAATTCAGAAGATATTTCCACTGCTAGTTGATTTTGGCCAGTTCATCCTAAACTCTCCAGATTTTTGGTGAGATGATGTTTTTCATTGCATTCAGATGCAATGAACGTATTTCTTGATGCATTTCAAGTTCATCATCTCAGGAGGGAAGAGAATTCTAGAACAATGGAATTATATAGGCTGGAAAAGTCCTTTACAATGAAGTCTAGTCATTATCCCAGGACAGCCAGGTCACCACTAAGCCATGACCCTCAGCACCACATCTCCACAGTTTTGACATACCTCCAGGCATAGGGACTCTGCCACTGTCCAGTGCAGCCTGGCCCAGGCCTTGACAACAGGGAAGAAATTTTTCCACATGTCCAACCTAAATCCAAACCCTATGCACAACAGTCTCACAAAAGTTGATAACTAAACTCTACTAATGCTCTGAAAGAGCATTACTATTATTTTTCTCTAGTCACACATGATATGCAAAATAATCTTACAAGGAACCTGGAGTTTAATAGTGATTGGCATCAGCTCCAATGACCTTGGTATGTGTCAGGGCATGGATTATTGCTCCAATCAATGCAAAGCCATTTCCAATCAAGGGAAACAACTGCACATTGCTTTGCCCTGATCCATTTTCAGATAGTATTTTTCCAGCCTCCCATGGATTTGCAGCTGCTCAATTACAGTCTAATTGCATGACCCCTGCAGAGCAACACCCAAGGATTGTTACTGGTACACGGTGACATTCAGAATGAAGTGAATACGGTGAAGCTTGCAGTTCACACAGGAAATGTACCAAGTGAAGAAAGATGTCACATTAAGTTACAAGTGTCACATATGTCCTTGTTTACAAAACCTCTAGAGTGCTGGGATGGCTGTAAAATACCCATCTTATTCATAGAATAGCTTAGGTTGGAAGGGGCCTTAAAGATCATCTGGTTCCAACCCCTCTGCCACAGACAGAGACACCTTCTACCAGAGCAGCTTGCTCAAGGCCTCATTCAGTCTGGCTTTCAACACCTCCAGAGAGGGGATACCCACAACCTCCCTGGGCAACCTGTTCCAGTGTCTCACAACGCCCATTGGAAAGAATTCTATGATGATTTGGGAGTTACCTGCCCCGCCCCCACAATGAAATTCATCCAGACTAGACTCAGCCAGCTGGAAGTTAAGAAATGAAGCTACATTTACAGCTTATCACAATATACAAGCATATATATATAATAATAGACATGAATATTTACAGAAATATACAAGTTAAATGTAATACTGAAACACAATACCCCTCCCAGAAATCAGAGTCCCCAGGAGGATCCCAACCCAAACCTTGCCCCCCTTTTTCTTCCTTTTTCCCTCCCTTCAGCAATAACCAGATCAATCCCCATTATCTCTCACGTGATAAATCTGGAGAGATCTGAGGTGAGATGTCAAAAAGCTGACGAGGAGGTTAGAGGAAATAAAGGGTTTAGATCGAATTAGAGTTAAAGCAGAAAGGAGCCATGGACTGCCAGACTGAAAAGGAGTTGAACAACAACTACTGAGAACTCAGAAGTGTGTGAGAAGTGAGTGTCTTAATCTATATTTTGTCTAGCTGCACTTCTCAGCAGAAGAATGAGTGGTATAGGTTACTCTTGTTGTTTTTCTTTCTTCTCACAGCTAAGGATTTCATTTCTCTCAGTAAAAAATATTCCAATTAGCCTCAAACCAGCACAAATTCCTTCCTAATCTACAGTCTAAGCTTGATCTTCTCAAGCTTCTACCCATTCCCTCTTGTTACATCACTACAAGCCCTTGTAAAAGGTCCCTCCCCAGCTCTCCTTTAGCGCCCTTCAGGTACTAGAAGGCTGCTTTAAGGTCTGCCCAGAGCTTTCTCCTCTCCAGGCTGAACAGTCGTACCTCTCTCAGCCTGTCCCCAGAGGAGAGGTTCTCCAGCCCTTTGATCTCTTCATGGTCTCCTTTGGAGCCACTCCAGCAGCTCCATGTTCCTCTTATGCTGGCGGCACTAGAAGTGGACACACGTGGGGACTCACCAGAGCAGAGCAAAGGGGCAGAATTCTCTCACCCTGCTGGTCACACTGCTTTGGATGCAGCCCCACACACAGCTGCCTTCTGGCCTGCAGGCACACACACCACACACCACGCACCCCATTAAATTATTGCAGGACATACAGAAACAGACACTCAAAGTTGCATGCTGCTACTTCACAGAAGAACGAAATAGAAGGAAACTACCAGATGTGGTGGCTTATATATAGCAAAGTATCTGCTGAATTTCCTTGTTAAACCTAAGCAAACATCTTTTAGCAGTTCTAGGACACCAAAAAAATTCAGAAGTCACTGGGGAGTCACCTTCAATCTTCCAAATATGCCAAGCCTTTGTGCTTTTGGACATTTTCTGTTCCCGGTAGCCATTTTTCATATTGCTAGAACCTAAATTTCTGTTGGTTCATCATGCAATAAAGGCCTTCTATCAACACAGAGCAATGGTTTACATCAGGACAGTTCAGTACGGGGAGTGGAAGATGCTGTTTCTCTTTGAAGTAGCAGTGGGAAAATAGTCCAATGTCATTCCCCAAGCTGAGCTTTTCTGTAAGATGGGAGATTGCTGGTTTAATCTCATTAAAAGTGTGGTACTGAACTCAAGGGCCAGGAGAGCTGAAGTCTCCACTTAAGATAGGTCACCCAGTTCTGCGTTAGGACACAAACAAAATTTATACACTTGGAATGTGTGGAGCTCTAGGCTGGATACATCAACCAGACAAATCTCCCTGCTCCCACAAAAAGGCCACATATTCTGCAATTATTTCTGAGGATTTTTAGGGTGAAAAACTTCCCCCCCCCAAAGGTGCTTAACCTGTCTCATTTTTTCACTCTTACAAACCCTGAATTCTGAAATAAAGTGGTGAGAGAGAGTACTGGGTAATTTTGGAGCCACTGCTTAGAAGAAAGGACTCTGAAACGAGCTCTAACTTAGAGGAAACCTTTCCACCTGCCTTGCAGAGCAGCTGAAAGCTATTCTTTGCAGACTCATTGGGGATAGCTCTTGCTTGTGTATGCCTTGACACTGGGCTTTGCAACTATAAAGGTGTTAGTAAATCGCATCTTGCCAGCTCCTAGGGAAAAAACAGAATAGCTTATTCCCAAAGGCCCTCATTCTGTAAAGTGAGAAGAGAAGCTTCAGCTCTGTAAAATAAACATTTCTTAAGCAAGAGAAAAAAATAATTAGCGTGGACTAATATTGAAATACAAGAATGCCAAGGCCAAGCAAATATTCAGTAAGTATATTCAGACCATTTCCAAGGAGAACTGAAGACTGAGTTTGTTAACATTCAGCTCTGCAGAGATAATTCAAGGCTTGTTATGTCACCCTGATGGTGAACATCAACTCCTGAAGCCTGAGGTGATGGGAACAGAAGAAGCCACCAAGAACTGATAACTATAAACCACCTTATTTTTCAGTGAGAAAAGTAGAATATTTCAGAGTATCCATAGTTTCACAAGCATCTCCTTAGATAATAACTAAAGCAACCCCTTAATGAAGTTTGGCTTATTTGACGTCTCGACATCAAGGAACTGGATGGAAGTTGAAAACAGACTTCTACTGCTTCACACCAGCAAGAGGCTGAGAAAGGATGCCATAAGAGATTAGCTGGACTATGGGAATATTCTACCACAGTTGTGGGAAGTCACCAGGAAAATCTCTCTAATAACGCTAATTCCAAAGTAAACTTAATTCACACAAGAGACCTGAGATGTTGATGTTGCAATGAAGATCGGGCTCTTGTTCACAAAACCTTTTTAAGCTCATATTGTAACAGGGTAAATGTACAGCACAGGGCATCTGTAATTTAGGACAAAGATCCTGTGGGGTGATACAGAAAAGTGTTTTCATTTTCACAATAAACCAATAGTGCCAAAGGTAAATGCAGGGATGAAAGGAGCTGGACAACCAAGAGTTAGTGTCTTTAGTTCCCATGCTAGATGCTCTTCTCTGTAGCCCAAAGACTGGCAACAGTTTCTATATCTTGCTCAGACCTTACAAACTTACTATATTTTTAATTGTTGTTCTCAGTTTGTTTTCTCATCTCCAGCTGTATCTAATTGCTGTTGGAAAATTGTTGCTTTGCTGAACTTTCACTGTTGTATTACTGGGAATGAAAGGTAGATTTAATCACAGACTAACACAGAACATTAAGGGTTGGAAGGCACCTCCAGAGATCATTGAGTCCAAAACCCATGCCAGAGCAGGATCACCTTCAGTAGGTCACACAGGAAGACATACAGGTGAGTTTTACATGTCTCCAGAGAAGGAGACTCCACAAGCTGTCTGGACAGCCTGCTCCAGGGCTCTGGTACCCTCACAGGGAAAAAGTTTTTCCTTATGTTCACATGGAACATCCTTTGCTCCAGCTTGCACCCACTCCCCCTTGTCCTATCACTGGACACCACTGAGCAGAGCCTGGCTCTCTCCTCCTGACACTAGCCTGCACATCTTTGCCAACATGAATGAAGTCACCCCTCAGACTCCTCTAGGCTCAAGAGCCCCAGCTCCCTCAGCCTCTCCTAACAAGAGAGATGTTCCACTGTCTTCAGCATCTTTGTGGTTCTGTGCTGGACTCTCTCAAGCAGTTCCTTGAGGTCTTTCTTGAGCTGAGGGGCCCGGACCTGGACACAATACTCCAGATACAGCCTCACCAGGACAAAGTAGAGGAGGAGAGAAATCTGCCTGAAGATGCTCCTGCCCATGGCAAGGAGGTTTGAGTAGGTATCTCTGAGACGTCCTCCAACCTTAGCCACTCTATGACTTAAGAAAATCATTCCACCAGTCTTCATCATCCTTTTCCAGACAAATACCCTAAAAGAGCAGCAGGTATTTCTTTGTGACAATGCTTATCTACTTGACCAGTAAGATCCTCTGATATCTTAAGGGTAATTCATGCAATTAGAAGAAACAGGTGAAACACATAAGGACAGTAAATGTGAGATAATCAGAGAATGACAGGGAGAGAAGCTGCATAACATGGCTCTCAGTGTTCATTGCTATAATAATTTCTAACACTGGTCTGATACAGAGCATAATGCTTCAAAACATTAACCATAAGCCATGCTGCAAGTACATGTTTATTGCTTTTGTAGTTACTATGATTCAAGCACCCACTTCAGATGCCTTCCTAAGTGAGGTTACAGGGAGAAACAGTCTATTCTAGAGCCCTTGCTACAAGTATTACCACTTCTGATTGTACTTCCACTCTGTCTCTTAAGAAGCCTTCATTACTCAGAAATAAATCCCTCTCAAGCCTTCTTGGAGATCTTTTATGATGAATATTATAGAAAGGCAGGTGTATGCCCTGTCAGATTGTTGTAGAGGCATTGTTAACAGTAAAGAAAGTGAAAAACAAATGTGACATTCTCAGAGGGCACAAGAGAAGACTGTTTTCTTCTAGGTATTTGAGCATAGCTTTCATCTCAATCCAGGACTAAACCAGTTTGGTTAGCTTGCATGCTGCTGCTTCTTTTCTCCTTGCTTGCGGTGTGGAAGAGTGAGGAAGCACGGCTTCCTTCTGGCATGGAAAGAGCTGACAGAAATGGGTTTTCTTCTCCAGTGTGACTCTGTTTCTAGAAACAGTCTGTTCCACAGTGACCTGGGGACAAGCCCAGTTGTCTCTTTAAGCCTCCAGTGTTCCTATCTCCTGTCAAGAACTGTGATCACAGCTGAAAGTATGTAGCACAAGCAGCAAGAGGCAATCCGGAGCTACAGTTTGAATGTTAGTGCACTTTCCTTGTGCAGGATTTTGTACTAACAGATCTGGTGCAGAGAGTGAAAGGCAAATTCAGTGTGATTAGAGCAAGCTATATTGTTAAGCAGTCACTGATGTTCCAGGAGGTGCTTCTTCGCATACCTATGTGAAATTACAGTATCTATGTCTGGAATATCAATGTCTTAACAGAAGTCCTTCTGCCTCATCAGATTCTGAGGGACTTTCTCCAGATCACTTAGCATTAGCTTTATTCTTTCCAGTGTCAATGTTCAGGTTAAACCCAGGAGGCATGAACTGTCAATCCCTGTTCTGGGAATATACAGAACCTATGGAGAGAATGATCTCTGTGTAAGACTGTACCATGGGCAGGTTGACTTTTGAGGAGAAAGTTCTTCACTGAGAGAGTCATTGGCTACTGGAATGGGCTGCCTGGGGAGGTGGTGGAGTCACCGTCCCTGGAGGTGTTCAAGGTGGGTTTGGATGTGGCACTTGGTGCCATGGTCTAGTCTTGAGGTCTGTGGTGATGGGTTGGACTTGATGATCTTTGAGGTCTCTTCCAACCCTGGTGATACTGTGATACTGTGACTAACACACTCTAGATTCCCCTCCCTCTCTTGCATGGGCTTAGAGGATATGGTTTGACTGCTTTCAGTTCTAGAGGTTTAGTTGGGATGTAATGTTAGGAATCACAAAGCCAGTCCTGAATGCTGTTACTGATGGAAAATAAAACTCGTGCTGTGTGTAGATGCTGAAAAGAAACTTCGTGGTTATGTCCAGTGAGAGGGAGCCCACGGGAGCTGTTCTATCAATTGCATTTGGACAAAGCAGAGAAACACTACTTGCTGGTGATACAACAGTCATTTATAGCCTCCATCTGCTGCTGAACACAGAACTCAGGCTTTTAGCCTTTTGCTCTCTGCAGGGAGCTGGTTTGAATCAGTCATCTTAGACTCAGACAAAGGGGTAAAAGCCAGCAGTCCTTTCTGTCACTTAAGAAACCAGCACCCAGAACCAGCAAAGGGTTAGCACAGGGTGCCTCAAGCACATACACAATTCCAGGAATTCCTTTTATTTTGTGTAAACATACTTCAGCTTCAACACCTCTGTAAGCCTGGCCTTGGCACAGCCATGTCTGCCTTATTCTTCCCTACTCTCTCCCTATAGCTTCCATAGGCAAACCCACAGCCACACTCATTGGACTGCAGGTTATGGTGAAGAACATAGGTTCATGGATTCATAGAATGCTTGGGGTTCAAAGTGATCTAAGAGAAAATCGAGTTCCAAGACTCCTGCCATGGCTATGATCCAGCCTGGCCTTGAACACCTCCAGGAAGGGGCATCCACAACCTGCCTGGGCAATCTGTTCCAGTGTTTCACCACCCTCACTGGAAAGGATTTCTTCCTAATCTCCAGTCTCAAACTGCCCTCCTCAAGGTCAACACTGTTCCCTCTCATCCTATTACCACAAGCCCTTGTAAAAGGTTTCTCCTCAGCTCTTTTGTAACCCACATCAGATACCAGAAGGCCGCTCTAAGGTCTCCCTGGAGTCTTCTTTTCTCTATGCTGAACAGAAGCAACTCTCTCAGCCTATCCCTAGAGAGAAGACTCTCCAGCTCTCTGATCATCTTCCCAGCCTACTCTGGACCTGCTCCAGTAGTAGGAGCATGTCCCACTTATGCTGGGGGCACCAGAACTGGACACAGTGCTCCAGGTGTGGTCTCAGCAGAGCAGAAGGGCAGAATCCCCTCCCTGTTCTGCTGCTCTCCCTGCTTTGGATGCAGCCCAGCACACAGCTGCTTTCTGGGTTGCCAGTGACCACTACTGGCTCATGGTGCATTTTTCTTTTTCCATCAATAGACACCCTTAAATCCATCTTATGTAGTTGTAGTTGAGAATGTTTTTTTATCTCCAAAACAATTCAGGTGAATCACTAATAATGTGTTAGACAATGCAAAAAGCACAGAAGATGTACTTCAGCCAACACTTTGCCCTCCATATTAATTGTAACCGAGCCTCTCCCAAATGATTTGCTCCTTACAGCCTATTCCTATCCTCATGCAATTCACCACACACTCCCTAGTCTGCTCTCACTGCTCTCTTCTTCAGCAGCTTCCTGATCACTTAATAATCTTGACTCTTGACATTTAAGAGTCTGCTTGGCTTTAGAAACATGCTAAATCCACCATGCTAATCTCCAACTCACCCATCTCATTGCTCCATTTTCCACTTACTCTCCAGATGGGCTCCTTTAAAATATTTTCTCTGTGGTTTGCAGGTTTATTTTGTACTGCCTGGATTTTATTTTTCTTTTTTTAAAGTTTCCCTCTCTAAAAGAAGAACAACCAGCGATTGCCTGAAAATCTCCCTTACTCTCCCAGTTTTCAAGCCTCAAACAATGCCAGATACACTTATTTCTCACTGCCATGGAGCTACTGCCCAAAGTTGCTGTTCATCTGCTGCTCAATCCTCTCTATTTTTAATGGTTTTTCTTTCCAGTTTTCAAAAGCCCATGTGCTTTTTCAGAATGTTCTCCTTATTATCTCAATTTTTCAAACACATTCTGCGATACCTCCTCCAGCAAGTGCTGAAAGTGGGAAGAGAGAAAAAGAAAAGGCCAGTACAGCTGTTCCAATCTCCTTCCACCCCTTCCCCTAGTGAAATTAACACCTCCCTCACTTCAGAAAGGAGATTTTCAAGTCTGTTTTTTTTTCCAAATCATCAGATGGTTGCTTATCCCCCCAAAAGGTACTATGGGATACTGTGCAATAACAAACATATCTATTCTGGGGTCCAGAAGGTTTCCCTTTCCTTTAAATGCTGCCAAAGCCACACAGCATTTTTGGGTCTGTTAAAACACATCTAAGAGCAGACTGTGCAAACTCCTGTGAGTGAAGCTGCTAGAGGTCAGGGAGGCTTCTCTCCCGAGTGTCAGGATAAAAGGAACTCAATTCTGGGGCCCTCACTACAGGAAAGACATTGAGGTGCTTGGAGCAGGCACAGAGAAGGGCAACAAAGCTAGTGAAGGAACAGGTCTGGTGAGGAGCAGCTGAGGGAACTGGGGTTGTTTAGCCAGGGCAAAAGGAGGCTGGAGGGAGACCTTATTTCTTACTACAACTCCATGAAAGGAGGTTGGAATGAGGTGGGATTGGTCTCTTCTCCCTAGTACCAAGTCATAGGACAAGAAGAAATGACCTCAAGTTGCCTACATTCTCTACAACTGGCCTCATTCCCTACAATTCCATAAAATGAAGTTGGAGTGAGGTGGCAGTTGGTTTCTTTTCCCATGGAGTAAGTGATAGAACAAGAAGAAACCGTCTCAAGTTGCACCAGGTGAGGTTTAGGTTGGACATTAGAAGAAACTTCTTCACTGAAAGAGTTCTCTCACTGGAATAAGCTGCCCAGGGAGGTGGCTGAATCCCCATCCCTGAGGGTGTTTTGAAGAGGCAGAGATGTGCTGCTGTGGGGCACGGTTTAGCACCAGACTTGACAGAGTTAGAGAATGATTAGACTGGATGATCTTATAGGGCTTTGTCAACTAATATGATTCTCTGGGTCTATGAAATAATGGCAATCTTTTACTTTTTAAAGAAATCTTGTGCTGCTGGATGACTACTGCAGTCTCTGTGATGGCTCAGGAGCTTTCAGTCACAATGACCTGCTGACTCTATCTTTCATTTTACTTGAAGAGAGCAGCTAATAGCGGCATGGACCTGCTTGGTTGATCTCTCTCTCTCTCTGTCTACGATGCTTTGGCTTGAAAAACCAGGTTCAGCAGCAGGTGTTGCATTTAGAAGCACAGCCCTTTCAGCATCTGCTGCTCACTGACTCAGAAAGAGCACTGACAACAGCTGGCCTTGTTTGCTTCCCTTTCACTTCAAAGACAGCTGCTGTGGTAGATACTGCACTAGGAGGAGAAGGAAGATTGGAGTCAATCCTTGAACTTTGCATCTTTATTTAATGAGGGTAGGTCATGTTCTCGAATTTCTTCTGTTTCAGAAGGTTTGGTGGGAAGGAGGGGATGCATGCTGAGTAATACAGCTTATTTGACTTCATAGAATCATAGAACGGGTTGGGTTGGAAGGCACCTTCAAAGGTCATCTAGTCCAACTCCTCTGCAGTCAGCAGGGACATCCTCCACTAGATCAGGTTGCTCAGAGCCTTGTTGAGCCTAACCTTAAACAGCTCGAAGGATGAGGCTCCAGCTCCCTCCCAAGGCAACCTGTTCTACCACCTTCATGGTGCAGAAGTTGTTCCTAATATCCAATCTAAATCTGCTCTTCTCTCATTTCAAACCATTGCCCCTCATCCTGTCACTGCAGGTCTTGGGAAACAGTTCCTCTGTAACCTTCTTGTAGGCCTCCTTCAGGTGCTGGAAGGCTGCTATTAGGTCTCCATGGAGTTTTGCACAGACGGTGCAGGGATGGCAGCCTACAGCAGACTCGGGCCTCAGGAAACAGGAAATATTTCATCTTTACTTAGCAGCAAGAGAGCACATTTCAGCTACCAGTAACAGAGGCTTTCCTTTATTTGGTGTCAGGGAGAACTCGAAACATAGTGAGGTGGATGTTGGTTTCTTCTCTCTAATATCAAGTGATAGCACAAGCAGAAATGAGCTCAAGCTGTCCCAGGGGAGGCTTAGGTTGGATATTAAGGAAAAAAAAATTTACTGCAAGAGTGGTCAGGCACTGGAACAGGCTGCCCAGAGGTGTGGTGGAGTCACCACCCCTGAAAGGTGTTCAAAACACATGCAGACATGGCACTTTGGGACATGGTTTACTGGTCATGGAGTTGATGGTTGGACTCAACAATCTTGGAGGTCTTTTCCAACCCAAACAAACTTAGAATTTTAAAATTAAGACATCTGTTTGTTTCCTTAGACTATGTTCTGTCATGAAGCCTTATCTTCCAGTAACCTTTTAGCAAATGCAAAGTGATGTTTGGCTTCTCTCTTAAACTTTCCAGCTTTAAGGTGGCTGTTCCAGCACCACACTGCCTGCAAGTGTCCGTAAAATCAGGTTGTGAAGGTGAGAAGCATCCCACAAGGTTTTATTTGGCTCCTCTTAGTTTGTTTAGATTAGGAAGCTGCTAAGCGCAGTTGTGTGACAACAAACAGCAGTGGTTGTGCTGTGTGTACCTGAGTCCTGGCAGCAGCTGGATATCAGCTGCATTTTAGAGGCAGACTGAGACAAGCACTCACCACAAACAGGCTGTCAAGGTTTATTGTTTTAGCTGCAACAACATTTAAGGGAAGGGAAAACCTTCCAGACCCTAGAAGAGATAGATTTGCTGTTGCATTGTATCCCATAGGATTCTCCACAGCACAAAACCTGGATGGACTTTTCAAGGTGGTTTCTTATGTCTAATTATCCAAGTCTCTGTTGTGCTTTTTGTTACAAACCACTGCTGCAACCTAATCCTGGCAGCCCTACACATCCTGGGTCTGCTGAACAGGATGTTATTACACAGCAGCCAACACAATGTGTCACTACAGCTCAGGAAACAAGGATGGCTGAAACAAAATCCCATGCATCTCCTTTTGCTCTGTGCATTTTCTTTCAAAAACTTCCCAGTCCTCCTGTTCATTCCTGTCAGGAGTTTACAAACCCAAGTAGATCCTAATCTCCACTTTGATTGGAATTTCTGGGAGAAAGACCACTGCTTTTCATTTATGCTTGAGACTTGTCAGAGGAGCATGGTCTCCCACTGCAACTGTTGCCACCAGTGGGCAACCTGCTCTGTGAGACCCGTGACATGTCAATGGTGAGGCTCACAGTCATGCAGTGATCACATAAACAGCCTATGATGGGTTTGTTCTCGGTGGTCTAATGTGCTACCCATCTGCACCCCATTGCCTTGTGCCGAAGGCTCACATAAGCTGTTGGTGAGCAGGATATGTTGAAGTCCAGCTGCAGCCCTTGCTCTCATACACCTCTGCAAGAAGGTTTCAAGCAGGGGTGTGTGGAAATGCCTTCGACAGCCTCAGGGTATTGAGCAGTGAGGACCCTACCACCCTCAGCGGGGTGCTGGGAGGAAAAGGAGCTGCTGCCTGTTCCTAGTGGTGCTCTGGCAAGTACAACAGCCTTTACTTACTATGGCAAGTATAAACAGTTTGCTGCTGAGATCAACATCAACGAGGGCAGCCTGCAAGAAGCAGTGTAAGCATGGCCAAATCATTTTAAATGATCCCTGTCTGCATGCTTTGGACGATTTGGAACCAAGGCACTAGCTGTTAATAGCCCTTGCAAACAATAGAGGCCCTCACTACAAAAAGGACATTGAGGTGCTGGAGCAGGTCCAGAGAAGGGCTATGAAGCTGGTGAAGGGTCTGGAGAACAGGTGTGGTGAGGAGCAGCTGAGGGAACTGGGGTTGTCTAGCCAGGGCAAAAGTAGACTGGAGGGAGACCTTATTTCTCACTATAACTCCATGAAAGGAGGTTGGAGTGAGGCGGGATTGGTCTCTTCTCCCTAGTACCAAGTCATAGGACAAGAAGAAATGGCCTCAAGTTATACCATGGGAAGTTTAGGTTGAACCTAAAGAAACCTATTCACTGATAAGAGTTTCAAACACCAGAGCAGACTGCCCAGGGAGGTGGTTGAATCCCCACCCCTGAAGATATTTAAAAGAGCCAGAGATGTAGTGCTGAAGGACATAGTTTAGCCCCAGACTTGGTAGAGTTAGAGAATGGTTGGACTCCTTGATATTAAAGGTCTTTTCCAACCAAAACAGTTCTCTGATTCTATAATTATTTATCAGAATATTCCATCTTGCTTTCCCAGTTTTCTGATTTGTGGGAATATGGCCTTAGTTCTGAGGGCATTGCTCATGATCCCCTTCAGACTAATGTACACTAAAGCAGCCTCTGCTGTTATTCCATAAATTCATGTTACTAGTTTCTTTTAGCAGGTTTTGTTGTGTTGCCTACTTTGCACTAACAAAACCCAGTCCCAAGATCACCTGAGGTACCAATTAAAGCTTTGTGAAAGGCTAAAGTCTAGAGAGTGCTTCTGGGGAAGTGTTGCTGGAGACTGATAATTAATGTGATAACTTGATACAACCAATCAGCTTTCCCACAAAACATGAACTTTGAGACTCTACTGATCCACTCTTCTCAGAAATTATAATACAGGTTAGGAAGCTAACTAGGACTAGCCTTAATTTAATACAGTCTGTGATGCACTCTTGTCTTGGGGAATTTTAGTGCACTAAATAAAACTGGTCTCTATAGTAACCAAACCAACAAGGCTCATCCACCAGTAACTGCGGTCCAGTGTTTACTAAGGCACTTACATACTGGAAGCTGTTGTTTCAATGTGGAAACAACAATAACCAGCAGCAAACAAAGCCCCTGTCTCTTTCCCGTGATCTTCAGTTCCCATCAAAACCCATGTTCCTTCTACATTTGAGAAATTATTCCCTTCTTGCTTGAGTCAACCTTTTAAAAGAACCAAACCAAAACAAACATGGCACAATTAAATTTACTGCAAACAAACAGAAGTGATTTTTTTTCTGCCTTTGCAAGAAGAGAAAAATTAGGTGTCATGGATCAGATCAGGAAGCAGCTAGGGAAACTAACAGTTTTAAGCAGGTTCTCTGTTCTCTAAAAAGCCACTTTTGAAAGCTAGGTAGGATGTTATGGTGTGTTCCCAGGTTTGGATATTGTGTCCTAAGTCTCACAGAACTTCTTTTAAAAATATATATTTGGTCTTTTTCATTAATACATTCTAAAGGAGGAAAAGATGGGAGTTGTAAGTGATTGTGACAAAAGGTGTTGCAACTGAACTGACCCTTTTGTTCAGCTTTTGCTCAGAGGAGCTCACATGAAAGCTCATGTGACCCAAGATGACTCCTAAGCTCTCAAGTTCAGGTGTATTTCTCCCCAGACCCCTTTGTGTCTCATTTCCCTTCCTCTGTGCCCTGATTTCCACACTGAAGACTCTTGAATCCATGGGCTGGGGAGGAATAAATTTAAATGACAGGAAACTTGGTGTTTCCTTCCTGACTCTGAAGTGGCTTTGCTGCTATTAGAAGAGAACTTTGTGAGCTAAGACCCTCTTATAGCCTTCTCTCCTGGGTATGTCTGGGTCACTTCTGCTGTTGGAAAAGCTTTTTTTAGC
This sequence comes from Eubucco bourcierii, assembly GCA_013396675.1. Taxonomy (NCBI): domain Eukaryota; kingdom Metazoa; phylum Chordata; class Aves; order Piciformes; family Ramphastidae; genus Eubucco; species Eubucco bourcierii. The sequence goes on along the minus strand of VWZE01013843.1, from coordinate 121,891 downwards.
GTCAAGTGTTTTGAAACCCATGAAAATCAGTGATAAATTCAAGAGCAGAAGAACGTGTTCATATTCTGCATGCATCAGTAAGCCCCACACATTCAGAACTAAGGTCTGGCCACGCAAAGCTACACTGCATTACATTTCAGAGTTTGAGGGTCATTGTGATTGTGTCTACTCACTTTCTTACCATGTTGCATGTCCTTCAGTAATTTGCTTTTTTCAAACCTGTCCCATACAACTCTTTAATGATAATGCAGGAAGAGAAATTGTTTTGCTATAGAAACACAGAATTGCTTTGGTTGGAAAAGACATTAAGGATTACCAAGTCCAAACATTCTCTAACTCTTAACAAGTCTGGAGCTAAATCATGGCCATCAGCACTACATCTATGCGTCTTTGAAACACCTCCAGGGATGGGGATTCAACATCCTCCCTGGGCAGCCTGTTGCAGTGTTTGAGAACCCTTCCAGTAAAGTAGCTCCTTCTAATGTCCAACCTAAATCACCCTTGGTGCAACTTGAGGCCATTCCCTCTCACCTTGTCATTTGTAACTAGGGAAAAGAGACAAAAACCGATCTCACTCTAACGTCCTTTCAGGATCTGTAGAGTACAAAGGTCTCCTCTCAGCCTCTTTCTCTCCAAGCTAAACAACCTCAGTTCCCTCAGGTGCTCTCCAGATCCTATCTTAGTCAAATTTTCATTTGAGGAGCATTTGGAGAGACACAACTAAGCCCTGGAAATCGTCAGGAAGTGCAATAATTCAAACCAATCATTTCTACAGATGCTTCATGAACTCTTAGTTTTCTAACATGTCTCAGCTTATGGAGATATTGCACATTGTTACAAAGGTGACAGTGCCAATGTGGCTTTTTCCAAAGCATCCTGTCACCCTTGTTGTCAGCTTTAAGGACATATGGGCCTCGGAGCTACTGCATATGTCTAAATGGGAACGTGCCTCTCCGCTCCAGCAGCTCTAAGGATATCAGATTTTGTTCTCAGTTGCTTACAAATATGTGTACACAAACAGAAGCTCATCCTAGTCAGCTAATTTCGACTTGTGTTATGATGCTGCTAAAAGTAAAGCTTATTTATAAAACCCATAATCGGGAATTATCCTATGCTAGGTCCCTGATGGGATTTGCACACAAAGACAAGGTCCCATGACTGCCCTAGGAACCCCTGAATCTCCACAGCCTCTGACTTCTGATGGCCTTTGATGTGTGTCTCATTGTGGCACCAGCAAACAAAAGCCACCAATGTCATAGAAATTCCCCCTCTAGTTCAGCCACGTCCTCAGGTGTCTCTGGGGAGAGCCTAAAGTGGACCACTAGAAGACTGTCAGTAAGAGATGTGGAAAAGGGATGTTCTGACACTGGTTCATGTAATGATCAGGCTTCTTTTGGACATGAATTTGTGACCTGAGAACATGGGTAATGGAGGACAACGATACAGCTGCTGAACAGGACAGCTTTATTTTTAAAATGAGTCACAGTGTTCTTGAAAAGGTCCCTTGGACAACAGCAGGACTGACTGCTCATTGATATTTTCCCATGGTGGGCACAGCTGAAAGATCTCTTCAAAAACGGTTATTTCATAGACTTACAAAATCACCAGGTCAGAAAAGACCTTCAGATCACTGAGTCTAACCACAACCTACCATCTCCCCAAACACAAATGTTGGACCATGTCCTTGATTTCCTCATCCAGTGGCTTTTAAACCCCTCCGAGGATGGTGACTCCAGCATGTACTTGGGCAGCCTGTTCCAGTGCCTGATGACTCTTTGGGTGAAGAACTTCTTCCTACTATCCAATCTAAACCTCCCTTAAGGCAACCTGCAACTTACACCTAGCCCATCTTGCTTGAGGGTTTTAGCAGACACTCATAAATTAGGATCATGATGGTAGCAAACCACCATGAATGTCATGAGGTTCAATAACGCAAAGTGCAAGGTTCTGCACTTAGGTTGGGACAATCCTCAACATAAATCCAGACTGGGAGGTGGGAAGACTGAGAACAGCCCTTCAGAGAAGGACTTCAGGGTGTTGGTGGATGAGAAGCTGGACAATGAGCCAGCAATGGGCACTTGCAGCCCAGAAGGCCAATGACAGCCTGGGCTGCATCAAAAGAAGCTTGACCAGCAGATGAAGAAAGGTGATTCTGCTCCTCTGTTCTGCTCTGGTGAGACCTCATCTGGTCTGCTGTGTCCAGCTGTGGGGCCCACAACACAAGAGAGACATGGACCTGATGTAGAAGGTCCACAGGAGGGCCAGGAAGGTGGTCAGAGGGCTGGAGAACCTTTGTTATGAAACAGGCTGAAAGAATTGGGACTGGTCAGCCCAGAGAAGAGGAGGCTCTGGACAGAATTTAGAGCTGCATTTCAGTATCTGAAGGACCAACAGGAAGGCTGGGCCACGACAGTTTAGAAGGGTCCATGGTGATAGGATGAGGGGCAATGGTTTGAAACCGGAGCAGAGGACATTTAGATTGGACATGAGGAGAGTGATGAAATACTGAAACAGGCTGCCCAGGGATGTGGCTGAGGCCTCTGAAGACATTCAAGAGCACACTCAATGTGGCCCTTGGGAGGTCTGATGTAGTTTAGAGGTGTCCCAGCTGAGTGCAAGGTGGTTGGCCAAGATGACCTTTGAGGGTTTCTTCCAAGCTGATGCAATCTGTCAAACACCTTCTCCCAACACAAACCAGCACATGTACAGTTTATACACAGCTCCTTGCACCCTTATGAGATGTACATTTCTTAGGGCTCCACTGATTTTTCTCTAAACATTCTTGTCTCTTTCTCAATTTCTAGTAGTGCTAGCCAGATGATTTCCCCTCTGTTAGTTAGCACCTGTGAAGTCACAGTGGATTATGCTGTCAGAGACACCATAAATTGTTGTAGAAAGATAGAAGCCCTCTCCTGTGAGTTATCAGCCAAGAGATGCCCTTACAAGTATTGCTTTCTTTAACACGTTCACACGCACTATTGTCAGGCTGACTGACAGCAATAAAGATAAAACAATAAAGAAAAGATAAATAACAACAAACAGAAAATAAAGGAAGTAGTGTAAACACTACTGGGAGCTCCAATGGACCACAGAACAGCAGTGAGGATGATGAATACGATAGGCTGAAGATGAATGACTCCCAAAGAGCTATTTCTTTTTGTTTACACTTACATTGATCTGCCTGATTCGGGTAATTTGCATAACTAGAGGTAATGTCCTGTTAAAAACCATGATAGAAGGTTTTGATTACAGTCTGTGCATCTCCATGCTAGGCCGCAAAAGAGACATTTTGAAGGCTGTGTACAAATGAATAAAGGAACAGAGAGAAAGGAGGAGTCTTTCTCTGGAAGGATTCTTGGTTGATACAACTCTGAGTCCCAATTCATAAAACACACCTTTTTGTATGACATTAATCCATTTTCCAATAACTTACACATGTAAATGCGTGATTAGGAGAAGTTATAAAATACTCCATCACCAATTCACTGAGACACTTTCTTATTTAAAAGGATGGTTGAAGACAGCTCTTGCACAAACTTACACATGTAAATACTTGATTAGGAGAAGTTATAAAATATTCCATCACCAATTCACTGAGACACTTTCTTATTTAAAAAGATGGTTGAAGACAGCTCTTGCACAAAGGCCCTGAAAAAGGTAGCCCACCCTACCCAGTTTACTACAGAGGTCACCAAGATGATCAGAGGGCTGGAGCACCTCTACTCTGAGGATAAGTGAGGAGGGAGGAGTTCAGGACAAGTGGACTCTTGAGCTGGGTGATGCGGTCGGGGAGCAGTGTGTTCCCCTGGAAATCCATGAGGAATTAGTTCAGGACCTGCTGAGCCACTTGGACACCCACAAGTCCATGGGACCTGATGGGATCCATCCTAGGGTGCTGAGAGAGCTGGCAGATGAGCTGGCCAAGCCACTCTCCATCATCTTCCACCAGTCCTGGCTCACAGGAGAGGTCCCTGACGATTGGAAACTGGCCAATGTGATCCCCATCCACAAGAAGGGACGGATGGAGGAACCTGGGAACTACAGGCCTGTCAGTCTGACCTCAGTGCCAGGGAAAATGATGGAGCAGTTTATCTTGGGGGCAATAACTGCACACCTGAAGGATGCCCAAGGGCTCAGGTCCAGCCAACATGGATTCAGGCAGGGCAGATCCTGCCTCTCCAACCTGATCTCCTTCTATGATCGGGTGACCCACCTGGTGGATGTGGGGAGGCCTGTGGATGTGGTCTACCTGGACTTCAGCAGGGCCTTTGACACTGTCCCCCACAGCAAACTGCTGGCTAAGCTGTCAGCTCGTGGCTTGGATGCCAACACTCTGCGCTGGGTTAGGAACTGGCTGGAGGGCCGAGCCCAGAGAGTGGTGGTGAATGGTGCCACATCCAGCTGGAGGCCAGTCACTAGTGGAGTGCCCCAGGGATCAGTGCTGGGCCCCATCCTCTTTAACATCTTCATTGATGATCTGGACGAGGGCATTGAGTCAGTCATCAGCAAGTTCGCAGATGACACCAAGCTGGGGGCTGATGTTGCTGGGTTGGAGGGCAGAAGGGCTCTGCAGCAGGACCTAGACCGCCTGGACAGATGGGCAGAGTCCAACGGGATGGCATTCAACAAGTCCAAGTGCCAGGTGCTGCACTTTGGCCACAACAACCCCATGCAGAGCTACAGGCTGGGGTCGGAGTGGCTGGAGAGCAGCCAAACAGAGAGGGATCTGGGGGTGCTGATTGACACCCGCCTGAACATGAGCCAGCAGTGTGCCCAGGTGGCCAAGAAGGCCAATGGCATCCTGGCCTGCATCAGGAATAGTGTGGCCAGCAGGAGCAGGGAGGTCATTCTCCCCTTGTACTCTGCACTGGTCAGGCCACACCTCGAGTACTGTGTCCAGTTCTGGGCCCCTCAATTTAGGAAGGACATTGAGGTACTTGAACGTGTCCAGAGAAGGGCAACGAGGCTGGTGAGAGGCCTGGAGCACAAGCCCTATGAGGAGAGGCTGAGGGAGCTGGGATTGTTTAGCCTGGAGAAGAGGAGGCTCAGGGGGGACCTTATTGCTGTCTACAACTACCTGAAGGGTGGTTGTGGCCAGGAGGAGGTTACCTTCTTCTCTCAGGCAACCAGTGACAGAACAAGAGGAGACAGTCTCAGGCTACGCCAGGGCAAGTTTAGGCTGGAGGTGAGGAGGAAGTTCTTCACTGAGAGAGTGATTTGTCACTGGAATGGGCTGCCCAGGGAGGTGGTGGAGTCACCGTCCCTGGAGGCGTTCAAGGCACGTTTGGACATGGCACTTAGTGCCATGGTCTAATCTTGAGGGCTGTGGTGATGGGTTGGACTTGATGATCTCTGAGGTCTCTTCCAACCCTTGTGATACTGTGATACTGTGATAAGCTGAAAAAATTGGAGCTGTTCAGCCTGCAGGAGAGAAAGCTCAGAGGAGACCTTAGAGCTACATTTCAGTATCTGAAGGGGACTTAGAGGAAGGCTGAGGAGAGACTGTGTAGAAGGGCTTGTGGTGACGGGATGAGCAACAATGGCTTGAAACTGGAGCAGGTGAGATTCAGGTTGGACATCAGGATGAAATTCTTCACAATAAGGGTGGTGAAATACTGGAACAGGTTGCCCAGGGATGCAGCTGAGGCCCCATCCCTGAAGACATGCAAGACACGACTTGATGTGGCCGTAGACAGCCTGACCTAGCTGAAGAGGTTCCTGCTGAGTGACCTCTGAGGGTCCCTTCCAACCCAATGCAATCTGTGAACGTGAGACTTCTATCAGAGGAAGTTTTACAATGGGTGGAGAAGGCTCCAGTCTCCCAGACGCCTCTTTCATTCGTTTTCATCAGATATCCTCTCTTTTAATTGCTGAGCTTTGGCATTACTAAGCTTGAATCCTACATAGATCTATCTCAATTTATCTTCCCTACAGAGTCAACTGCTTTGTTGCAAACCTGATGAAAAGAGGAAACAGAAACATGTTTCCGAATGGGCAAAGTCTGTTTGTGTTTGTCACAGCTGAAGCTGCCTGGCACTCAGCTCCAGGATTTTTTCAGAGGCTCTGTTTACTGGCCATGAATTTTCACAACTGTCAGTCACTGAAATCTCAGTGTGGTTTAATTTCAAAATTTAAACACCACTCCTAGTGCTGATCAGACTCAGTGATGAGCTGTTAAAACACCTTTTAGACAGACTGAAATCCAGATCAGTTCATCACTTCTAAATTCTCATTACACTTAGGAATCTCACTGCTGAAACAAGTTGTTTATCCTGTAGCTACTGGATGCTACACCAAACACTAACAAGAGAAATACCATCAGGACAAAGGAGACAATTCTCCCCTCTGTTCTGCTTTAATGAAACCCCATAGCGAGTGCTACATCCAATCCCACTGCCCACAGCATAAGAAGGACATGGAACTGCTGGGGCAGGTCCAGAGGAGGCCACAAAGATGATCAGAGGGCAGGAGAACCTCCCCAATAGAGACAGGCTGAGATAGTTGGGGCTGTCAGCCTGCAGAAGAGAAGGCTCTAGGGAGACCTTAGAGCAGCCCTCCAGGACCTGAAGGGGACTGCAGGAGAGCTGGGGAGGGACCTTTTACAAGAGATTGTAGTCACAGGATGAGAGGGAATAGATTGAAGCTTGAGGAGGGCAGATTTAGAGTGGAGATTACAAAGAAATTCTTTCCAGTGAGGGTGGTGAGACACTGGAATAGGTTGCCCAGGGAGGTTGTGGAAGTCCCCTTCCTGGAGCTGTTCAAGGCCAGGTTGGATGAGGCCCTGAGCAAGCTGCTCTAGTAGAAGGTATCCCAGCCTATGGCAGTAGGGTTGGAACTAGGTGATCTTTAAGGTTTCTTCCTACCCAAACCATTCCATGAATCATTTTAGTGACCCTGTCTACTGACAGTTTCTTCAAGTATAGGTCAGATGGTTTGCATAGGATTGGAACTACTTTCATGATACAGGGGACCAGTAATTTAGGAGGATTAATACAAAAAGCTGAAAGGAATTTAAACTGAGGCTGCCATGAAGGTTCTGCTTCTACAGATAAGTAGTGGCTATTAGTCTCCAATGGTGGGGCTCTTTTCTTAGTCAAGGATAGGTGTCTGTTTGGATGCTTATATCATCAAGATCAAACTCTCTTGTCAAAGACCTAATCAATAGGCTATTGACCTGAGAACTGAACAAACCATCTCACTGAAATAAAGAGACCCAGACTTAGGAGTTTGAAATGAAATCTGAGTTCACTGAAATGCAAGTTAATAGTGTAACTGAAAAGAAAGGTTCTGAGATGTTCTTGGCTATTAGAAGGAAGTTCTTTACAATGAGGGTGATGGAACATTGGAACAGGTTGTCCAGAGAGGTGGTGGAGACCCCATCCTTAAAGATATTCAAGGTCATGGGGCTCTGAGAAGCCTGATTTAGTTGAGGATGTCTCTATTGACTGCAAGGACATTGGATTGGATGACTAGTTTTGCTGCTGACTTTCTACCTCACTATGGGTAGAAAAATGGGCAGACCATTTTTCACTGCAAAAATGAACATTTCTGGTTTTCTTTTAATGTATGACTTCAGTGAAATTGTTTTCATGACAAATCAGTACATTTGATACAGAATCCATCACATACCCAAAATTTCCTTTTGTGTTTTTAGATTAGGACAAAACTTTGAACCAAAGGCTACAGAATAAATTCACATTTTTTTAAAAGGCTTCTGTGATTCTTCAGAGCAGGACCTCAAGGTCTGATTATAAGCCCTGAGGTTTACTACAGTTTAAGAGAAGGATTTGATGTTTAAAGAATTTGGTGTTTAAAGACACTAATTTTCAAAAACCGGTATAAATCACTCAAAATATGTTTGGGGTTCTTTGTTGTTTTGTTTCTTTCCTTTGGGCAAAAGAATGTCATGCACCTGGGAAGGAATGACACCAGGCACTAGTACAGACTAGAGGTCATGCTGCACGAAAGACACCTTGGAGACCTGGTGGACAGCAAATTTTCCACGTGACAGCAATGTGCCCTTGTGGCCAAAAGGGCCAATGGTATCAAGAAAAATGTGTCCAGCAGGTCTAGGGAGGTTCTCCTCCCCCTCTAATCTGCCCTAGTGAGATCACAGCTGACATATTGTGTCCAGTTTTGGGATCTGCTGGGAAGAGTCCAACAGAGAGCAATGAGGATGATTTCAGGACTTGAACATCTCTGCTGTGAAGAGAGACTCAGAGAGCTGGGGCTGTTTAGTCTGAAGAAGGGAAAGATGAGAGGGAATATTACCGACATCTATAAATATCTGAGGGATGGGTGTCAAGATGAAGGTGCCAGGCTCTGTTTGGTGGTGCCCAGTGACAGGACAAGAAACAATGGGTACAAGCAGGAACACAGGAGGTTCCACCTCAGCATGAGGAGAAACTTCATTGTGGTGAGGCTGATGGAGCCCCAGAACAGGCAGCCCAGAGAGACTGAGGAGTCTCCTTCCCTAAAGACTTTCAAGACCTGCCTGGATGTGTCCCTGTGTGACCTGCCCTAGGTGATCCTGCTCTGGAAGGGGGTTGGACTCAATGATGTCTAGAGGTCACTTTCGAGTTCTAACATTCTGTGATGCTGTGATTCTATGAACTCAATGCAAAGCAAAATAGTTTAAACTTTGTGTTGTTTTGGGTTTGTTTTCAGAACTGGATCTGAACCAATTTCATAAGACCTCAATGAAAATGTGGTGTGGTATGTAAAGAATCTTAATTTTCACAGCTCTGGTTTAATATTCTGTCAGTCCTCCCACTTTTTTCTTATTTAGTCCATGGGAAGGATGTTTGCTCAGATATAGCTGTGTGAACAATAACAAAATCACTTCCCAGAACTGAAGAAAACAGAACCACTGAGAACATGGTGTAAGTGACACTGTTATGGCTTGCTTCTGTCACACCTGTTTGAGTCAAGAACACAACCTCTTCTTACCCTAATCAGCAGAAGGAAAAGAGATGGAATTATTTTGTTGCAGGTTAATCTGAGAGTCAGTGGAAGTTCCTCCCTGTAACTTTAAACAGTAGATATTACAGTCCTGCCAGAAGCAAAGTATCTCAGCCTTGCTAAGGTGTGAAGACATGGTTGTTTAACAATTACTGACAATATTGCTTTCATGTAGTAGTTTAGAACTACCTGATAATCATAGAATCATTGAAGTTGGAAAAGACTTCTAAGATCATAGAGTCTAACCACCAACCCAACACTAACATGATCACCAAACAATGTCAAGTGCACGTATACACACTTTTTAAACACCTCTCAGAATGATGATTCCACCACCTCCCTGGGCAGCCTGTTCCAATGCCTGACCACTTTTTCAGGAAAGAAAGTTTTCCTAATATGCAACCCAAGCTTCCTCTGGCACAGTTTGAGGCCATTTCCTCTCACTGTGTTATTTGTTACCAGGGAGAAAAGACCACCACCCATCTGGCACCAATCTCCTTTCAAGGAGCCGCAGCAAGCAAGGTCTCCCCTCTACTTCCATTTCTCCAGGCTCAATAATCCCAGTTCTCTCAGCCCCTCCACACCAGACCTTTTTTCCAGACCCTTTACAAATTGCTGCCCTTCTCTGGACACTCTCCAGCCCCTCAATGGCCTTCCTGTAGTGAGGGACCCAAAACTGAACCCAGTATTCCAGATGTGGCCTCACCAGTGCTGAGTACAAAGAGACAATCCCTTCTGTAGTTCTGCTGGCCACACTATTGCTGATACAGAAAACCTTATTGACAATAATGATGCCAGCTATTGCAAGACTCATTTTTGATCTGCTTAAGTAATTTCTTCATTTATTATTAAAGAACACACAGGTTCAACTGTTACCTCCTTCCTGTAATTTGGTTGCTGAATGCACGTCAGCTGGAATAGTGCTTAGTTGTATAAGAAGACCTGCAATAGCTCCTGGTTTTCTCACTCAGCACAGCAGAGTTGCACAGAACATTGATTCATCATGAAATTGCACATTCAGCACATGCACGCACACTTGGTAACACAGAGGCCATTTTCCTCTTGTCCTATTGCTTATTACTTGGGCAGAAAGACTGATCCACCCCACTCCAGCCTCCTTTTGGGTAATACGGAACTGTCCAAAAAAAAACAAGGGTTCCCTACAGTAACCATCACATTAATATGAACTCACCAGACCTGTTCTCCAGACCCTTCACCAGCTTTACTCTCCTTTCTCTGGACCCACTCCAGCACCTGAATGTCATTTCTCGAGTGAGGGCCCCAAAACTGAACCCAGTACTCAAGGTGTGGCCTCACCAGTGTTGAGTACAAGGAGACAATCATTGCCCTGGTCCTGCTGATCAGACTGTTCCTGACAGAAGCCAGGATGCTGTAGGAATCAAACCAGACTGCTGACTCCATCAAACTCCTACCATTCTACGATTCTATGAGACGTAGAAACAATGGAGTCATGCTAAATGCAAGGGACTGCTGCCCACACACTGATGCATTGTTATTACATGCAGGGCAATGAGGTATCACATTGCACACACACAGATCATTTTTCTGCTTGATGTTCTTTTGAGTTCTCTTACTCAATTTGCTGCCTTCTCTGGGGAAGTAGAAGGGTTTGAAAACACATCCAGTACACACTGAGGCCATCCAAAGAATGTAAACAATTATTTTTATATTTCACTTCATCTTTTTTGTAAATGAAATGCCATGCTACAGCTCACCAGAGCACGCTGAGTACATGTTGGAGAGCAGAAAGGAGGAAATGCTGCCCTGTTTATTCTTCATAAATTATTGAATATGTGATTTCATTTGTGTTACCTTACATTTGTCTATTTGAAAGACAGTCTAGATAGCCATGCTGTAGCACACATTTAAATGACCACTATTGCTTCATTTTTATTGTACAGACCTACTGGCACCAAATCATTTGTAGCCTACTGGGCTTAAGCTTGGTAGCCTAAGGCATGGAAAACTCTGCTTAGGTCAAGAAATCAAGTACAAGAATCACACATGTAACAAAGCAAATATGCTTTATAGAGCTGATGGTAAATAGAATTCCTAATGTTTTCTTAGAGAGAGCAGCAGATCTGACTGCAAGGGTCAGGGATGGGCCAGTCATCAGACAAGTGCCAGATGCTCTCCATGAACCCCTCTGCCTTTCCAAAAGGAAGAGAAAGGGTGTAAGAGACTGGTGGGCTGGGAATGAAACTAAACCAGCTGGGATGGAAAGAACAGTCAAATGAAATAGAGACTAAGTCACTGTGGAACCCAAACCCTGATGGCAATGATGTCATCAACACCACTGATGCCAGAGGCAGGCAATGGGGAAGCCCCAGACTAGACTTGGGAGCAGATGGGAATTGAATTCAGGAGCTGTATTCTGAAACCGCATTCAGGAACACATGGATTGGGACTCAAAGCAGAACAGAGTCCTTCTGGGACACTGACCATTGAAGAAGAGGTTTGACAATGCTGATCTCTCAGCATGCTTCTGAAGATGACACCCATGGGATGCAACCCCTTCTTGAGCAATCTAGGGTCACCTGTCCTGTCTGCTCCTCCCTGGAGGTATCACCTCTGACTTACTGCAACCTAATGTGCAACATAAGCTGTGGCAGTGACCTTGGTCTGCTCAGGAGCAAGTACAAGCCAGAGCTTTTCTGCAGCCCAGCCCTTGGCAGGAACTCTCCCCCATCATGTTCTCACTGCTAGCAGCAGCCCTTGGCTATGCAAACTTGCCCTGGACTGCAGAAGTACCTCACTGAGCAGAGACTGAGCTGAGAAGTCAGAGCACTGAGCAGAATCAGTTCTGATCCAGTTCTACCCAGGACACTGACAATGCTGCTATGCTACTGTTCATACAAATCAGAATCTCTGTCAATAACTGATGTTTCATTAATGATATTAACAGAACTTGAAACCATTACCAAAAATAAAGTTCCATAGTATTAGTGACTGTCCTGCCATACCTGTAATAACAAGAAGTCCTTGTTTCAAAGATCAGTAATTAACAACTTCAATTTATTGAATGCTGCATTAGTATTTGTTTCAGCTAAAGCCTGGATTCAATTTGCTAGTAAAAAAAAAAAAATCTGCTTTGAATTTTGCTGGATCACACTAAAGATGAGAAATCCCTCTGTCACGCCAGCTAGATTAGAAACATAGTAATGGACTTGTGCATTCCACCCCAAATTCTCCTTTGTTATACTTGCTTGAATGCTAGGCTTTATGTTTCCTGAAAGCACTTTGGGCTGTTTTGGGATGAATTTAATATCTTGTTGGCTCTAATTCAGCAAAATCCATAAAGTTGTACAAAATTTAAGTAGGTGAATAATCCCCCTGAGCTTCAGCAGGATTTCCAACATGCTGAAAATTAAGCACATACTTAAATCTTTAGCTGTTTGGGAGTCAGTTGCTACAGAAGTGGCTTGTTAGTGTTCTAACTACAATGCACAGGACAGCTTTAAAACAGGCAATACATTCCAAGTTGGACAATTCTAGTTTATGAGTGAAATCAATCAGCTAAAGTAAAAGACTGAATGCTTGGAAATTGTTTTGAAGAGGAAGTTCTATCATGTTTGTCTCACTTCACAGATCTTCTTTATCTTCTTCTTGTTAGAATCCTAAAGGCTCTTCCCCAATTACCGACGGGGGAAAGCCGGCCCTGATGCACAGCCTTCTCCAGTTTGCCCTGGATTTGTACAGCTTACAGTTTGGTTTCCTCCTGTTTGGTGTACAGGGTCTCACACACACAGCACCACCACCCCAGACTTTTCTAATTCTCTTGGTCAGAGCCTAACAAGTTTTAGCTGGCCACAAAGGACTACCTTGTGCACAAATACAGCTTCCTAGATTGCTCTCCTCAGGCTCAGGTACCTCCTCCCTTTTCACTTCTTCTCCCTGCTTGTATCCAGCTCTGTGTTAGGCTGAGAAAAGAACGTTGCTTCTCCTGGCTATCTAAACTGTAGCTGGGAGGGATCAGCGAGACAGGTATGTGGCAGACCACAAAGACTTGAATTAAATGAGTGCTGCTTGCTGAAGCCTTCAGGTTTTTCTGTGCAAACTGTCACCAAGAATTTCAGGGCATGTTAGTAAAGAAAAGGAAGAAAGGACATGCTGTGGTCCTGACACTTTCTAATGGCTCCTTCTTGGTATAAGATGTAACACTAGTTATACAACTGGCTGGTTGGTAACCCAAGGTCCATGGTTCTCAAAAAAGAGGAAGATGGCCACCTCTGATAGGTCTATGCACAAGAACCCAATGTCATCTTTGCAATTTCAGAAAACAAGAAGAGATTCGTAGAATCACAGAATCATTTAGTTTGGAAATTACCTTTAAGGTCATTGAGTCCAGCCCAACACTACCAAGACTGCTACTGAACCATATCCCTCAGCACCACATCTACAGGTCTTTTAGAGAACTCCAGTTTTTGACAACCCTTTTGAGGAAGAAGTTTCTTCTAATATCCAACCTAAACTTTCCCTGGTGCAACTTGAGGCCATTTCCTCTTCTCCTATTGCTTGTCACTACAGAGAAAAATGGATCCCTAAACTCATTCCAACCTCCTTTCATGGAGCTGCAGAGAGCAATGAAGTCTTAGCTTCATTTTCCCCAGACTAAACAACATAGTTGCCTCAGCTTCTCCTTACCAGTCCTGTTCCCCAGACCCTTTACCAACTTCATTGGCCTTCTTTCCACCTCCTCCACCACCTCAATCTCATTCTTGGAGTGAGGAGCTCAAAACTGAACAAGTATATATCCCAAGACCAACATAATCCATTAATAGGTTAAGTTTTGAATCTGACATTATCAACTACAGTTCAGGAAACTGAGTAATGGAACTTGATTATTGCTTACAAATGTTCTGGAACAAGAAATGGCAACTTAAGAAGAGAGTAGCATGTTTAAGTTGTCTAAAGGTTTCTGACTGGGAAACAGGGACTTGAAAGGAAAAAAAGAAAATAAAGGAGGCCATTAGGAAAGTTCACTGTCAGCCCAATCCATTGTTTTGTAAGTATACTGCTGCAGGAAACTTTCCAGATATGTAAAGGAAGAAGAGAAAAAAGGACTGAGATTCTCATGTAGGATGCAGCAGCACACTGGCAGAAGGAGAGCTAGGAAGATCAATAGCCTTCAGCTTCTGTGATTTGCAATGGGCTCGTTTGCATTTCCTCATGCACTCAAACACTCTGAAACAAAGGTAGAGATACCAAGGGAAGTTAGGGCTCCTCCGTGCAAATTTCACAGGGTTCTGCATACATTAAAACACTCCACTAGTCACTGAGATAACTACACAGCAGGCATTATATGATATGCTGTCTGTAAAGTATTGACTCTTTGAAGACAAAGCCTGGGTTTCTGAAGGGTTTTTTCAATGACAACTGTCAAGAACAGAACTCTGTTTCTTTGTCTTTTTAACTTGTAGGAATGCTGATCTGACCAAACTGCTTAAACAGAGACCAGAATACACTCTTATAATTCTCCAGGAACAAAAAGCAAAAGAAAACCACACACACACAAAAAGTGCGGCTTCCAATTATTGCAGCTAGCTTTCTTTGCAAGGTTCAGCATCTCTTGTCTGGCAGCAAGCCTGCAGCCATACTAGTTCACCTAAGGCTGTTGTGCCTCTTAGATCTCCTGTGTTAAAAGAGGTCAAGCCAGGTCATTACTTAAATAAGTGAACAAGACAGATTTGAGTCACTGCTCTACTAACAGTGTCAGCCTTTGGATGATGCTGGGAAAAAAAAAAAAAAAAAAAGAGTTCCTTTGGTCACTGACAATCCTGTGGCAGTTGTGAGATGATGGTCTAACAGCCTTAGTGTCCTGGCCAAATTCCAGTGATGGTGATTACCTCCTCGCTACTAAAAATCCTTGGGATTTCGATTTGCCATGGTCTGTCTCACTTCCTTTCAGGCCATTTCAGCGGTGGGTGAAGCTGCCCCTGCATACAGAGGTTAGGGAGCTCAGTGAAAGTGGAAGTCTGCTCTGTATTATTAGGTAATTTCATCTTAATTTCTGGTTGAAGTTGTGAGGTTTCACACTGGATAGCACAATATACCTGACAAATTGCTGAACTAAACTGAGCCTGCAGTAAAACTCAGGGAGAAAAGTAAAAATTCTAAATAAGCTTCAGATTCAGCTAACATTCAATTGGAAAATGTTAGGATTACACTGGCTCATATTTCAGGACCTTGTCTGCTTTGCTCTTCAGGTTTTTATTCCTTCATCCTCCAAAAACACAAGCCAGACAAGTACCAGTCAATAGCTTTACTTCAGATTTTTTTCTTTTTTCTCCTCCCTTTTCTTGCAGACACGTTTGGAACATGATTTTGAAACCTCATTTATCTGGAATAATCCTCTTTTCTTCTACTGCTCCAAGAAAACAGGTAGAGAGGATGGACATTTCCTTACATAAAAACTTTGAGGGAATCAGAGAATTCCCTTGTTAACAACAGGTATTTATGTCCTATTTTACAGAATGTACCAGGGGCTAAAATAGAGGGAAGGGACATACCCCACATATTGCTCTCATTGATTTTGTGCCACCTAGGGTATAGAAAGACATGCTACAAAGCAAACTGGAGGCTATTCCTAGTTATACCAATGGCTGGAGTTTAGATGCTTTTAGGATCAGTGAAGAATAAAGATAAATTCAGGTTGTCCTCAAGGACAGAATAGACTGACTTAAGTGTTACAGCAGCAAGCAAGGCATAGCACAGCAGCAAGCAAGGCGTAGCTTTCTGCTGAGGCCCTGGCACTGCAAATTTGTTCACTGTTCCCTTTCTCACACAAACCTCTTGGGTCAATTTCAGCACATCACACTCCTGCCTCACCTTTCCCCTCTTTGCATGCTGGGGGAAGCAGTGCATCTCTACTGCCTCTCCTTCAAGACTTCTCTCTTCTGTATTGTCAGTTTGGAACGCAGAACTTCCGTGTAAGTAAACTTAATCTTTCTTTCTCAACTGTCCTCAGTTTGATTCATAGATTCAAAGAATACTTTAGGCTGGAAGGGACCTCAGAGATAATAGAGTTGAAACCCCTCTGCCACAGCCAAGGACACCTCCCACTAGACCAGATTGCCCACACAACCTCCCTGGGCAATCAATTCCAGTGCCTCACCACCCTCACTGCAAAGAATTTCTTCCTAATCTCCACTCTAAATCTGCCCCCTTCAAGCTTCAATCCATTCCCTCTCGCCCTACCACTACAAGGCCTTGTAAAAAATCTTGGCTTTATTGCAGACATCCTTCAGGTGCTGGAAGGCTGCTCTAAAGTCTCTCCAGAACAGCATCTACTCTCTCAGCCTGTCTACACAGGGGAGGTACTCCAGCTCTCTGATCATATTTGTGGCCTCCTTGGGCAGTTCTTTACCTCTACTGTTTCCCTAGTTGCAAGTGCTTTGTATTTACTACCAGCCTTGCTGTTTACTTCATTTCATACTAGGCAGCTAAATGCTCTTTGCTACACTAATTGAAGCCAAACATGGCTAATGAGCAGAAATGTGAGCTTCCAGAGACTTATTGGTGATTCTACTGAGGAATTTACTGCAGCTTTATTTTCATCATTGCTATTAGCTGAGACATTTTCAGCCAGCATTTAAAAGTAGTAATTTGACTCTGGTGTTCTGCACTCCTCCAACTCTTGCTCCAAATATGACTGGAGCATGTTTCTATGGCCATATCAAGCTTAACATGTACTGATAGAGACTGAGTCCAATTGTAAGATCAGAAAAATCTCAAGTAGCTTAATGCAACCTCCAGTATCTGAAGGAAGCCTACAAGAAAACCAGGAAGGGGCTTTTTACAAGGGCTTGTAGTGAGAGGGAATGGATTGAAGCTTGAGGAGGATAGATTTAGACTGGAGATTAGGAAGAAATCCTTTCCAGTGAGGGTGCTGAGACACTGGAACAGGTTGCCCAGGGAGGTCACAGATGCCCCCTCCCTGGAGGTGCTAAGGCCAGGCTGGATGAGGCCTTGAGGAAGTTGTTCTAAGTGGAAGGTGTCCCTGCCCATGGCAGGTGGGGTTGGAACGAGATGGTCTTTCAAGTCCCTTCCAATCCAAACCATTCTACCAATCTATGAATTCTATTAATTTCTTTAGATCCTTTGTATCTTTTCAAGCCCTATTAAAGGTAAATGATTTCAGAAGTGTCTTCTAAGGACTTGCACAGGCAAGGAACATTCAAAACCATGTAATGATTGCTTACTTTAAAGGCAATACATGTGTATAGAAAGAACAATAGGCAGTGATTCTGTTGGAATGGAACAATGCTTACAGCTAACATCAAAATGTAATCAAAGGAAACGTTTGCTCTTCAGAGATTCAGCACATTTTTTGTTAGCGTAAATTAGCATAACTTCATTAAATCCAGCAGAGCTATGTTGATTTAAACTAACTACAACTCTTTGAGTACTTCAGATCTTTGTGTATCTGAGAAAGAAAAGAGGGCCTGGAACTAGCACGTCACTATCTTGCACGTTAGGATGTTAGTATGTGAGAAGCACAAAGAGAAAGAAGAGGTACAATGGTTTATGGGAGCTGTATGTCCTTTACAGGAATGCCAGAAAAAAAAGAAATTGTCATCTTCATTCCAATCAGACACAAAAGAAAAAAATTTCACACTGAGAACAATTAGCCATTGGAATAATCTCCCTAGGGAATTAGTGGAGTGCCCAACATTAGAGACCTCAAAGATTTGGCTGCACAGGATATTGAGTTATCTTGTCAAGACCATGACTTTGACCAGGAAGGTTGGATCAGAAGATCTTTGAGGTCCTTTCCATCTCATAATCTATGATTCAACAATCTTACGCTGGCACAAGTGAATTGAAAATAAATAAAGAAGAAAAAGTCAAGCTCATTTCTGCAGTACCTTAAAGGTAGATTTCTGACAACTCCCAGAGTTTTCTGGTACTGTATTCCAGTAGCTTAAGGTAGCAATATGTATTTTGGTGACTTTGCAATTGCATGTGACCTTGTTTGCAGCAAAACAACGGTAAAGCAAAACAGATTAATCTGATGGCAGACAATATAGCACATACATTCAGTTGTCAAACTGCTGAGTGATCCCTGGACAGTTCACGGAGATACAGATAAAATAGCAGTTTGGTTCTGTTTGATTCTCAATAATGTGTATAGCTCTTCAAAAAGACACAGAGCATCTACAAAAAGGCATAACACTTGCTAGATTTATCAGCTCTACGTTCTCCTTCACAGTTTCATCTCTTCACAGATCAAACCTACCACAGTCCCAAGCACTACAGGAAGGGTGAAAAGGATTGGATCCACCCTTCCAGCTAATGCCAGACCCACCACCCTGACAAGACAATCACATAATAACTTTGAAAGTTCAAAGGAACATCACATCAATTTGCTGAAACAGGGCAAAGATATTGTGTGTGTGTGTGAGAGAAGTGAGTGAACTATAAACTGACAAATTCCACCAAAAGGAATATCAAAGTCGTGTTTTAACCCTTTCTGACCTTTTTCCTGAGATGAGAGTGCCAATGCCTGCTGAAGGCTGTGCTGAAGACATTATCTTGCTTTCAACACCCTTCTTTTTGTTCCAGTCATTTAAAGCTGGTTAAAGAGAGTTTTCAAAGAAAGCTGCTTTCATGAACTGCTCAGCTACCACGTGAGAGTGTACAAGCTCTGCTTACAAGGCTGGACACACTTGTTAGGAAACTGCAGAAAAGGCTCACAAAGAGAAGGGTGGAGTTATGCATAGAAGATCTCTGTGAGCAAGTTAATCATAAGTAATAAAGTAAATCACTGATGAAGTCAGTATCTTTGGAGTAACTTAAGCACCACCAATAACTTTGGGTATGGCTTTAGCTCTTGAGATACAAGAGAATAATAATAATAATAATTAAAAAAAAAAAATCATACTTTTCCCACTAGAACAACGTACAAATTTCCCTTGCCAAATCCTTCCCTTGCTTACGGTCAAATCAAAAGACCTCCTTCTAGCTGGAAAGAGCTTCTTGTTGCATTTACCAACTCCTTTTCTATTCTTACTCATTGTTCAGGAGAACTTCGAATCCAGAAGACTTTATGGATGCCTTTGCAGCAGGGCTGATATTATCATGTAGGTTCAGGAGTTGTCTCAAACTTCTGAAATGATTATTCATCCTCTGAATTACTTCTTCCAAACCTCTCCTCAATGCCTGGTAAACCATCTCCTTGCACACTTGTTTAAGATGCTTGGGTTTTGTAATATCCACTATCAGATATGCGAAGGCAACTATCCCTTGCATTGATATGTGGATCCCACTGGGTAGAAAAGGCTGAAAAAGACATTTAGATTCTCTTTAAATTCTGCTAGCCCTTGTGCCTACCAAACTGTCTGTGACTTAACTCTTGTCCTCCTTTTAGAATCAGGCAAAATGTTTGTTTAAACATGAGGAGTCATCAGGGAGCTGTTGTCTTTGACTGTTCACTGCTATTTGTGCTGTCACATTACAAGACAAGTTTTTATTAAAAGTGAAGGAAACTCCTATACTTTATCACAATGACAGCTTACCAAGGAACTACGTGATGTTTGTTTTCATGTTGAGTACTGTGGGGGTTTTCTGCTTAGAAACCTAATGATTTTTTACTATAAACATTGGAAGTGTTTATTAATAATCTGCAGACCTTCACTGCAAAGTTCCTCACAGCCACAGAAAGCTTCAAGAGCTCCATACATGTTCAAACCATGCAAAGGGGCACAATGGCATAAGCACTGACACAACTGACAGCATTGAATTGGAATGGGTTTAACAACTGAGATTTGGGAAGGATGGGATTAGCATTGGTAAGAAAATCAGACAGAAACCTTTATTTCATTGCTGATACCACAACAACTATTCCAGGGAAAGGACTAGGTTTAGACTGGAACTTAGGAAGCAGCTCTTCAGTATGAGGGTGGTGAGACTATAGAATAGGCTGTCCAGAGTGATAATGGATGTCCTCAACATCCCCAGAGGTGCTTAAAGGCAGACTGGATGAGGCCTTGGGCAACAAATTCTAGTTGACAGGTGTCCCTACCCATGGCAGGCAGATTGGAGCAAATTATTTCTGAGATCACTTCTAACCTAAGCCATTCTACAATCCTATGATAGCTTCTGGAACCACACCTGAAGCAGGGAATTTTGGTTCCTTTTATGTTTTGGTATAGTGTTTGGTCACACAGTAAAAAATGCCACCTTATGAGATGTGACTATCTTCATCTTACCCAAAGAGGACATCTCAATGTGACTTTAGTAGGGTTGTGAAGAGGAGCATCCCATGAGAAGCAGCTGAGTGCATCAGACAGCATCAGGAAGACCACAGTTGGAACACTCTGGTTGATCTAAGACGGTGCATTTTAGAGACATGGATCAAAAGGTAAATTTAGAGAAGAGTCATGAGACATGATCAGCAGCCTAGACATTTTTATTTGCGGAGTTTCAAAGCCATGTGTTTGGTCTCTCTTCCTCTCTCTCACTAAGAAGGAATATATATATAACTAGAATAATTTACCCATCAGAGTATGGCAGGCAAGACATTGGGAAATTGCTTTCTCTTGTGAGGGTATCTGACCAGCAGATGGAAAGAGCTAGAAGTGTTAATCACAGGAAGTTTCAAATCACAAGTTAAACCTGGCAGGATTCACATTGCTTAGATTAATTTGCGGAGGATCATGCTGTTGGATTTCCTGAGCTTCAACCTCACTTTTGTTAATATTTGCAGGGTGGTTTACTAATCATTCCACACTGAAATTCATGACTTCAGGGAAGAGGAGGCCCCTGTTCTTATTAGAACACTCAGAAGACAGAGAATACAGCAAGTTGTGATTCTTTAGAAAAGCAACAGAGTAGTTTTGTACTGCACTGAATAATAAAGATAGATACAGGCCTTCATAATGCATGGCTGTTTTGCCCCATGCCCCTCTCATTTGGTACAAAAGCAGAGTGAAAGCAAGAGCTGAACACTAGAGAAACAGAAAGACACAAATAACAAGGAAATTATTTCATGTTTTCCTTAGGGCTTGTTGGTTTCTTTAACTTCCTGGAAGCTTTATCAACATCATAGTGTGTTTCCTGCTAAGGAAAGTGTTCTTCATAAAACTTTTGAAGAAGAACCACTGTAGATTCTTTAACGGACTTTTCAGAAGACAGAAAGAGTGCATTTCTATTCCCAGTTTTGAATCTGTTCTTTTCAATGACTTTATTAAATGACTTGCCTTAGGTGTGCATCAGTTTTCAGGTTGCAAGTGTGCTGTGTGGAATGCCACAACAATAAACACCTCAAAGACTATGGGTTGTCCTGCTGAAAGGAAAAAATAATAAAACCACAAAACCCCAAATAAACAAAAAGTAAACCACTGACAATAGCTAACTGTAATTGTTACCACAGAAGCACAGGATATTAGGAGTTGGGGGACCTCAAAAGAACATCAAGTCCAACTCCCTGCCAAAGTGAGGTCACCCAGGGCAGGTCACACAGGAACACATCCAATGAGGTTTTCAAAGTCTTCAGAGAGGAACACTCCACAACCTCTCTGGGCAGCCTCTTCCAGTGCTCTGTCACCCTCACAGTAAAGAAGTTTCTCCTCACATTGAGGTGCAACCTGCTGTGTTCCAACTTGTACGCATTGTTCCTTGTTCTATCACAGGGCACCTCTTAAAACAGCCTGGCACCTTCATCTTGGCATACACTCCTTAGATATTTACAGACACTGATAAGATCCCCTCTTGGCCTTCTCCAGACTTAACCACCCCAGTTTTCTCAGTCTTTTCTCACAAGTGAGAAGTTCAAGTCTCCGCATCATCCTTGTAGCTTCTGTTGGACTCTCTCCAGCAGATCCCTTTATGCATTCCTGTGTGACCTACACTGTGTGATCCTGCTCTGGCAGGGGAGTTGAACTCAACGATCTCTACAGGTCCCTTCTAACCCCCGCCATTCTGCAATTCAGTAAAGAGAATGCTTTAGGAACTGCAAGGTTTCTCAAGAGCACAAGAATGCATCAAGCTGGATGGAAAAATCAGGAGATCTGTAACCTGCACCATTTACCAGCAATGTCTTATTGATGCACCTGGGTTTCCTATTTTGAGAGAATCCTCTCCTTACCCCCTCTCCAGCATACGAATCTAGTTTTATTAGAGCATGAAAAATAGGTCCTCTTGCATGGTGGTGTTGCTTGAGAGGGATAAAACATGGCTCTGATGATAGATCCTCTCAACTGCACTAATAACATCTCATTTGTTCCCAGCTCACCCTGTTGCTGCTGATAGAAGTGTTTCTGCTTCTGCTGTGAGGCTTCACTGTGATTATTACAGTTCTCTCAGTGTCTCTTACACTCTGGGATCCAATCCAGAAGAATTTTGTTGCGGGAGACTTACGTGGCCAGAGAAATGGTCCCACCAACATCAGCCCTGTTTTTTCACAAGGGCATTTTAAAAAGTAAGCCTAAGACATCATGCCAGAAATATCCTTCCTTGTCATCCACAGTTCACTGACTGTAGAGCTAGCCCAACCCTTTAGTTTTCTTAACTCTTGGGGAGATGCTGGAACAGGTTGCCCTGGAAGGCTGTGGGTGCCTCCTTCCTGAAGGTGTTCAAGACCAGGTTGGAGAGGCCTTGAGCAAGCTGAAGTAGTGGAAGGTGTCCCTGTTGAGTGCAGTGAGGTTGGAACTAGATGCTCTTCAAGGTCCTTTCCAACCTAAACCATTCTATGAATCTAGTGGAATCAAAAGGTTCAAATTTGAGTCACAGCTTGAATTAGCTACTGACAAGCTGAAGATCAACAGAACTTTCCAAAAAAAAAAAAAAAAAAAAAAAAAAAGAGATAGCTTCATTTATAAAAATTCTGACCCATTTAAGCTCTCTACCTCAGCTGACACAAACACCAGAGAGCTCCCTGACACACCTGGAGCAGCATTATCACATTTCCTGTAAAGTTACTGGCTTAGTCATTATTTTGTGAATCACGGCCAGCATCTTAGCAGGAAACTAATTATTTTTAATATCTTCTTCTTGTTGTTAAACTTTCAGTATTTTTGAAATGTTTTAACACATCCCCTGTCAGCTCTTGTGTTTTCCTTGTTTGACAGGCTCAACTGCACATATGGCACTCACATATATATGTCATTCCACACCTGGCTTCCATTTTCAATCTGTCTTATAAATACTGCAGGCTGTTTTGGTAAATAATGAAGAGAGATCTCATTCCTCATGAAACAGGAAAATGCTCCTTCCTCACACAGACACATTACTGTTCTGTTTCTAGCCATTAACTAGAAGATTCTCTTACCAATGGGTTGTTACCAGGCACCACTTTGCCCTTCAGAAACAATAAACGACATAAACGGTTCTTCATTATTTAATCTGAGACTAAAATATGATGGTAGCCAGAATTGGTCTATGATCTATACCAAAGAACAGTGGGGGTCAGAATGGATCTCCTGATACCCTCTTGTCATACAGTCCTAGAATGGCTGTGGCTGGAAGGGACCTCAGAGAGCATCTACTCCAAATCCTCTGCCACAAGCAGAGACACCTCTCAGCCAGCCTTGGTTGCCCAAGGCCTCATTCAATCTGCCCTCAAACACTATCAAAGAGGAGGCATCCACAACCACTCTCAGCAACTATTGCACAGTTTCACTGCCATGGTACTGAAGAACTTTGTCCTAAGATCCACTCTGAATCTACTCTCCCTCAGATTCAAACCATTCTCCAGACCCTCCACCAGATCTGCCTGTTGCCATTCTCTGGAAATGCTCCAGCACCTTGATGCCCTTTGACACAAGATGGAAGTGAGTTTGACTGCTCCTGTTACACCTGATGTGGGAAGGATCCTTCCCATCCCAAAGCAGAGGCTTCTACAGAACACAAAGTCAGTTCAGCAGGTAGATTTTGTGAGCGGCAGCTAGGATTGTTTCATCTGGAGGAGAGAAGGCTGAGAGGAGACCATTTTGCTCTCTGCAGCTCCTTGAAACTGCAGTAATGAGGTGGGGATTGGTCTCTTCTCAGTATCAAGTGATAAAATGCATAAATGGCCTCAACCTGCATGAGGTGGGGTTTTGGTTGGATATTAGGAAGAATTTATTAGTGAGAGTGGTCAGGCATTAGAACAGGTTGCCCAAGGAAGGTGGCGGAGTCACTATCCACAGAAGTATTAAAAAAACATTGATTTACAGCACTTTGGGACATGGTTTAATGTTCGTGGTGCTGTTAGCTCAACAGTTGGACTCAGTCACCTTAGAGATCCTTTCCAACCAAAACAATTCCATTATTCTACGCAGGTCTCAGGGGATGACACTAGTAACACACAGAAGCAGCAACTCAAGCCCTGGTGATCTCTTTGAAGGAGGAACTGTCTAAGTTGCTATGCTTTGAGAATGCTGCTTGCTCTGAGAGGTTTCCTTCCGAGTTTAACTCGCTGCAGCTTTGAAAGCTCACATTAGGACGATTAGTATGCCACAAACATGCACCAAGTTAGTTCTGATTTATAATAAATTATCTTGGAATTCAAGGTAATTATGTTCACATTCCTGGGAATTGTTATTGCTAATGCTGATGCAGTCAAAGAGCCTTTTATTTTTACTGCCCCTCCATACTGGTATTGAATAACTCCGATGACTTACAGTGGCAATAGAGGTATGTGCAGAATCCAAACAAAACTCAACCCATAGACACCTCTCTCTCCATTTTGCAGCAGGAGAGACTAAGAGTTGCCAAAACTAATTCAAATGAGAGCTAATGTTCCTAATAAAGTAACTGTAATTGAATGATACATTTGAGGTATATGGAAGGCTTCCCAGAAACCCAGCCAAGGTATCTACATTTACCTCTCTACACTGTGAATGGCTCCTCTAGTCAGATGTGCTGCAGCACATTGTTCATGTGATGGGGAGACAGAAACATATGTGATGGCTTTTAAGAGCACCCCAGAGAAGTGTTCTACAAAGGGTAGATCAGTGAAGCAGCATAGCACAAACTGATTGCTCTCACAGCAGGCTACTCCTCAGTCTACCTGCTCAGAGATGCCCAGGGAGCAGTTTAGGATCAGGTAGTCCCATGTGAGTGTTTCATAAGCAGTACACACCTCCCCTCCATGGTGGCTAAAGGGCAAATTAGATGGCAGCAAATAAGTCAAAACCTATCTGTCTTCTAAGAGACCAATATCATATCTCAAGCAAAATAACTGAGTTTACCAAAGGGTAACTAAATATTACAAATTTGGAACCTTTTTCCATGACGCTGTCCTCCTGTAGTGGTTTGAGTGTTACCCACCTGTCATGGTAGGCCTAAGCAGGCCAAAATAGGCTTATACATGTCCTGGCTTGCCCAGACATGTTCTCCTGCTCTCCCTCCTTCTGTTTTGGGAAGAAGCAACCACAGGAATGAGAACAAAGATCCTGGAGACACTAAGTCTAAGGACTTGTTCAGACTTGTTTTGCATCCTGTGGTAAACAAGGTACACAGACTCAGCTTGTGTATGCCTTGTGCAAGGCCTGTGTTCGGCCCTAAAAAGGGTAAAGCAAGCCTATGGCTTCACCTAATATGGTCAATGTTGGCTAACTGCCATTTTGTGTCCAAAGGCCCATTAGTCTCAGACTGTATCAATAAAAAGAGATGAGAGGTGACACAACATGCTCTGCCATTGTATCCGTGCTCTGCCCTTGTATTCGTGCTTGCTACTGCCTTACTGCATCCTCAACTCCCTGGAAACTGCACTGCCTTGAGTTTACCAGGAACAGGCTCTAAATACCTCCACACAATCGGCCTGCATAGCCAGCGTGACATCTGTGCTGAGGCTGCACATCATAAGACATCCTGCTTACACCTGAAAGTATCCTGTCAAGACGGGAAGTCCTGGAGATACACGGATCATCCAGGGATATCAGGACCAGGTCAGACATTGCCTGCCTCCTTTCCCCAGCACCTTGAAGCCTGGGAAGAATCAGAAATCTCAGCGGATGACAAGACAGTAACAGAATTCCCTGAAAGTGTTTGGGTACTGCCTGAAGCTGCAGGTAACCCCACCAGTCAGGAAATAATAATGTTGTGAGTAAATACTTAAAGCCTCTTGTAATTCATCATTGCCTTCTGCCATAAGCAGAAAGGAGCTCCTTGAGTCCATCTAGTGGGCAAGTGGCGTATTGACCGCAAGCGGTATACTGACCACAAGAATCTTCTTTTCCAGTTCAATTGAGTTCAATGAATTCTATATTACTAGTTATTTCCAGATCCTCTTATATTATCTGTATAAAGGTTCCATGACTGTGCAAAGAACCGAGTATTATTAAAATTAGTGGTTGGGGCAGTGACAGTTATGAATATTGAATATTAATGAGCAATATTAAATTCTGAAAAATATCATCTCGCATTAATTAATTACCTCTCTATAACACACACCCCTTCTGTGGGTGAAGATCTGCCCATGGTTCTTCACCAAGACAAGAGGTAATTAAATTTTATACAGCCAGGGGAAGCACCAAGCCAGAGAGCTCTTGTACAAAATCATAGCAGAGGCAATACTTTCCCTGGCTGCATTTCAGAAAGGAAAAAGCAGAAACTTCCCACTTCTGCAGCACTCTTCCCAGCTTCGTTCTCAAAATAAAATCTAATCCAGATGTTCCCACAGCTCTGTAATTCCTGAATTAAATTTTATTTGGATCTTTTAAGTTTTATACTAAACATTAAAATTTCTTCACTGCAAAGGTTCTTAAACACTGGAACATGCTGCCCAGGAAGGTAACTGAATCCCCACACCTGGAGGTGTTCCAAAGAGATGTGCTGCTGAGGGACATGGCTTTGCAATAGCATAGGTTGAATTAGAAAAAGGTTGGAATGGATGATCTTAAAGGGCTTTTCCAACTAAACTGATGCTATGATTGCAGTGTTTAGGTCCTTTATTAGGCCTAACCCTTCATATCTGTCTGGAAAATAATGAAAACAACATGTAATGTGCTACAGAAGAAAAATGAGAAGCTTCTGGAAGCAGAAGTGTGACTGGGATGAGAACTTCCAACCTGGCTCAGGAAGAAATATCAAACAAGCAGACTAATTCAGTGTTCAGAACTTGTTACATTTTGCTATTTAATTGATTCTGGACCTAATGGAAGATACCGAATGATAAACTTCAGTGAAAACACAAAAGGAAGGGAACGAGAAACATTGCCATGGTAGCAGATAGCTTGGGGACCAGAGGAAAGGACTGACAAATGGGACTGGCCATTTCAGGATGATCTACTTAATGGAGTAGAACTATAGGAAATAAATGGAGATGGGGGCCTGAGGGTACAAATGAGTGATAGCAGGAAAATGGAGATAAAGTGTGAGCTTGGTGCGTTCTTACGGGATTAGACTGCAAACATCAAGGGATCCTCTGTTAATCCCTAATTATTACATTATGTACATTACCAGCTATGCATTACTTACTGTTGCTATCATTATCATTTGTATCTGAGTGATTATTTTGGACTATCAAGAAAACTACTGCAAACTACAGCATCAAATACAATTTGATGGGAAAGAAAGGAGAAACTAGGAGGGTTTCAGATTTTGCTTTCATGATATTGGCTTTATTCCTTACAGGAGGATTAAAGGAATGTCAGTTTCCTTACATGAGGTTCAAAAAGTCCAAGTGTAAGGTGCTGCAGTTCTGTTGTGTCAACCCCAGGCACAAATTCAGGCTGGGTGCAGAGTAGGGTGAGAGAAGCCCTGAATAAAGAGACCTGGGGGTGTTTGACTGATGAGAAGTTCAGCATGAACCAGCAGTGCTCTTACACAGCCCAAACAGCAGTGATGTGCTGAGCTGCATCAAGAGGAGCGTGGCCAGCAGGGCAAGAGAGGGGACTCTGTCCTTTTACTCTGCTCTTGTGAGACCACACCTGGAATACTGTGTCCAGTTCTGGTGCACCCAACATAAGGAGGACACAGAGCTGTTGGAGCAAGTCCAAAGGAGGGCCATAAAGATGATCCAAGGGCTGGAGCACCTCTGCTATGAGGATAGGCTGAGGGAGCTGGAAGAAGAGAAGGATCCGGTGGGGGGACCTTGTAGTTGCCTTCCAATACATGAAGAGATCTTACAGGAAAGCTGGAGAGCGACTTGTCATAAGGGTGTCTAGAGACAGGACAAGGTAGGAATGGTTTGAAGCTCAGGGAGAGTAGGTTTAGACTGGATCTGAGTAAGTGGTTCTTCATTATGAGGATGGTGAGACACTGGAATACACTGCCCAGGGACATTGTGGATACCTACTCCCTGAAGGTGTTTAAGATGAAGTTGGATGAGGCCTTGACCAGATGACTCTAGCTGAGAGGCATCCCTGCCCATGGTGGAGAGGTTGGAGTAGGTGATATCTGAGGTCTCTTCCAACCTGAGCCATTCTGTGACTCTATGAATGAGGACTGCATTTTGCCCTTGCTATGGGTTTGTTTTTAACCATTTAGAGCAACTTCTCTCATGGAAATTCAGTGTAGCAAGGCACCAACATAACTGTTCATGCCAAATGCGTCCAAAAACATTTGTACCAACAATCTTCTACAACAGCTCAGTCTAGAAGGTATCATTCAGCTTCAAGAAGTAACAAGTAGTTACTAAACACTATATACATTTCAGCCACCAGTCCAACATCTCAATTTTTCAAACTTTTACCTATCCACCATTTTCTAGCTGAAAAAAAATCTATACACACCTTCCCTCCTTCCACTTGAAAACATGTTACTCATTTAATGTCATTTTCCTTTACTGCAAAAAGGAAATGTTAGTCAGAAGAAAACCTGGACAAGGGCCACTTGTTGCTGTCTTAGAGGTAGGTTGAAGTTAAAATACTTTGGGGTTTAGAAGCTAATTTTAGGTCACGTGTACACACTTCAAGTGTTTTTTCTGTGGCAGCTTGTGCTTAGTTACCTACTAAGAAGGGTTTAGTAAGTGAGTAATCACAGGCTTTTAATATAATTAAAAATAAAAACATTTGTTTTTACGGTTCACCCCCTTTTACTAATGACTAACAAACAAAAACAGAGAGCAAAAGATGTCATTAGGAATTGAAACTGTTTTCTG
The DNA here is from genome assembly GCA_013396675.1 of Eubucco bourcierii. Lineage (NCBI taxonomy): Eukaryota > Metazoa > Chordata > Aves > Piciformes > Ramphastidae > Eubucco > Eubucco bourcierii. Next base: position 92,883 of record VWZE01013843.1, on the reverse strand, counting down.
CATGTCTTCAAACAATAACAATAGACTAATTTAAGAATAAGCATAAAGATTTTAATATATATCTGTTGTTCTTAGAATTATGCCACTGTTAATTTTCTTTTTTTCAGAAATGAAGCTTCAAATCCTCTAAGGGTAAAGGGGTTTAGTTTTGTTCGTCATTATCAAACAAAGCAGGGTACTGCTCATTATTCTGATTGATAGTAAAACATTTGCAAGCTGAAAGTTTAATTTGCAAGTTAAATTCTTTGTCTTTACAGCTATTGCTCCTTTAAATTATTTTTGAAACCTGAAAGCACTTTTCTTGTTTTTTAATTCATATCACAAAATCATACAACCATTTAGGCTGGAGAAGACCAGTAAGGTCATCAAGTCCAACCCTTAACCCAACACTACCAAGTCTGCTGCTAAATCATCTCCCTCAGCACCACATCTACAGGTCTTTTAAATCCCTCCAGGGATGGCAAGGCAGCCACTTCCCTGGGCAACCTGTTTCAGGGTTTCACAATCCCTTCAAGGAAGAAGCCTTTCTTAATGTCCAACCTAAACCTCATCTGGTGCCACTTGAGGGCATTTGCACTTGTCCTATTGCTTGCAGTCTAGAAGAGGAGACCAACCCTCACCTGGCTCCAACAAGGTAGAGGGTGAGAAGGTCTCCCTCAACCTCCTTTTCTCCAAGTTGAGCCACCCCTGGTCCCTCAGCCCCTCTTCACAAGGTTTGTACTCTAGACCCTTCATCACCTTTGTTTCCCTTCTCTGGACCCACTCCAGCATCTTGAAGTCTTTAATACAGTGAAAGGTCCAAAACCGAACCCAGTACTCAAGATGCAGCCTCACCAGTGCCAAGTACATTTAAGAAAGATTCTTTTTACTTTTGAAATGAAACAGCATAAGCCCCCTAAATCTGAATGTTTGTATGACTAGAGATGAACAGGTAAAGAGAAAATTCAGAGACATTCCACTCCCAAGTGAAAATGGTGAATGATGACAGCTTTGCACCTCCCTCGATCTGAGCAGCTTCCTGGATACCAACACTGCTCATAACACAAGCACGGCTGAGACAGCAAAGGTCAAGTGCATGGGATCTTGACATCCACACATGAGAAAATAGTTCCTGTAAAGTAATTATTCTCTCTACCCTGAAACTAAAGGAGTGGTACAAAAGTTGTAATAACTTGTGACAACTTTCAATTAAGAAGAATGTGAATTCTCTTTTTTATTGTCTACTGTGATTACTTCTTAGATTTCTACTGTTAACAGCAGAAAATAAAGAAATATTAGTCTAGACAGGGCTTAGTGACAATAGATGGAATTGTCTTATGATCTGAAGACTCTTAATGTGATCTTTCACTGTTTAAAAAGATTCTGTTGAGTTTATAGCATCTGTCGTTGTTATCATTCAATGTAGTATGATATGGATTCCACAGTACAGTTAAATAATTTCAGTCCTCAGAACTGCAATGAGGAGTTTCTAATCATAGTTGGGTGGTCCTTCCCTATAACCACTCTATCAGGTCCATGTCTTTCTTGTGTTGGGGGCCCCAGAGCTGGATGCAAGCACTGCAGGTAAGGTCTCACCAGAGCAGAGGGACAGAATTACCTCTCCCCTACTGGCCACACTACTTTTGATGTAGCTCAGGGTGCCATTGGCCTTCTAGGCTGCAAGTGTACACTGCTGGTTCACGTCCACATTCTTACCCACCAGCACCCCCAAGTCCTTTCCTGCAGGGCTGCTCTCAATCTCATCATCCTTCAGCCTGGATTAATAGCGAGGGTTGTATCGACCTAGGTGCAGGACCTGGGACTTTGCCTTATTGAACCTCGTGAGATTCTCCTCAGCTAACCTCTCCACCTTGTCCAAGCCCCTCTGGATGTCACCCATCCCCATACTTCAGCCTTATCGACCACACCACTCACCTTGATATTGTGAGCACACCTGTTGAGGGTTCCTCAATATCTCTATTGGTATCATTGATGAAGATAGTGAACAGCACTGGTTTCAGTCCAGACCCTTGAGGGACATCACTTGTCCCTTGAAAAGAAACAAACCAACCAACCAACTCCCCAAAAAACCAAAACAAAACAAAAAACAAATGCAAACAAACAAAAACCCCACGCCACAGGGTTGAGATGTCAGCCATTTATTGTTTTCATGCCTGAAAACATGATAATTCTCATGTTCAGCTAAAAAATACCTTTGTCTTCCTTTCATTCCAGGAATTTTTCCCATCTAGAATGCTTCTGTTGCAAGCTATGATAGTAACTTATGACTAGGAACAACATTTTACCAGAACACCACAGCTCAGGAATTCAACAGCCATGAAAATGTCCATCAGGTTTTCTCTCAGATTTATTTTTCATGGAAAAGTAAATTCATAAAAATTGAGGGACAGATCATTACTAAACAAGCATCTGCAGTTCCAAAGAACAATTTAAGGTAACACCTAGATTAAAAAATTGCCAGGTACCTGCTAAATAAATGTCTGTCACTCACAGGGCTTCTAGAATCAAGTTCTGTTGGGGAATTACCTGGAAAATTACACTGGAATGGGATGAGACTAGAATCAAAATTTTCTGCACTCAGAGAAGCTCTTCCCTCATTAATGGAATTAAATCGGATGCATATTTAGACAGATGAAAGAACAGTACCAAAATGAATGTTTGCGTGGGAACATTCCCACAGAGCCAGGCTGTATTTTAAAACCACGTCACTTATTCAGAGAGTTGAGTTCCTAATTCAAAGCATTTTTATTGTTCTATCTCATCTATAATTTTATTCTGAGTCCGTCTAGGCTTAGTAGATTGTCTGTAGGTATGCTTAGAAGAAAGAGAATTGCCTGCACTGAGTCTTCCATGCCAGAGCTCAGCCTGGGGCCTTTTGAACACTGGCTAACTGCATGACAAAAGTGGAAATCTTTCTTCACAGGTAAACAGCTGACTGCTGCTTAAAGGCTACCTGAAAATTTGGGTGAAAGATCTGCAACTGAGTTAGCACAAAAACACTCTTTTTATTTCCCTTATGCTGAATAAGACAATTCTTAATTGGCAGTCTTTCCCACTTCAAAATAAGCTTTGCAACAGAGTTAAAACAGCAGGGGAACAAAAGCCAGAGGCTAACCAACCTGCGTTTTGTTTTTAAAACGTGAAAGACTGAAGAGGAGGAAATGAGGGCTACAGTCAAGCCTTCTGCTCACAGTACAGTAACATTTAATAAATATGAACAAGTTGATGAAAATATTACTGACTTCTGCTAAACTACAGAGTCATTTTTGTGATGTCTAAGAGCACTAACCACAAAAAAGAGCTGCTGATGTAAGAGTAAAGCTTATGGAGCGCAGGATTCAGGGTAACCCTCTGGGGGGAGAAGCTACCATCCCGTATAATGAAACACAAACTGCAAGTTTCCAACCTGAACATGTCAAAGGTTTTCAACACAAAACTTGCCTTTGCTACTCTTGTCACATGGACAAGATATTACCAAGTCCAGCTGGACAATTTGCAGAATTATCTGTCAGGCCAGCAGAGAGGAACCTCATGAAGTTCAACAAGGATCTTGCACCTGGGGAGGAAGAACTCCCTGCACCCGTACAGGTGGGGGACTGACCTGGTGGCAAGCAGCTCTGCAAAGAAAGGCCTTGGCAGTGTTGGTGGACAACAAGTTCACCATGAGCCTGCTATACTGGGGGCACCAGAACTGGGCACATATTTTAAAGATATTAAGCATTACTTCAACTCCAAGAAAGAAGAAATAATTCCTTTGAAAAAAACAGAAATGCAGAGTCTAGAGAAAAAAAAAACAACAAAACAACCAAAAGAAACATGGCCATTTTTCATGTTCAATTAAAGTGTCACAAATGAAGAATAAAACTATTATAGTGAACAGAAGTGTTTATATTCATGGGAAGGAAGATCAGCCTTTGCCATGAAGACTAACAAGGACCTAACAGATGCAGTGTACACACATGTGCATATACATCAGTCATAGAACTGCTTTGGTTAGAAAAGATCTTTGAGATGATCAAGTCCAACCATTATCTAACTCTACCGGGTCCAGTGTTAAACCATGTCCCTCAGAACTACATCTCTGTCTCTTTGAAACACCTCCAGGGATGGGGATTCAAACATGGGGAAGCCTGTTCCACTGTAAGAACCCCTTCAGATAAGAGGTTTCTTCTAATGCCCAACCTAAACCTCTCTTGGTACAACTTGAGTCCATTTGCTCTCATCCTATAACTTGTTACTAGGAAGAAGAGATCAATCCACACACCTCAGTCCAAGCTCCTTTCATGGAGTCATAGAAAGTGAGGTCTCCTCTCAGCTTCTGTGGGCTGAGAATTGGCTACAATATTCCAGCTGTAGCCTCACCAGGGCAGAGTAGAGGGGGAGGAGAACCTCTCTCTACCACAGCCCTTTTAATCCATCCCAGGATGCCATTGGCCTTCCTGGCCACAAGGCCACTCTGAATCACAGAATCATTATGAGTGGGAGAGACGTTTAAAGTCATCAAGTGCAACTGTTAAGCCAGCACCACCTGGTCACCACTAAACCATGTCCCTAAGCACCATGTTCACGCAGCTATTAAATACCCTCAAGAGTGATGACTCCTCCACTTCCTTAAGCTTTCTTGCTTGCTTTCATCTAGTTTTAAGCATCAGTTAGATCACCATGTTCTTTCATTGTGCTGGAAATTTAAAGTTGAGAGTACACATGCTGCATATTAAATTGGATAGTTACTCAGATTTCAGAACCATAAATAGAAGCAGATGCAAAGTTTACACCAAACCCAAATCTGAACAGGCTAAAATCAAAACGGAATGCTGCTCGGTGCTCCACCTTAATATTCTTTCTAGGGCGCATGCAAGGATGAGTTACAGCTAATGGGCAGGTAGCATTCGTTTCACTAATCTATTCCCACTGTGCAATCCCTCAAGGAGGTTTGGAAGCCTGAAGAAGGTAATGCAATGAAACTCAAAGCTCTGGTGTGCCTCTGTGATAGACATTCACTTAAGGTCAATTCCAAATGAGCATTAATTCAGAAAGAACAGAAACAAGAGTGCTGCTAGTCCTTGTGGTTCTCCTACATCAGCAAGAGGCCCATCCTGAAAGCGAATTAATACTGATGGTTGATTGGATTAACTCCTAATTTATCTTCTGTATTTAAAGATGATTTCTTTAGAGGGAAATTAGAAAGACTGTTTTGTGCTATTGATGGGCAGACAGCTGAGAGGAGCTTACACAAGCAACAGAGAACAAAGCAAGTCTTCCCCTGTGATGGACTTGGAAAGGTGGACTCACTCAGAGCTTGAAGGAATCCTTCTGCCCTGGTCAGATCACGGCCATGGCTCTTTGCTACTAAGTCTGCCTGTTTGGGAATATCCCAGAACCTTCTCTGCAGAAGAAAGTGCTCTATTTCTTCCCTCTGTGTCTTGTCTGGGGTTGGGGAGGCAGAACGTCTCATATAGATTCCCTGGAGAACAGAAGGCTGAGGCACCTCTCTCATGAAGACAGGTTGAAAGAGTGTTCAACATGGAGAAGAGAAGGCTCCAGGGAGGTCTTGGAGCTACATTTCAGTATTTGAAGGGGATCTACAGGAAGGCTGGGGAGGGACTGTTTAGGGGGGCTTGTAATAGGACAGGGAGCAATGGTTTGAAACTGGAGCAGAGGGGATTTAAGGCGGACATCAAGAGGACGCTCTTCACAGTGAGAGTGGTGAAATATTGGAACAGGCTGCCCAGCAATGCAGATGAGGCCATGCCCCTGGCAACACTCAAGATCAGCCTGGATGTAGCCCTGGGCAGCCTGATGTAGTTGGAGGTGTCCCAACTGAGTGCCAGAGGGTTGTTCAAGATGACCCTTGAGAGTCCCTTCCAACTCAATGCAATCTGTGAATGTATGAGACAAATAATCTCTTTAGGGAACTGAGACAATTTGAACAGAAAGAAATTTTGGGTAGGAGCAATCTGTTATGTGAAGCATCTGTCTGTGTGAGTAGTGCCTCCATCAGAGAAAAGATACAAGATTTGGGCATTAGTTTACGCATAGTATTGTTTGTGATTATCAATACTGAAGCCTCCCTCAGCCTTGTGGTGAAGAGAAAGAATCAGACAGTCATAATCCCATAATCATCTAATATGTAATCACTCGAGAAGGGTCAGAGAGGATAATGAATTCCTTTCTGTGGAATTAGACTCCTAAGGTGACTTGAAGTTAAAGATTTGTTATAAATACATTTTAATCATAGAATTGTTTCAGTTAGAAAAGACCTCCTAAGATTATCAAGTCAAATCATCAACCCAGCACTACCAGGACCACTAAACCATGTCTCCAGGTGCCACATCTGCACATTTTTTTAATACCTCCAGGGTCACTTCACCATCTCCCTGGGCAGCCTGTTCCAACGCCTGATCACTCTTGCAGGAAATAAACTTGTCCTAATATCCACCCTAAACCTTCCCTGGCACAACCTCTGGCATATCCTCTTGTCCTATCACTTGATATTAGGGAGAAGAGATGAACTCCCACCTGGTTCCAATCAGTTCTAAAGAGCCATAAGGTCTCCCTGCAGCCTGCTCCTCTTCACATTAAAGAACTCCAGTTCCCTCAGCTGCTCCTCACCAGACCTCTTCTCCAGACACTTCCCCAGCTTTGTTGTTCTTCTCTGGACCCACTCCAGCACTTCAGTGTCCTTCTTGGAATGAGGGGTCAAAAACTGAACTCAGTATTCAGGGTGTGGCCTCACCAGTTCCCAGTACAGCAGTACAATTTTTGCCATGGTCCCGCTGGCAACACTGTTGCTGGTCCAGGCCAGGATTCCGTTGTCCTTTGTGCCACCTGAGCACACAATGGATCCTGTTCAGACAGCTGTCAACCAACACCCCTAGGTCGTTTTCTGCTGGGCAGTTTCCAACCACTCTTCCCCAAGCCTGTAGTCTTGCACTGGGTTGTTGTGCCTCAAGTGCTGCATCCAGACCTTGACCTTATTAAACATCATCCAGCTGACACTGGCCCATTGATCCAGCCTAATCAGATACCTCTGCAGAGCCTTCCTACATTCAATCAGATACTACATATGACAGCTGAGGTTGAACCTACAAGTTAAAATGTGAACCCGCAAGATTAAACAGCCTTGTGCCGATCACAGCAGTGAAAAACTAGAGCAAGCAAGAGAATACAGCTGTGGGCAGCAGTGCAAGTGCAAACCCTCATCTATTCCTCTTCTTACATCCTCTTCAGGAGCATCAGTAATAGCAATGCATCAGGTAGAGAGGGTTGAAGGGGCACAGGCAGAGGATTCAAATACAGACGTTGTGCTTATATTTAATAAGCACGGCAGGTGAACAATTGGATTTGAAAGGGAAATTAAATGGGCTGACCCCAGAGCAGAGACATTTATTGTCTGGCTCTGTGCTTTCTGTTCCATGATTACTGCAAAGCTCCTTTGTAAACCAACACCAAGGAACACATTACTGTGATTGTGCAGCAGCTAAGCACTGCGACCACAGTAGGAAATACAAAAACATTTTAAAAAATCAAATTAAATCAGCTTTTACCTCACAGTTTTTTATGTTCCCTTTTCTTTTAATCTCTTTTCCTGCATGATGCCTGCTTTAAGCCTAACCCTGTTTGCATTAATGCTATTCCTAGTTGCCTGATAACATAACAAGGTATGAAAAACAGCAAAGACCAAGAGGAGGACAGAACTCACATTGCAGCCCTCTTGAAGCTACACCATAAATAACTGTTTACTTGGAAGCTTGAAGAGCTGATTAGTGTCAAATTGCAGGCCTGATTCAAAAGGAAATGCAAGAAAGAAAACTTCACAGATTGCACTGGGTTGGAAGAGACTCTCAAAGGTCTTCTCAGTCAACCCCCAGGCACTCAGTAGGGACACCTCCAACTAGATCAGGCTGCACAGGGACACAGCAAGTCTGATCTTGAATGCCTCCAGCGATGGAGCCTCAATCACATCTCTTGGCAACCTGTTCCAGCATTTCACCACTCTCATTGTAAAGAACTTTCTCTTGATGGCCAACCTAAATCTGCCTAGCTCCAATTTCAAACCACCTCCCCTTGTCCTATCACCACAAGCCCTTCTAAACAGTCCTTCTGCAGCCTTCCTATAGGTCCCCTTCAGATATTGAAATGCAGCTCTAAGGTCTCCCCCAGAGCCTTCTCTCTTCCAGGCTGAACAGCACCAATTCTTTCAGGCTGTCTCCATAGGAAGGGTATCTCCAGCTCTCTCATCTTCATAGCCTTCCTCTTGACCCTCTCCAGCAGCTCCATGTTGCTCTCATCTTGGGGGCTCCAGAGCAGGGCACTCCACTCCAGGTGAGGTCTCACCAGAGCAAAGCACAGGGGCAGAATCACCTCTCTCCATCTGCTGGCCACACTGGTTTTGATGCAGCCCAGGATGCCATCTGCCTTCTGGGCTGCAGGTGCACACTGTTGGCTCATGTCCCTCTTCTCACCAATCAGCACCTGGAAGTCCTTCTCTGCAGCCCTTCTCTCAATCTCATCATTCCCCAGCCTGGACTGATATCAAGGATTGTCCCAACCTAGGTGCAGGACCTTGTACTTTGCCCGATTGAACCTCATAAGATTCTCCTTAGCCCACCTCACCAGCCTGTCTAGGTCCCTCCAGGTGGCACCCATCCCATGCTTCAGACTTATCAACACACCACTTAGCTTGGTGTCATCTGCACACTTGCTGAAGGTGCCTCAACCTCGCTGTCTACAGCATTGATTAAGATATCAAAATCTTCATGAATGCTACAATTTGTTACTGTTTACATATGAAAATCAGCCAAGGATGGAGTTTCCCCCACCTGGTGAACAAGCTCCAGAAAGGAAGGAGATACAAATACTTAAACTGGGGCCAGAGTTCTCATGAAAGTGAGCAGTTTCATCTTCCCTCCTGAAAAAGCTGTCTGCAGCATTTAGCCATCAAGCCTCACACCATTACTGTCCCTAATAAAATTGTTAGAGGTTTTGTTGAGAAGCTTCCCAGCCATAAGCCCATGTTTTAAAATAGAATGCAAATCACTGAAACCACAAGGAAAATAAACCAGATTATCTGAGTGAGGAGCAGAGGATATGAGAGCAGGACAATGGGTGTCACAGGTAATTATAAAGATGCATCTGGTCCCTAGTTACTTGTGACAAAGCCGTTTTTGTGATTTATGGCAGGTGCTTGTTTATAAACCTATTTCAGCACACAGACACTGGAGCACATTCATCATTCTGCCTGAGCTTCATTATTGGAGAAACGTCATTTCAACAGAACACGAATCCAGACTTCTGCTACCTGAACATAAAAATCCAGATCTTCTATTAGCCTCCATTTATTTATTTATTTATATTGACCTATGGAGCTGGGCTGTGTTTGACAAAGGTTCTACACTTACCCCATACTTAATTCAACAAGGAAAATAAATGTAAGTGTACTGAAGTTCAGGAAGAACCAGTAGCAAGCAGTACTTATTTAATATCGATATCTATTTCTGTGTGTTGTGGAAATGCAGGGTAAGCAACAGGCAGGTTTGAACAACTACAGATCTGGCAAACAACCAGAATCAGCTGCAGTGTGTCCTCACCTTGCAGTCCTATCCACTAAACAAAACAACCTGCTCAAGAAAAATGGAGTTAGTTTGGTACTTGAGTGCCAAAACTATCTGAAAGGAAACAGTTGTGTTGGGTTACTTTTGTGGTGAGGGTTGTTTGGGGTTTTTTTTGAGGGGGGTTGTTTGTTTGGTGGTGGTGGTGGTTTGCTGTTTGGTTTGGGGGCTTTTGTTTTCTTTTTTCTTTTTTTCATTTATTTCCTTTTTCCTCTCCTCTCCCCTCCCCTCCCCCTTCTCTCTCATTCCCTTTCCCATTCCTTTCCTTTTTCCTTCCCTTCCCTTTCCAATTTAAATTTCTTCGTCTTTTTCTTCATTGAATATTTCTGTGTGGGGATAAAGTGAAACTAAAAAGCCCAGCAAAAACTGGTGAGAGGAGAGCTTGCTAAAATAAATACCTAGAGCCCATCTTGCAAGGAAAGGTAAAGCCACAAAAGGCTACGCTCTAGCTTTGTAAATTTGTAAGTTTAACTTTCAATAAACAGCCTGACATAGACAAAGGAAGCTGAATGTGCACAATATGAAGTATATACTGAGATTTATAGGAAAGGGGATTTATAGTAGAGAACTTGATTATTATTGCAGTTGTAGGTTAACCAAAGGATCCTCAGGCAGCAAATTTCCATGCAGGGAGGAGTGAAAACATAAGGGAATAAAAGTTGAGCATCTAAAACTCAAATTAAACTTATTTCTATTTCCAGTCCTGCACCTGGTTGTGGGCAGCCCTTGATATCAGTCAAGGCTGGAGGCGTAATGAAATTGAGAGCATCCCTTCAGAATAGGACTCTGGTGGCTGAGAATTTGGACATGAGCCAATAGTGCCTACCAACAGCGTAAAAGACCAATCGTGTCTGCATCAAAAGAAGCATGGACAGTAGGTTGTGAGAGGTTAATTCTGTCACTTTCCTCTGCTTTGCTGAGACCTCACTTGCCATGCTGTGTCCAGCTTTAGGGCATCTCAACACTGCAAGGACACAGACCCGTTGGAGCAGGGCCGGAGGAGAGCCACAAAAATCATCAGGGGGTAGAAACACCTCTGCTATGAGGACCGGTTGAGGAAGGTATGACTGTTCAGCCTGCAGAAGAGAAGGCTCCAGAGAGACCTAATAATAGCCTTGCAGTAACCTGAAGGGGGCTACAAGAAGACTGCACAGGGACTGTTTCCAAAGGCCTGCAGTAATAGGACAAGGGGCAATGGTTTGAAATTAGAGAACAGCAGATTTAGATTGGATGTTAGGAACAAGTTCTTTACCATGAGGGTAATGGAACACTGCAGCATGATGCCCAGGGAGGTGGCTGAGACCCCATCTCTGGAGCAATTCAAGGTCAGGCTCAACAAGGCTCTGAGCTACATGATCTAGTGGAGGATGTCTCTGGCATCTGCAAGGCAGTTGGACTAGATTACCTTTGCAGGTCTCTCCCAAACCAAATCATTCTACGATTCTATGATTCAAGTCCAAGAAGATTCTCAACTCCCAACCATTACAGAATTTAAATAAACTTATTAGAAGGAAAAAGGTACCAAGGGACATAATTTGAAAAGAACAAACAAAAAAGGCTTTTGGTTACAATAAAATTCTGAAAAATATTTCAGTATGAAAGCCCACCTATGCCAACAGCTTTGATCAAATAAAATATACCACAATACTTTTGAAATCAGAGCAGTAGTTTCACTAAGCAGAACACAGATACATTTCCTCAAAGAAAATAGAGCTTACTCCAACTACCATCTGTTATGAAGGTCTCAATCGTCATATGTCTAAAAATCAAAACACAAAGGAATCTTTAGAAATAGTTCTATATGTTGAGACCATCCTAGATAAGAACTGAACCATACTGACTATTGACTGGTTCTGGAGCTCTTTTGCTTGATGCTCACAGGTTGTCAGCATGACCACCAGAATTTCACAGAAAATATAAAGTACAATTCAAGACCTTGTCTTTCATTTTCATTTCAAAGTAACTCCACATTTAACACAGAAAACCAGCTAAAGCTACAATAACAGAACCATTTAGGTTGGAAAAGAGACAAAAGATGAACAAGTTCAACCACTGTCTAACTCTACCGAGTCTCCTGCTAAACCATATCACTCAGCATCTTGTCTACAGGCCTTATAAATACCTCCAGAGATTATGATTTCACACATCCCTGGGTTGCTTGCTCCAGGGCTTGACAACCCTTTTGGGAAAGAAATTCTTTCTTGTGTCCAACCTAAACCTCCTCTGATGCAATTTGAGGCTGTTTCCTCTTGTCCTGTCAATTACTGCTAGGGAGAAGAGACTCACCCTCATCTAGCATCAACCTTCTTTCAAGGGAGCGGCAGAAAGTCAGGTTTCCCCTTAGCTCCTCTTCTCCAGGGTAAATAACCCCAGATCCATCAGCTACTCCAGACTTATTCTTCAGAGCCTTCACAAGGTTTGTTGTCCTTCCCTGGACACTCCTCAGCCCGTCAATGTTCTTCTTGTAGTGAGGGACCCAAAACTGAACCCAGTGTTCTAGATGTGGTTTCACTAGTGGCACAATCAGTTCTCTAGTTCTGCTGGCCACACTATTGCTGATACAGAAAACCTGACTGACAACAATGACATCAGCTATTGCAAGACGAATTTTTGATCCGTTTAACTAATTTCTTCATTTATTATTAAGGACTACCCAGACAGGTTCAACTGTTACCTCCTTCCCTTCCTAATTCCCAGTAATTTGGTTGCTGAATGCATGTCAGCTGGAATAGTGCTTAGCTGTATAGGAAGACCTGCAATAACTCCTGGTTTTCTCACTCAGCACAGCAGAGTTGCTCAGACTATTGATTCATCATGAAATTGCACACTCAGCACATGCACATGCACTTGCTAACACTGATCTAATGACAACCCACACATTTCTCTATAATTTCAAATGGATTTAACATGATGTTATTTACTAGTGAATATGAACAATTAATCCTTTGTCTGTGAGTTGTTCAACTTCCTGTGCACGTCCAGTATCTAAAATTTATACTAAATCAACGTAGTTCTGAATAAATTCAAGACCACTGAAAAGAGAGTTTGAATAGTTTATCAAGGACTCTTATAGGTTCTTCCTCTGTCCCAGTACAGGATTGTTTATATTATCCAGTCAGACATTTATTATTTGACCTGCCTTTAAAGAGCTCTAGTGTTGATGTGAAGTCGCTCCAGGTCAAAATTAGAGTCTTCAGGTCAGATTGTCTTACTTTGTGCTAAATAAAGCATGCCACCTGGAAAATTATTTTCAGTTTCCACTCTCAGGGATTTTTGTTATTACTATTATTGCCTGCAATAACAGAACCCTGTAGATAGAGAGAACTCAGGAGAAGATGCTTGAAACAAATCTTTCCTAAGCCCTTTGTGTCATTAGAAGGTAGGTCTCTCCCTTTAGTTTACTTTAATTCCAACTGGACTGTACAGTCTTGAATTTTGCAGACTGAAATTAAACTGAGAAGTACACACACACTCATTTGCCCTTTCCCCCTTATTTACAGACGGCATCACAGATGCGCTTTCCATTTTTCTGAGCCCTTGCCAATCCTCCACGTGCTCTCTGAACACACGACTGCAAAGCCGGAGCATTCACAGAGGAAGTTCAACAGGCTTGCCTGATTTAAGAGAAGTTAATCACAAGATCACAGAATATATCTGAGAAGAGACCTCAAAGATCATCCAGTCCAACCTCTGACCCAGCAGCGAAGGCTCAACACTAAACCATGTCAGGTCCACATGGCACTCAACACCACTAGGGATGGTAACTCCACCACTTCCCTGGGCAGACCATGTAAATGTTTGAGAATCCTTTCAGTGAGGAAATACTTCCTGATATCCAGCCTGAATCTCCACTGGTGCAGCTTGGAACCATTTTCTCTGTTCCTGTCGTTTGACACCAAGGAGAAGAGGTTGCCTTCAGGGAGCCATAGAGAGCAATGAGGTGTCCCTTCAGTCCCCTCTTCTCCAGAATGAAAAACCCCAGCTCCCTCAGTCCATGTACTCCAGGCCCTTCATGAGCCTCACTGTCCTTCTCTGGAAATGTTCCAGCATCAAAATACACTTCCTATAGTGAGGGGCCCAAATTTGAAGTGCTCTGCTTTGTGTTCTTTCCCTGATTAAGACTGACAATGTTTTCTGGTAGTTGTTTTTTTCCCCCTCCTCTACATTCTTTCGCTCAGTTTACTTTTTAGGAAAGGTTAATGAAAAAAAAAAAAAAAGGCACTAAACACTTCCACTTTCTTAACATCATCTGTCAACAGCCTTCATTCACTCAGAGGGAAGTGCACAGATTGCAGGTTTTTGTTGGCCAATCCACAGCCCGTGCAAGGGAAGGGAGGGGTTCCTCACTTCCTCACACCACTCTACATCCTCCAAAGTGCCAGATACTCCAGCCAAATTTTACTGACAAATTCGACATACCAAGCTCCCTTTGGCTTTACTGGAAGCACAGGAAGGGATGAGCTGATTTTTACATTGCTAACTAAAATTGGAAGCCCTCTATAAGAGTTTGAAAAAAAAACAAGGTATCAAGGTGACCTATTTTCTAACATGGAAACCTCCAGAACTGTTCTGTTTGAATTCTTACCACAAAATTCTGCTATAGGAGCAATTTAGATTTATGTTAAGCATTTACCAATCCCATTTCCTACATATTTCAGAGGGACAGTTTCTTTCAATTAGGAAAACATTATCTCCAAACAGAATGTCTTACTACAAAGAAGCACATGAGGAAGAGCAAGAGACTGAAGCCACTACCTATCACTACCTACCTAAATGATTCGTAATCATTTAAATTATTTCATTTTAAAGGAAATTTATTCTGCTTATTTCACTGGATTTTCCAAAGTCTCTTTCTTTTCAGGTCTTGCCTCAGTGGATATTTCTTTAGGGATTTCAGTTTCTAGGTTACAGAGCAAGCACTCCCCTTTCCTTAAGGTCTCAATGTCTATTTTTAAACCTAACCTCTTTCCAAATATCACATTTTTCACTTTCTGATAGAGAAAGAAACCTTCTTTATTTCAGCTTCAGAAACAAAAACAATTCAAAAGAAGATTCTCTCATCTTTTAGCTGTGTTTCTGAACAGAATAAAAGGTGATCTGAATTTTCCAATTATCTTTGAAAGAACTGTATTTAGTTTTTCACAAACAAGCTCACCTATATAGATTCAGAGATTCATTGGAAGGGACCCTGAAAATCACCTAGTTCCAACCCTCCTGCAATGGGCACAGACACTTTCCACTAGACCAGCTTACTCAATGCCTCTTATTTCTTTGATTACAGAACCACAGAATGGTCTGGGTTGGAAGGGACCCTCTAAAAGTAATCTATTCCAACCCCCTCTTCAGTAAGTAGAGGGGTTACATTAATTTATGGACAAATTTATAAGTGGGTAATATGGAGAGAAACTGCAGTGTATCATCAGTATATGAAATGATTTTAAAATAAGAACACAATATAGAATATCAGCTCTAAACCTGGCTCCCTGGTTTGCCACAGAACTTAAATTTAAGATATGAAAGAGCACATAAGGACACAGAGTGCTTCAACGTCACTTTATAAATAAGTGTTCAGCATTTCCTTTCATATTTCCTTTCCCTGAAAGGAAAAAAAAAATAAAATTCTGACATGTCATTAAGATTATGTAAGAGTTCTAGGCAGCAGGAACTGAGAACACTCAACAGATTGATGGCTGTTTTCCTGCCATTTTAGTACAGAAAATATACACCTCAGTTGCTAGTGAAGGTCAGAATTGATCAGCAGAGATCAGATAAACCAGACAGACCAGACTTAAAACACAAAGCAAGGAAAGGATTCACCACGAATACTATTTCTACTGATTAAGGAATTAGGAATGAATATTTTTCACAAGATACATAGATTCATAGAATGGTTTGGGTTGGAAGAACCCTTAAAGATCATTTAGTTCAAACCCCCCTGCCCCACGATCAAGGACTCCCTCCACTACATCAGCTTGCTCATCTAACCTGGCCTTGAACATCTGCAGGGAGGGGACATCCACAGCCTGTTCCAGTGTTTCACCACCCTCACTGGAAAGAACTCCTTTCTAACCTCCAGTCAAAATCTATCCACCTCAAGCCTTCAATCCATTTCCTCTCATGCTATCACTATAAGCCCTTGTAAAAAGTCCCTTCCTAAAATTCTTATAGGTCCCCTTCAGGCACTAAAAGGCTGCTCTAAGTCTCCCCAGAGCGACCTTTTCTCCAGGCTGAAGAGCCCCAGTTCTCTCAGATGTTCCAGCCTTCTGATCATCTCTGTGGCCTCCTCCAAACCCACTCTGTTTACTGTGAGATGACTTACTTTCCACAGTAATGAACTTTAGTCTCTGTAGCTCATATCTAAATGAGGACCAAGATCCCTCCTGTGGTGTTTAAGATTTCCACAGTGAGGAAAAGACCTTCTGAATGTGCCGATACTGACATTTCTATAAATGAGAAATGGTTCTGGGAAGATTCCCTCTAAAAGAACTCTTGCAAGCTCTGCTGAAGAGAACAGTTGGGCCTGTAAAACAGTGGGCGGTTAAAGAAAATATTTTTTATGTTTGGTTTTTGGGTCCTCACTACCAGAATGATATTGAGGTCCTGCAGTGGGCCCACAGAAGGGCAATGAAGGTGGTGAAGGATTTGAGGAATGAGTCCTACAATGAGCAGCTGAGGTGAAAGGGGTTATTCAGCTTGGAAAAAAGGAGGCTAAGGGGAGACCTTCTCACTCAACCCAACTCCCTGAATGGAGGCTGGAGCCAGGTGAATGTCAGTCTCTGTTCCCTAGTAACAAGAGACAGGACAAAAGGAAATGGCCTGAACTTGCACCAGGGGAGGTTTAGGTTGGGCATCAGAAGAAAATTCTTGACTGTAAGAGTTCTTCCTTGGTTGAATCCCCATCCCTGGAGGAATTTTAAAGCAGAGATGTGGTGCTGAGGGACATGGTTTAGTACCAGCCTTGGTAGAGTTAGAGAATGGTTGGACTTGATGAGACTAAACATCTTTTGCAACTAAAACAATTTTAGGATTCTGCAGCATTCTTCAAGATGAGGATGTTTATAACAACCCACAGTTGGCTGTCAGTCCCTGTTCATGCACGACCATCTTTGAATAAAGGGGTGATTTGTGACAGCTAAGCTTCCAATGACCTATCACAAACCACACACAGACCAGCCTGCCTTGCTGACTGCTGCCTCTGATGCACATTGGGACCTGCTCCCTGCTATCTCTGCAACATTCCTAGACCAGCATTAGCATTTCAGACTGTGCACACACTGCAGCACAAGAAGAGTCAATTCTCTGAATCACTTCACAACACACATTTCAGTGCAAATTACAGCACAACTAGTAGCTGAATCTTCTTCAGTGCTTTTGTCATTTACTTTTTTTCTTCTCACAGCAACGGGTATTTGCAAAATCAGTTTCTAAAATATATTGATGCTTATTTGAAATCTGTCTGTAGACAGCATGCAGTAATAGCTGATCAGTGAGAGACAGTGGCATGAATTTCACAGCCTGCTCACTTCCAGGTGTTACCAGGCAGTCCAAGACCCATGCAAAATTCTAAAGGAATTCCTCTGACAAAATGCAGACTTTTGTGTGGGTGAATATTGGCTTTTCACAAACTCTACAGTGCAGCTCATTAAGCTCTTGCTTCAGTCTGTTTCCTTTCACTCAAGATAAATTAGCTTCAACAGAGCAATGTTTACTGCAAGATGAGGTGAATTCTATCTTAACTGAATGCAGGTAAACTTCCAGCTGTGTAAAATGATCACAGGATGCAAGTTCATATGGCTCTGTCACACAAGACAAAGGTATGAAAACGTTCAAGAGAGGTTTTTCATAGAATCATAGAATTGACCAGGCTGGAACAGACTTCCAAGCTCATCAGTCCAACCCATCACTCAGCCCTGTCCATTCCAAATCTAACTCTACCATTATAATGCTTTTATTCACAATATGTAGCCTAAACTGGGTTTTTGGGGTTTTTTGTTTGGTTTTTTTGTTTAGTTTTTTACAGTGTAATTCTTCTCCAATGCACTGTACAAAATGGTTTATTTCTTTCTTGCATATTTGATGGTCAATTTTCTTTGAAAACATTCTTTTCTTTTCTCTAAATAAATTAATTCCAATACAATTGATTCTAACATCTACCAAAGTCATGTTTTCTAGATCTCTGCTCATTCTCTATGGTTCTCTTCCTGATTGTCCCAGACTACATCATATCTATTTGAAGAACTATGTCCAGAACAGACATTACAGGTCAGGTCCCACCATTTCTAATTAGTGACTCTTCCTGGATACAACAGCTCAACAGTCATACAAACCCACCCCGTCACATACTTAACCTTTGCTGCAAGTCCCAGATTTTCTGAAATCATAGAATCACAGAATGTTTCAAGCTGGAAGGGACATCCAAAGGTCATCTTGTCCAACTCCCCTCTACTAGATCAGGTTGCCCAGAGCCTTGGTAAGCTTGACTTTGAACACCTCCAGGGATGGGGTCTCAACCACTTCCCTTGGCAATCTGTTCCACTGTTCCAGCACCCTCATGGTGCAGAACTTGTTCCTAACAGCCAATCTAAATCTGCTCTTCTCTCGTTTCAAACCACTGCCTCTCATCCTATCACTGCAGGCCTTTGGAAACAGTGCCTCTGTAGCCTTCTTGCAGCTGCCTTCAGGTACAGGTACTGCTATTTGGTGTCCCTGGAGCCTTCTCTTCTGCAGGCTGAACAACCCCAGCTCCCTCAGCCTGTCCTTGTAGTACAGTTGTTCCAGCCCCCCGACCATTTACATGGCCCTCCTCTGGACCTGCTCCTTAGGTCCATGATCCTCCTGTGTTGAGGGCAGCACTCCAGGCAAAGTCTCACCAGAGTATAATGTCATTTCTATTTTGTCTGCATTCATGTAGCTGGTTCTTTGAGTTGAATCTGCTGCTGATATTCAGTTCTATGCTGCCATCATGCCAACTTTAAAATGAAAGTGCTGGCTGGAGCAAAGTGTCATGGGGCTTGAAGTCCACACTGTAAACTGAGAGGCTTCCAGTTACCATTGCTGCTTCCAGTTTCTGGCTTTTGGGGTGCTGATCTCTTCAGCATGCCTGGTTTCTGCATGCTTGGGTGGGGGTACTCATTTTAACATTGTCTGCTGCTGCTGCTTCTGCATTTTGCTGCACTTTTCTGCAATCAGGCTAATGGAATTGTGCACAGGATCACTTCCACTAAACTCCTTCTCTCAACTCTTTATCTCAACCCAGAGGGTTCTTTTGTTGTGTTACTCTCTTCCACCTGCTATGTTAACCCAGGAGAGTAGCTATCAATGGGGAAACAGAAAAGCAGGGTGAGGCATTGTAACTTTGGTTTTCTCAAAATAATGCTTTCATTGTGCTCCTCAGGCTTTTCAGTGACGTAGCAACATAGCCAAACTCACCCCAGACACCTGGTTCAACAAGGAATTATTTTTGTTGTACAAGGACTTTGTCAGTTATCCATAAGCTATCCAAGGACTTAAAAATAAATAAAACAAAAAAAAAAATCAAAAAGAACAGAAGTGCCATTGATTTAATTTCACATTTAATAAAAATGGAAGCGTTCATTCTCTTAAGATTCTGAAAACAACATTACTGAGTGACAGCGTGGCACAGCACTAAGGCAGAGAATCCAAAATAGCCTGCAGTGTCTGATAAGAATAATGCTGCTCATGAAAGCAGGTGTTTGTTTCTTCTTTAGCATGCTGAATACAGTATCTACTGATCTATCTTCTGTCCTTTCCCACCTTCTCATTCTCTGTTCATAATAAAGCCTTTATCTTTGAAGTAAAGTAAATTTAACATCCTCCATTTGATCAGGAAGGATCCAGGTAGGACATCTATGAAAGAAGAGGATGGCTATGAGCTAAAAGAGCTTTACAGTGATTTAAATACTGCTTGCTCTGTCTCCTCTGCTTTGAGAGCTTTCAGCTGTGTAAGTTTTACACTGATCCTGACCTTGTGGTTTTGAGATCACTGGGGCAATTCCACTGACACCCTGTAATCTCTTGTTGAAATTACTGAGTATCTGGAAGATGTTGAACTTACTACATCTGGAATAAACTTAAAATGTATTAGGGAGGACTAGAAGGAGTTGAGAAAAATCTTCACTCCATCTATCAATGTAAAACATGATGGAAATAGCTGAGGAATATGCAGTAACAGTAAATTTGATTTTGGGGGAAAGGGACTACTAAGTGATGATGAGGATGTTACCACAATGTGCACTCACAGTCCAGAAGGCAAATCACATCCAAGGCCCCATCAAAAAGAAGAGTGAGCAGCAGGTCAAGTGAAAAGCTATGGGAAGTTCAGTGTGATGCTAAAAGAATTGCTGGTTCCTGCAGTCATAGAATCATACAATGCGAGGGGTTGGAAGGGACCTCCCGAGATCATCAAGACAAAACTCCTGGCAAAGCAGAACCACCTAGGTCAGGTCACACAGGAACACATTCAGGCAGGTTTTGAAGATGTCTGGTGAAGGAGACTCCACAACCTCTCTCAGCAGCCTCCTCCATGTCTCCAGGACCCTCACACCAAAGAAGTTTTTCCCCATGGTTTGATAAATGCTCCTGGATTCCAATTTGTGCCCATTGTCCCTTGTTCTATCACTGGGTACCACTGAAAAGAGCTCAGCCCCATCCTCTTGCCATCCATTAGCTGTTGCTGAGCATTGATCAGATCCCCTCTCAGGCTGCTCTTCTTCAAGCTAAATATCCCCAGGTCCCTCAGCCTTTCCTCCTTAGAGAGATTCTCTAGGCCCCTCAGCATCTTTATTACCCTCTTCAGTAGCATTCTGTCTCTCTTGAACTGGGGAGCGCACAACCATACAGCTATATACACCTGTAAGGGAGGTTCAGAAGACAAAAAAAAGGGGTCAGCTGAAGGAAATCTCAATAGAAAGCACTGCAAGTGTGTCTAGACACTCATTATTCTCGTTATTCTTATGGTTTCTATTTAAATATGCATGCTACTGAGGAAAACCTTCTGTATTTATAAAGCAAAGCTTGTAAGCAGAGGTTTTAGGCTTCGTGCATTAGGTAGATTGTTAGCAAGCCTGTGAGAAGTTAACAGGCTGTGCTAGCAGAGCCACAGTGCCTCGTGTGCTTCCTTCCCAGTAAATTGCTAGGAAATACAGCGAGCTTTCCTCGTATGAGCTTAGCCTCAAAAGCTTTAATAAATGTGGCTCCGTGGCACCTTAAATAGCCTATTAACAGCAGGAGTAGATCAGCACAAGCCTTCATGCCAAACAGCCTGTGTGACAGGCAGCAACACTACGCACATGTCCTGAATACTCATCTGGTGTTATCACAAACAGCTGCAGGAGGAGAGGCAGGAAAGGTGAAATCTTCTTTCAAGCAGCCACAACACTGAAGGCACACAGAAAGCCTGCCTCAAGTAAAGCAGTTCACAGAAAACAGCAGCCACAAGACTGATGGAATTCCTGAGGAATGCAGTTCATAATGTATCCACCTATTTTCCAGAGCACTAATGATCTACCTAATACAAGAAAGAACTCCAAATTAGCTGTCTACATCAATCACAATAAAATAAGATAATCTTAACTATTCTTGGGCTGCCAGAGAGCTCTCTAATTGCTGTGTTTAAATGGTTCTTTTTCAATTAAATTCAGAAAAAAATAGAATTAAGTGCTTGAGCATTTACAGTGCTTGACTGAATACAATTTACATAGTCTGGGTAGGAACCCTATACTAGCAGGGTTCAGGGTAAGAAAGCACAGTGATTAAATCATTAAATCACATCCAGGAAGAGTGAACACTGCCATTGATACAGGAAACCTTGATGAGCTTTTAAACAATTAGAGCCATGAAGTGCTTTTATGAATAGAAAGGATTCTGAAGGCAGCAGAGTTTTCCAAACAAAAGGACAAGTTATTTTTACCTGAATGTGTTCCCCTTTCTTTCTGCTTCGTTAAGAATGATACAATTCACATCCACTCTCAGCCATTAGGTATCAGTTCAGACCTCCAGTCTTTCCAGCTCTGGTCATTAATCTGAATACATCCAGCTTATTGCTTTGCCACTCCCTATCTCTTCCTCAAAGAGTGGACCTCTTTCAAAAAAATGACTGCCAAATTGCTGTTTAGATAGCAATTTCTGATCTCCATGGTTACCCTTCCCAAAAGAGCTGCTGCCCATACAAAAGCACACCAAAGAATCATTGCAGGGAGGTTAGATCTTGCCTTTCCTTCCGCTGGGGTTTGGTTGGGATACAATCATGGAATCATCGAACGGTTTGGGTTGGAAGGGACATCCAAAGATCATCTAGCCCAACCCGCACACTCCACTAGATAAGGTTGTTCAGAGCCTTGCTGAGCCTGACCCTGAATTCCTTCAGGGATGGAGCTTCAACTACCTCCCTGGGCAACCTGCTGCAGTGTTCCACCACCTTCATGGTGCAGAACTTGTTCCTAATAGCCAACCTAAAGCTGCTCTTCTGTCATTTCAAATCACTGCCTCTCACCCTGCCACTGCAGGCCTTTGGAAACAGTCCCTCTGCAGTCTTACTATAGCCACCTTCAGGTACTGGAAGGCTGCCATTAAGTCTCCTTGGAGCCTTCTCCAGGGTAAACAACCCCAGCTCCTTCAGCCTCTCCTTGTAGTAGAGTTGTTCCAGCCTTCTGATCATTTTCATGGCCCTCCTCTGGACCTGCTCTATCAGATTCATGTCATTCCTGTGGAGCTGGACAAGTACTGCAGATGAGGTATCATCAGAGCAGAGGAGCAGAATTACATTTCTCAATCTCATGGCCATGCTTCTATTTATGCAGCCCAGGCTGTCATTTGCCTTCTGGGTTGCAAGTGCCTATTGCTGACTCATGTTCAGCTTCTCACTCAGCAGCATACCCAAATCTTTTTCTGCAGAGCTGTTCTCAACCTCATCATCCCCCAGCCTGGACTCATATCCAGGATTGTCCTTAACTGGGCGCGGGACCTTACACTTTGCCTTATTGAATCTCATGAGATTCTCCTCAGCCCACCTCTCCAGCCTGTTCAGGTCCTTCTGGACAGCAGCCATCCCATCCTTCAGTCTTATCAATCGCACCACTCAGCTTGGTGTCATCAGCAAACTTGCTGACAGTTCCTCAATCTCACTGTTTGTATCATTGATGAAGATACTGAATAGCACTGGTCCTAATGCAGACTCCTGAGGGACACAACTTTGCATCCATTTCTGTTTAATTCAAAATTTCCAGTATTTAATGGAATCCCATTACATATGTCTACTTATTTTTTGTGTCCGAGCTTGGCTCTACAGCACATGCAGCAGCAGAACAGTAGATGTACTAAATCTATCTTCTCAAAGTTCATAAATTATATAAAAGGCGGGGCAGAGCAAGAGGATGGGGCAGACTCTTTTCTTTGGTGCCCAAAGGGCAACAGGCACAAACTGATGGAACTCAGGAAGTTCCATCGGAACATGAGGAACAAATTCTTTACCATGAGATGTTTTGTTCACTCTAACAGGCTGCCCAGAAAAATTCTGAAGTCTCCTTCTCCAGAGAGATACCAAATCCACCCAGCCATTGTGATCTCAGGCAAGCTGTTGTAGGTGACTCTGCTTTAGCAGGGGGATTGGACTGGATGATCTCCAGAGGTCCCTTCCAACCCCCAGCATGCTGGGATTCTGTGAAGTACTATCATGACAATTGTCCAAAGTAACATGAAAGTACAAAATTATTTTGTTTGGTCTTGCATTTTAACATCCTCATTTTCTTCACTGTCTTCAACTACTCCTGCAAAAGGCTCTCCACTTCGAGCTTTGCTTTTGTATTTGAAGGTAGGCAGCTGAAGCTGTTGGCCAAACAGAGGACAAAACAAAATACCGCTTAAGCTATCCTTGTAAAAGATCAGCCTAACTCCGGGTTTGCCTCAAATGTCATATTAAAACCTTTGACATTATTTGAAATGTGCTTGTTGATACAACAGTCAAGAAGCTCTCAGCTCATTTGGAAACTCTCCATCCCTAGGTCATGGATCACTGACTTGAAAGAGGTTTATCAGGGAAATATTTAGATAATTTTGTCCCCAGTGGTATAAAAGCAAAACAAACAAAAAGACTGTTACAATTCTAGAGGTACTTTTTGGTCTTCCTGACTAATGTATTACATTATAAATTCTAGCTATTAATAAATAAAAACCTAAGAGCAGAGGCACTGATTTTCTTTGCCTTAGCAAAGAAAAATGTTATTGTGGTGATGTAAAACAAACCTATCCTACACCTAATGGCTCACAAATTTCATAGAAAAGATGCTCATAAGAAAATATTTTATTGATGATTTAATTTTCTTTCCAGCATAGCTGAAGGAGATTCAATCCTCCATCTTCATTAGGAATGGTTCTTCTATTAGTGTAAATTAGATGTGGCCAGCATTTCTTTTTGCTTAGCAGAAATGGACTAAGGAAATCAAGAATCCTTTGGAAATGGTTTCTTGATTTTCTGTGACATTGACAGTGAAAAATGGGCAGAGTAGATGGGGATATACTCACTTTAAAATTGCAAAGAGTTGGTTGTGGACATCACTCTTTATCAAGTTCCTCTTCTCCACTCTTCATGATACCCAGCTAACCCTCTTCTAAATGTTTAAACACTGAAGATTATTCACTTTTCATGGTTTCAATCATGATACAGATTTGCTCTGTGCAAGATGGTACTTCTGAAGATTCGCTTCTTGCCACCTTTCTGAGGACCTGAAAGGTGATTCACAGTCTCTTCATCTGCAGACTTTGCCTGAATATCCAGGTGATCTCAGCTGATGCTCATCTGCTGGTTTTCCAGGAAGAGTTTTACAGTTTACCCCTTAATGGACCTTGAGGTAGAAATTTACTACTAGTTACCTTTTAGGTCCCCAGGGTTTGGCTGTAAGTGAAAGCTCATCAGGGAACAATCTTCGGATCCAAAGTTTTCAGAGTAATATGATTCCTGGCTAGTTACTTTGCAAGGTCTCCTTTTAGAACAGCTTTTATCTTCTCCAAACTACTTGGATACACAACTGGAGTCATCTGACTGCTTCTAATGCATGAACATAAATATAGCAAGTAGTTGTAGACTCTGCCTTCGTTCTTCCTAGACAGCCTCACCTAACTGAAATCCTGACATCTTACTAACCAAGTTTTTCAACCATTGTCCATACCATGAGATGGGGAACTTTGAAAAAGACAGATAAAAAAGTTCTTCTTTGCCACTGATTCTACTTTCCATGCCAAAACCAGGTTTAAAGCAATTGTTTTCTTACTTCAATTCCTCCCTGCCTTTTTCC
The DNA here is from genome assembly GCA_013396675.1 of Eubucco bourcierii. NCBI lineage: Eukaryota > Metazoa > Chordata > Aves > Piciformes > Ramphastidae > Eubucco > Eubucco bourcierii. Next base: position 67,964 of record VWZE01013843.1, on the reverse strand, counting down.
CCTACCCCTTGTGACAGTCACTGTTTTGACCTGGTGCTTCCACGGATTTCTGTCTTCCATACCTTCCCGACCAAGTCACACAAAAATGACTTCATTGAGAACTGTACCTTGGCCTGCTGCAGAACATAAAAGTTTAACTACCAGTAGTGCTCTGAAGTCCAAATGTTGGGACTTCAGCCCAAATTTTCTGTGTCTGCTTCAGGACAAGTACAGTGAGTTCATTAAGGCTTTCAAAAGCCTGTCTTGTAGCATTGCTAAGTGTCAGTCAGCATAAGGGCTGGAAAAGTCTTGTCCTTTCCATCACCTCCAACAATAAATTTCACTTATAATAGTGTAGTTCCTTTGAAAGAAAAAAAATACTAAAAAGAAAGAAGCTTGCACTGCACTGTAAATATTTTCTTTAGGGCATGAAACTAGCTCAAATGTTCAAAGCACTTCTCTTTAACAAGGAGGTTCACAGAGACAGATCTGGATGGAATGCCATGTGGAGGGACGTGGACAGATTGGATAGGTCAGCTGAGGAGAATCTCATGAGGTTCAATAAGGCAAAGCGCAAGGTTCTGCACCCAGGTAAGGACAATCCTGGACATGAGTCCAGGTTGGGGGATGAGTTTGAGAGAAGCACTGGAAGAAAAGGACTTGGGGATGTTGTTGGGTGAGAAGCTGGACATGAGTCAGCAATGGGCACTTGCAGCCCAGAAGACCAGCGTCAGCCTGAGCTGCATCAAAAGAAGCTTGGCCAGCAAATGGAGAGAGGTGATTTTGCCCCTCTGCACTGCGCTGGTGACATCTCACCCGAAGTACTGTGTCCAGCTCTGCAGCCCTCAACACAGAAAGGACATGGACCTGATGGAGCAGGTCCAGAGAAAGGCCACAAAAATCATCAGGGGGCTGGAAGAACTCTGTTATGAGAACAGGCTGAAGGAGCTGGGGTTATCTAGCCTGCAGAACAGAAGGCTCCAAAGACATCTAATAGCAGCTTTCCAGTACCTGAAGGCAGCTGCAAGAAGGCTGCAGAGGGACTGTTTCCGAAGGCCTGCAGTGACAGGACAAGGGGCGGTGGTTTGAAATGAGAGAAGAGCAATTTTAGGTTGGCTGTTAGGAACAGGTTCTGCACCATAAGGGTGGTGGAACACTGCAACAGGTTGACTGGGGAGGTAGTTGACATTCCATCCCTGGAGCTATAATCTAGGTCAGACTTGCCAAGGCTCTAAGCAACCTTATCTATTGCAGAATATGTTTGGTCACTGATGGGAGGTTGAATTAGATGACCTTTGGAGGTCCCTTCTAGCCCAAACTATTCTATGATTCTAGACAAAAAAAAAATACACAAATGACAATAGAATAACTGCAGGTATTGGGGAAGTAGAAGCATTTCTGCTATAGTTTGGGATATCCTCCTTAAGTCTCTCTCTTTGGAACAAACTAGCTATAGTAATGAGAACCAGTTGTCTATATATATTGAAGTAGACAGGATAGAAATTTCACCTTTTAATATCAATTGCTGCAGCTTCAAAACATTGTCTTTTATTCTAAGACATACTAAGACAAAAGGCTCAGACTAAAAAAACAGTAAAATTGATTTAAGCATTCATTTCATTTGCCTTAAGTCTTTGTCCTGCATATTTCTGTGTTACCAAACATAAATGGCTTTGTAAATGTAGCCAGTACTAATCTAATAACAAAGTCTATGCCAAATGGAAAACAAAGCTCTGTAAATACCTAGATGGTGACTAAGGAGAGATGATACTCATTAATGTCCCTAAGATATGATTGTCTGTATAAAACACAACAGTTAACATTGCCTTGTATCGCAGAAACGTGGAAGAGTTTTGATAGGGAAAGCACTGAAGAAGATTCAGCTGCTAGTTGTGCTGTAATTTGCACTGAAATGTGTGTTGTGAAGTGATTCAGAGAATTGACTCTTCTCATGCTTCAGTGTGTGCACAGAGTCTGAAATGCTAATGCTGGTCTAGGAATGTTGCAGAGATAGCAGGGAGCAGGTCCCAATGTGCATCAGAGGCAGCAGTCAGCAAGGCAGGCTGGTCTGTGTGTGGTTTGTGATAGGTCATTGGAAGCTTAGCTGTCACAAATCACCCCTTTATTCAAAGGGTGGTTGTACATGAACAGGGACTGACAGCCAACTGTGGGTTGTTATAAACATCCTCATCTTGAAGAATGCTGCAGAATCCTAAAATTGTTTTAGTTGCAAAAGATGTTTAATCTCATCAAGTCCAACCATTCTCTAACTCTACCAAGGCTGGTGCTCAGAACTACATCTCTACCTCTTTCAAACACCTCCAGGGATGGGGATTCAATCACTTCCCTGGGGAGCCTGTTCCAGTGTTGGAGAACCTTTGAGGTCAAGAAGTTCCTTCTCATATCCAACCTAAACCTCCCCTGGTGCAAGTTCTTGTCCTATCTCTTGTTACTAGGGAGACCAACCCCTACCTCACTCCAACCTCTTCACAGGGATTTGTAGAGAGCAACGAGGTCTCCCTTCAGATATCCTTTACTCCAAGCTAAACAACCCCAGCTCCCTCAGCTGTTCCTCACAAGTCCTGTTCAGATTCTTCAGCAGCCTTGTTGCCCTTCTCAGATGATGCTGCAGCACCTCAGTGTCTTTCTTGTAGTGAGGGCCACAAAACTGAATTCCTACTGCTAACATTGAGACTCAGTGTGACCAGTGCAATTAACCCACCGTACACCCAACCTCTAAAATCTACTTCCATTACAAGGATTCCAGGGACATAACTTCATACTCCTTACCTCAAAGTTCTTTTTATCTGCAAAATTAATACCTTCTCTTGGAGTTTGGTAATAGCATATATATGGAATTGCCAACCTCACCACCTCTGCATTCCAGCATCTACCTTTTGATGCTCCTTGACTCTACTTGTCTCAGGACCAGCATCCACTGGTACAAAAATGTGTGGAGTTATCCACTGACTAATTCAGTTGAATCTGGAATAGTTTTAAGTGGCTCATCATTACCTAAAATCGCTTCTTGTAGAGAAACCTGCCTTTTAATGGGATACTTAAGCTTTAAAAAGAACAAAAAGTAAAGAATAGCATAATGATTACCAGCAGAACCTGCAAGCAGTTCTGAGCAAACCCAGTTTTTAAAGTGACTGTACCTACAGGATCTCTCGAATGCAACAAAAACTGAACAAACTGCCACTGCAAACCAAGAACTACACTTACTGCAAACCTCAGTCATTAGTGGGAAAAAGTTGATATATTTTGGATTAATACCTAGCTCAAACACATCTAACCAATCCTTTGAGCAGGTATTTAAGATCACAATCCCTTTCTTTAAAAGTAAGAGGTAACTTTCACTAAGACATATCCAGAGGAAAGGAACACACTTCTTTAAGAGAAGGTCTTAGATTTGCTCTTAGGCACAAAGCTCTAAACATCAAGTGGGGGAAAATCAGTTCTTAGTGACTGCTTGGGTTCATACTGATTTGTGCTGACAGATCTAAGTCTTCCTAAGACTTTGTCTGGGAAGGGGAGTGAATTGGGCAGATCAAAGAATTAAGTCCTTTCTTGGAAGCCAACTCAAATTAGTGAGCCTTGCAACCTCTGTCTAGAAGCTCCCCAATTTCAACAGGATCCAGGAATCACCTCCATGTTCAGCAACTCAATAGGTGACGTTAAGTCAGGGTTTATGTAGCCCCTGAGATCTAAACCTGGCAGACTGGTGAGCATTCTTTTACTTCAAAGCTCTAATCTTTTGTCCTTTCAAGGCTAGTTACACCACTTACATCTAAACTTGCACTACGTCCTTGTTGAGGACCAAGATTTCAGATGAAGCTCTGCAGTAAGATTAATTTATTAATTAATGCTCTGAAAATAATTGTACACTGGCAACTGATAAAATGGATAACTTCCCTCTTTTTAATTTAATATATCCTAGAGCATCTCACTTTCATAGACACATGGAAACCACGTAAAATAAGTTAAAAGAAGAAGTAGCACCTAGCATTTGAGTAATGAAAGTTATGATCATATTAGTGGAATGAAAACACATCCTGTGCAGAACTCATACGATTTTCATCCTGAAATATGATTTGTGATTTAATTCCACCTCCTGCCTAAGAGCCTGTATGTAACACACTAGACAGATTATACACAAACTATTCTAAAAGCCATCTTGGTCAAACAGACTAACCTCAGACACTGAGGGAGCTGGGGCTGTTCAGACTGGAGAAGAGAAGGCCCCAGGGACATCTAATAGCAGCCTGCCAGTAACTTAAAGGGAGCCTACAAGAAGGCTGCAGAGGGACTGTTTCCAAAGGCCTGCAGTTACAGGATGAGGGGCAGTGGTTTGCAATGAGAGAACAGCAGATTTAGATTGGATGTTAGGAATAAGTTCTGCACCATGAGAGTGATGGAACATGGCAACTGTTTGCTAGAGGAGATAGTTGAGGTTCCGTCCCTGGAGCTATGCAAGGTCAATCTTGCCAAGACTCTGAGCAACCTCATCTATTGGAGGATGTGTTTGGTCACTACAGGGGCACTGGACTAAATAACCTTTGGACATCCCTTCCAACCCAAACCATTCTATGATTCTACTACTTAGAGACCTGAAAAGTTTTAAAAAAAAAATTTAAAAAAAAAAAAAAATCACATCACAGAATGTCGGGGAACGAAAAGGACCTGCAAAGTTCATCCAGTCCAACTCCCCTGCCAGAGTAGAATCACCTAGGCCAGGTCACGTGGGAATGCATCCAGATGAGGTTTTGAATTATCTCCAATGAAAGAGATTCAGCAACCTCTCTGGGCAGCCTGCTCCAGAGCTCTGAAAAAGAACACTGAAAAAGTTTTCCATTATGCTCATGTGGGACCTTCCCTGCTCCAGCTTGCACTCATTGCCCCTTGTCTTATTGTTGGACATCACTGAGCAGAGCCTGGTTCTGTCCTCCCAACACCACCTTGCACATCTTGCCCTTCACATGATAAACAGTAATGAGCTCACCTCTCAGGCTCATCTTCTCCAAGCTAAAGAGCCCCAGCTCCCTCAGCCTTTCCTCATAAGGGTGATGTTCTACTGCCCTCAGTATCTTTGTGGCTCTGCACCAGACTCTTTCAAAGTTCCCTGAGATCCTTCTTGAACTGAGACAGAACCTGACACAATATTATAGATGTGGGCTCACCAAGGGAGAGCAGAAAGGGAGGGATCCTTTAGATTCAAGTCTTCGACCAGACTCGGTGTTTAAAAGACCCCAACCAAACAACAGCTTAGGAAGAAATGGGAAGACACTAGCAGAATCACTGTAAAACACTACAGAATCACACTAAAAGTGCTCTGATTATCTGTGCAGGCAGTAATTTTGCTCCATACATAACCAAAAAGGGAGCTTTATATATTTTGGAAACTCCACACTCGAGGTAATGGACTTTTCTAACTCAATTTTATCAAATACAGAGGCTTGCTACAATAGATTCAAGTGAAGCTTGAAAATTCTTAGCAATTTGCTTGTCTGAACATTGAGATCGTTTCTCCAAAAAGCTAAAAATTAAAACTGTGTGAAGTCAAAGCAAAAAAGTAACTCTCAAACCTTAGTACTTTAGCACAAAATGTTAAGAGAAATGAAATTTATAGGCTGAATAGTGCTTGGTCTGCAGATAAGAAGCCTGAATTCTACTGGAAATAGGCAGTAGGCTAGATATGGACTAAGAAAAAATTACAGTGAAATATCACCAAAGCAAAAGGAAAGGAGTCCACAAGGACAGACAAAATATAGCACACAAAAGAGGTCACATCATACTATAAAGGCAGAAATGGAAGACCAAATGTTAAACCAGCATGGACAGCAAAGTGCACACTGTTCCTCTGCACAAAACAGAACTCTGGGCAGAAGTTCCATTAGGTGAAATGTCAGCCAGAATGGGTTTAACCAGGGAAGAAAACTAAGGAAGAAGGCAAACACTGTCTCCTAGATGCCTTAACTAAGGATCATCTCAAGGAGTAGGTCACTGCAAAATACAACATTAAGCACAGCAGTAGGTTCTTTTGGTCAGCTGAGGTTGCTGATCTTTACAGCCAAGCCAATACCTGTTTAGATTTATCATGAAAAAAGGCCAAATCTCAATCAGCAACAAACAGCTCCTCTGGAATGGGATCTATGGAAAAGCAGGCTCATATCTGCTGATTCCCCCTCTCAAAGTGACCAGATCTAACCCACTACTTTGAAGGTATTCCCTGCATACACAACAAATGAGTGACCCTGAACAAGGCAATGCCTATCACCTCTCAATGAACTAGACTGGAGCAGTAAACTGGAGTAATTGTATACCTAAACCAGGTAGACCCAGATAAACCGTGAGCCTGCAAAAGCAGTGGTCTCACTGGAGTCATGACATAACCTCACTATGAATGATCCTCCAAATATAAATGCTTACATATTAAGAATTAATAACCAGTCTAATAAAGATTTTTAAATTATGCTGGGGAAAAAAAAAAAAAAGGAAAAAAAAAAGAACCTTGTCATCTCACCAAACAAATGGATTTCCTATAGCAAATATAACCAAATAGATCTTTACAGCTGGCATAAATCATTACATTTCCATTAACTTTAATGGGATAAACTTCAGCTTCCATTACTGGGATCAAATACAGTTAATATATTTGTCATGCATGATATGTCTCCTATATACCCTTCAGGTAAAAATATTAAACCCAAACTTCAAGTGAAAACATAAAAATCTCCACGTCTGCAATTATAAAATCAAAAAATTACACTGCAAAGAGAACATGGAAGAAAATATGAAGTGTTAAAAAGGAAAAAAACTGTTATAACACAACATGTAATTAATAGATGTCACAGTTACAAATATAAGAAGTAGCAAGAGGAGAAGCCATACGGTAATTTTTTCTTTGACAGAGGAGAACAAAGAAAAGAGTTATATCTGAACCTCTTTGCTCTGCTCTCATCTTCTCTCATCCAAGGTAGGATTTGACTTGCTTGACTTTAATTACCATGAAGGCAGAAGAAAAAAAAGAATCCTCAAGACAAGAACAGACTAAAAGGCAAAGGCAGCAAAACTGTCAAAGTAGTGACAAAGGCCCCAGAAAAGAGACAAATTCCCAGAAAAGGCTGCATGAGCCATGACTCTCCTGCAGGAGATCAGCCTCTGCCTTGGGGTGCTTGGGACAGGAACGGAACACTGTGTTGCTGCTGGTTGTGGGAAAGCACCTCGAGGAATAAACAGAACACAACAAAAAAAGAAAGAGTAAGGGCATGCTAAACTAAACTTAACTCTTGTGTTGAACTGGTACAGTAAATGGCTTTGCTGTTACTTATCAGAGCAGTGAAAAATCTTTCTGTGTGTGAAGCAGGGAAAATACCTTACTTTTATTTCTCAGTTCCTTTCCAGCAGTTTTCCTTTTAACTTTGAAAAGGTTTTAAGGTAGCGATTTATGAAGAAAAGTATGAAGATGCAGCAAAAAGCCAACTTCTCTCAGGGCTCCTGGCAGGGGAGCTGGAAGCCATAGCGTGGTTGCAGAGCAGGGCCTGTCCCGTGGCACCAATGCAAAGAAGCAGAGTCTGCTGCTGGAGATAATGGATCAGAGGTACAACCCCATGAGAGGTCCAACAGTCATGAGAACGTGCTGTGTTGTCCCATACCAGGATCAGGGTAGAGCAGGGCATCAGATTAGCCACAGCCTGGAGTAGTCAAGCACTACTGTGGAGATAGATGAGTGAGCTGCCAGTCTGCAGTCAGGGGGTGATGATCAGTGAGGCTGGGGGACCAGCATCCCACAGCATCGCTGAGGCTGGGACACAGAGCCCCAGGCTCAGCTGAACCAGGATCTTGTGCTGTGGGCAGGTTAGGGAGGCCAGGCAGAGCCAGCAGGAACCTCACGTAATGATGGGATGGTAAGACTATGGACAGAGTTGTAGAAAACACAGATCTGACCACTCTGTTGGTTTAAAAGCAACACCCTTCCCCATGGAAAAAGGGTAACAGTCACATCAGGGGAGCCAACCCCACAACACTGTTCAAGAAACTGAGGAGGAGAATGATGGCCAGGTCAACTAAACCGGCAGCACTGAGGTTGCCAGGCTTCCTGCAGCCTAATGTTTGACCACAGGCTGACCCCTCAGCTCAACCCCACAATGGGGATGGACTGTGCCACCAAAAAGAAGTTGCTGAAAACTTTTTTCTGAAAAGACTTCTTTGTAAAACTGTAAGCATCTCTAAAGAATGTGAATGAAAAAAAAAGCCAGGATTTGTTAGAAGTTGATTTCTATTTTGTAAGAGGAACAGATGTTTTATTGTAATTAAAGCTCATCTTTTCTGTACAAGGTGACTTTTGGAGCATGCATCTACTCAGAGTAAACAAGTCAGGATCCTGTATTGCCTTCATACGAATGTTGATGATCCACAGCTTTCCTGTAAATCTAGCTTATATCCAAAGAATTACCTAAAAAAAAAAAAAAACTTAAAAAAGCCCTCTATTTCAATTCATATAGCTTTTTGTTCTACTGCTTACTCTCCCAGCTAAGCCCTAAATAATTACTTTTGCTTAGTATGTCTTGAATATTTATGGAAAATTCCTTCCTATAATAGAAAAATGAAGCAGAGACATCTGAGATTAGTAACCAAATGAACCCAATGTTGAGTTGATTAAAACCTGCTTAGCTGCAGTGTACCACATTGCCACACTCATAGAAGCAATTTTACACAGTTAGAACTATCCAATTACTTTTTCAAATATATTAGTGAAGCGTTGTAAGCAGTGCAGCCTGCTAGTTTAAACAACACACAGCAAAATATGGATACAGTTCAGTAATTCACCATGTCAAGCTTGGGCTCTCGTCTAGAAATTATCATGTCAAAGTCAACTTGAGGTCAAGTTCAAGTAGAATGTTTGCGAATGGGACCCCGCTGTGTTACACAGAAACCTTGGGCAGATGCAGTGTAGGAATGGAACCATGAATGTCACCTTGTAGGACAACTCTTCCGTCCCACCAGAGAATCAACCAAGTAAAACAAGACGCATGTGTCTGAATGCTTATTTACCGCAGGATTTATTTCCTGAGGGCTTAGAGTTTTCTATTATCTTTATAAAATGAGATTCTTCTCTGCAGACTTCAGATTAACGTAACTCAAAAGGAATTTCTGTGCCAAGAACAACTCAAAATTAATCTAACAAACAACACCCTCAGCACAGGGTCATGTATTGGTGGCAAAAAAGGTTTATTAGGCAAATGATAAACAACCCCATCTGCAGAGTAAATGTAGCCATCTAACTGGTGCCTATACAGAGAGATAAAGATGTTAACGTGGATGACACTTGCATGAGAGCCCGCAGAAAAAGGAGGCTGACAGGTTAATCATCACCAAAACCACTAGCAGAATCCTAAAACCCTGCACATTTCTCGAGTTGTAGCATGCTGATGTACTTGCCCTCAGCCTAGGACAGTCCTAATTATAGGCATTTTTCTGTAGACAATGTCAACCTATTTATTAAAACCCACATGTCAGAGAAGGTACAAACTTGACTGGGAATGTGTGAATGATTCGTCACCTAGATGAAAGGAGAGCTGCGCTTGACTGGGTACAAACGTCTCCAACTTGTTTTCTTCCAGTTTTATCACTCTGCAAAAATAGTACAACAGAAAGGAGTGGTTTTATTGCTCCTTTCTTCCCTTTCATTTTCTGCTGGAAGACACCTGACAGTTTTCAAATGAAGCATTTGTCATGTTTGAATAACAAGAAAGTCAGAGCCCAGCTCACTTTTGTGACAGAAGGGAAGTTTCCATCAAATTTCAACTGGTGGAACAGGAATGCTACTCATTTTGTTTGGTGGTTATATGGAGGAAATAATGCAAAAGATCGTCACTCTCCAGAAGCCTGCATCTGAAAACCTTCTTTCTATTTCTGTATTAGCTGTCATTCTGAATTTTAGACATCTCCAATTGCTTAAATGCTAAAGGACAATAAATACATCTTAAATCATAAATATTCAAGTCAACCCTCACTTGTTTGCCCCAGCCTTCTTTTCTATCACAGACATGATGAAGCAAGACATGGAGAATGTAAGGATTTTTGATTTGGCTTCAGTGAGTGCTAAGAATGCTCAGGCCAATGCTTCTGCAACTGAAGTGATTTCAAGTGGTTTTACTAATGAATTCTTCTTCTAGTTCAGTGGAAACATGCATCAAAAGTAATATTCAGTTCTGAGATTAACATTTCAGAAATAAATAAATAAAATGTAGGAGTTCAAAGCAGAGTAACAAAGGTGACCAAGATTTTTACTTATAATGAAAGATTAAAAGAACCAGTGAACACAGAGCTCCACTGAGCAATAATTCAGAGGTTATAATGGTAGTGTGACTTTCAAATAGCAGTCCTTGGAGAGTCTGAGTTCCCTGCGAGGTCAACAAAGTATTTAGAGCAGCTGAATTTAGCAGTAATGAGAAAAATCCAACAAAAAGAAATTCAGAGAGAATGCTATGAAAAAAAACACATAACAAAACTAACAGTCAGAGTAGTCTCACTAATGCAGTAATATTCTAAGGGGAGGAAGAGGAGAAAGGTGGAAATCCCACATCAGCGAAGCTTTGAAGCTTTTAGAAGCAGTTCTGGAAAATGAAATATAATGAGAAATTCCCTCTAAGTGAAGTTGCCTCTAAACCACATCCATATCTAAGTTCCATTGTTGAATACTGGCATTATTGTTATTTAATACCTTCAGTCAATGGTATACCATAACATTTGATGTTATTTTTGAAAACATACTTTTTCTAAGTATCTCTGGGAACAACATCCACCACAATGTTCTTAATTTTCAATTTAACATAGACACACACAATTAAAAAATTAGTCTCATTGAAAAATACATTTTGTCTATTACGAGGTTTGTCTTACAGTTTAAACTACAGACCAATGTTCTGACACAAAACACCCAATTCCTCAACTGCAGAGGAAACTGAAAATAATTTTGTAAGTTTACAGATTCACAGTTTAGGGTAGAAGGGACCTTAATGATCCTATAGTTCCAATCCCCCTGTCAACACCTTCCACTAGACTAGCTTGTTCAAGGCCTCATCCAACCTGACCTTTGGCACTTCCTGAGCAACCTTGTCCTGTCTCTAGACACCCTTAAAGTCTTTCTCCAGCCTCACTGTGAGGTCCCTGGAAGTCAGCTCAAAGGTCCCCCCACAGTCTTCTCTCCAGGGTGAACAACCCCAGTTCCCTCAGTCCATCCTCACAGCAGAGGTGTTCCAGCCCTTGGACCATCTTTGTGACCCCTCCTCTGGACTCACCGCAACAGTTCTGAATCCTTTTTATGATGAAGACACTAGAACAGGACAGAGGACAATATTCTCAAGAACATGAAAAGTTAAATGTTACTGCTACAGTAGATAGACACTCTTTTCATTCCATCCTAAAAGCAGTGTTACAAAGATTACTGAAATTAAAAGGATTTTGATCTATCAGCTTGGAACTTAACTAAAAAATGAATTTTTCCCCACATTTTAATTCTCTTTCCTTAATTACAGATAAAATGGAGATTATCTATTAATAACTCATGATTATAGTGGAAGGTCTTATACAGGTCTCAAACACAGAGGATTAATAATTCTAATCAAGTTCCACTCTTCATGGTAAGAGGGATCAGTAAGAATTTGTGTCCAGTGAGGACATGACCCTACCAAGAGGACTGGAGCACCTCTGTTATGAGGACAGGCTGAGGGATCTGGGGCTATTCAGCCTGGAGAAGAGGATTCCAGGGGGACCTTAGAGATGCCTTCCAATACCTGAAGGAATCCTACAGGAAGTCTGGAGAAGGCCTTGTTATAAGGGTGTTTACAGACAGGACAAGGGGAATGTTTTGAAGTTGAGGGAGAGCAGGTTTAGACTGGCTCTTAGGAAGAAGTTCTTCAGTACATGTTGGTGAGACTCTGGAACAGGTTGCCCAAGGAGGCTGTGGATGCCTCCTCCCTGGAAGTGTTCAAGGCCCAGCTGGATGAGGCCTTCAGCAGCCAAGTCTTATTGAGAGCATTCCCTGCCCATGGCAGGGACACTGGAATAGCTGATGTCTGAGGTTCCTTCCAATCCAAGACATTCTATGAAGATGCACAAGCAAATGCTGCCTCAGAAAAAGAAAGCCACTCTTTTAGAACCGAAGTATCATGTCTCCTCACCAATTGACTTTAAAAGTGAGATCTGCCAGTGAAAATGGATTTTAAGTGTTCGTGTCTACAAATTTTGATTTTGGAAGGTATTATTAAATTATTAAAATCAAGTTTTTCTATGTCACATCTTAAATAGAACATTCTGAAATTGTACCTCTGCCAAAATACACATGTGGTGATTAGAAGCGGCCAAGGAAGAAGAACAGTCAAAAATAGGTAGGTTCATACTGAAATGCACACTGAATGGTAACCCTTTATTTTATTGTTATTTTAGCTTGTGGAGTGGGTGTCAGAGGCCAGCACGTGCTCTGCAATTTAGTGTTCAATACTCTATCATAATGGCCTCTGTGGCCAGCAGCTTCACTGCTGGATCATAATAATGGATGCTGTCTAATAACCATCTCTTATCCACTACCCAAATGACAATTACAGCCATTTCCTCAGTGGAAACTGCAATCTCTTCTTTATTTGGCACTAAAATTATTAGCTCTTTTAAAGAGTTGTAACATAGATTAATCAATACAAAAGCTGTTTATATAGTCCTGATAATGATCCATTATCTCTTAATCTGCTTCTTGAGCTTCCTTAGGGGTTTTTGGTTTTTTTTTTTTAAATGAATTTCATATCTTTAGTAATGGCCACAAGGCAAACCTGAGTAGGCTCTCTCTTCAAGTGATATCACACAATTCGTTTTGTCTTTCCAGACAAGATTAATTTATGAAAAATAACTACATTCAGGAAAGGGAAATAATAACATAATAATGTATGCAGCTAATACAAACAAGTTTAAAGTGAAGTCTGACCTAAGTGTTTGCTGAAATGCTGTGATTACAAATAAAAACTCTATTTGGGCATGACGAGTGGAGGTCACACATATATTTAATTACATACAGGCCCAAAGCAACACAGACAGTGTTAGAATCTACTCCTAGGCATAACCATGCAGTTTATGGAGTGCAGTCAGTGTTGCAGATGCATTTTCTGATCACTAGAAAATCACATTCTGCTACTACAAGCCTTAAAGTCAGTGCTTGGCACCGCTCGGCTTTTGAGTTCAACTCGATTACTGCTTTATCCTTACAGTTTTGTGATTAGTAGTGTGGTGTGAAGTAATACAACAAAAACAAACTAAAGAAATCCACCCTCAGCACAGTGTGAGGAGGAAGAGCAAGGCAATTAGTCAAATAGTTCCGTGACAGGAATCACAGAGTGGTGACCTGAGCATGCAGTGAGCTCTTTAAAGAGGCACACCGAACATCTGCAGTTTGACTATCTAGAGACAGCTGTGGAAAGCAAAAAAATTGTTTTAATGTCATTTAAATTGATGTTGTCATTTATTTCAGATCCTTCTTACTGGCTTAATTAGGGCAACTATTAAGAGTTTTACACAGAGATCGAGCATGGTGGACATTGGTAAAGAACTCTGGGGATCATCTAATACAACGCCCCTGCTAAAGCAGGGTCACCCACAGCACTTTACCCAGGACTGTAATGTCCATGCAGGTTTGGAATCTGTCCAGAGGAGAAGACTGCATAACCTCTCCGGGTTGCCTGGTCCAGTGCTCTGGGACCTTCAGAGTGTAGTTTTTCCTTATGTCTAGATGGAACTTCATGTGTCCCCTGTTCTGTCACTGGCCACAGCGAAGAGTCTGGTCCCACCCTTTTGCCCTCTGCCCTTCTGCTCTTGCAGAGCATTGATCAGATCCCTTCTCAGTCTACTCTTCTAAAGGCTAAACAGCCCTAGGTGCCTCAACCTTTCCTCCTCACAGAGATGTTCCACCCTGAAACGGACTTGTAAGAACATGACTTGCTGTGATTAAACATTAATCTAGAGAAAGAAATCAGCATGCGAATTATCAATCCTTCCAAGGAACTCAGATCAAATTGACTGTTCAAATCATAAAGAGCAGTTTATTCTGTAAGAATTAACCCAAATAGGAAATGAAAAGTACCAGAGCAAATATTCTTTGTGTTCAGATTCTCATACTTCAAGGTTCAGTGCCTTCACATAAAAGCATAAACATCTTTATCTCAGACTGAACATTGCTTTGATAAATAGCATTAGAGGTTATGCATTACAGTGCAAGATGTGACAGAGCCCTGATTGCTCTGGAAAACTCAAAACTCTTCTGTTTGCTTCATCCCTTCTGCATTTATCAAAAACAAGCAGGGAAGGGGAAGGAGGAAAGAAATATCTGGTATGAAAGCAAAACAGCACCAGAAACCTCCCACACCTGATTTTCAAAGCAATTGGTGGGATTAAGTATCTTTAATACTCACAGGCTTAACGTTGAGATAAGTATCTCTACCTACTTAATAACTTGATAGATCAGAAAGCATCTTTTGCCAGTGTCCCTTAATCTTTGTGAATGCAAGAACTGAAAAGGTATTTTAATTGTCACAAAATCATAGCACAGCCAAGGTTAGGAAGGACCTCTGGAAGTCATCTGATTCAGTCGCTCAGCTATTACACAAGCAGGTTTTTCAGGAGATGTCTAGATGGCTTTTGAGGATCTCCAAGGATGGAGACTCCACAACTTTCAAGATAAGATGATCAGAAGGCTAGAGAACCTCACCTATGGGGACAAGTTGCTCAGCCTGGAGAAAAGAAGGCTCCAGGGAGACCTTACTGCAGCCTCCCAGTGCCTGAAGTAGACTACAAAAAAGCTAGGAAGGGACCTTGACAAGGGTTTGTGGTGACAGGAGAAAGACTGACGCTTGAGCAAGGCAGACTAAGAATGGATATTAGGAAGAAATTCTTGACAGTGAGGGTTGTAAGACACTGGAACAGGTTGCCCAGGGAGGTCATGGATGTCCTTCCCTGAAGGGGAAGCCAGGTTGGATAAGGCCTTGAGCAACCTGGTCTAGTGGAAGGTGTCCCTGCCCATGGCAGGAGAACAGGAATTAGATGATCTTTAAGGTGCTTTCCAACCTGAATCACTGCATGTATCTGTGAAAATCTGGGCTTTGCTTTTTTTTTTTTTTTATTTCTTCCTTCCATGTCTAGATCTTTGTTTGGATTATGTATGTAGCTTGGTAAGAACAAGTGCTCTTTCAAAGGTATAGAATAAAAACCATGGTTATTGGGGTTCCTCTTCTCTGGTGACATGGAAAGTGGAGCTAAACACCTGTAACACTAAGGATGTGAACACCTTCTAACAGTCTGTTAATGCCCTCTCTTGCAGTGAGAAACAGTGCCTTGCAAAACATGATTCAGTGCCTTGTTTCGGACAGCATCAGTATCAAGTGGGCAGTATTCTAGAAGTGCATTTTCCTACATTCACATGAGCAGGATCTAAGCATCTTGCCCAGGTGCATGCATTTGTGTTCCAAGTACCTAAAATTAGGTCAGTTGGATACATTGGAACAGTCAAAGGAAACTGAAATAATACAATGCAGTTATACCCCTACAGCCTTGCTAAACAACTGCAAGATTCACTATAAAACTGTTATGGAGACTATAAATGTTTATAGGGCTTCATCTGACAGACACTGAGAGACAAGATTAGTACATTTTTATGACTAGAACTAATAAAATATTTTTTATTATGAGGTTGCTAGTCTCTACATACTAATACCTCTTCCTTGCCCAAGAACTTGACAGTGGTTCCTCTTATGGGTACCATTTGAGGGAAAACTACGAATCACAGAATCACAGAATCTACTGCATTGGAAGGGATCTCTAAAGGTCAGCTAGTCCAATCCCCCCGCAGTCAACAGGGGCATCCCCAACTAAATCATGCTGCTCAGAGCCTCATCAAGCCAGACCCTGAATGTTTCCAGTGATGGGGCTCCACTACCACCCTGGATAACCTGCTCCAACTTCTCATCACTCTTATAGTAAAGAAATTCTCATATACATTCTCAGGCCAAGCTGGATGAGGTCTTGAACAGCCTGGTCTAGTGGAAGTTGCCCCTGCCCATGGCAGCACAGGGTGGAACTAGATCACCTTTAAGGGCCCTCCTAACCTAAACCATTCTATACATCTGTGTTCAGTTACAGAACTTTACTTCCTTAACTTCATTCCATGTCTATTTTCCACTCAAATTTCACCAAGATGATGATTTCACTACTCTGATAATTTTGACATTAGATGAAGTAACTATGTATAATTATTTTTAGTGATGATAATCAGCTGTAATTATTGACCAAACTTAGCCATGACTATGTCAATAACAAACATGACAGGACACAATTAAGGCCAGAATAATCAACTTTACAGCAAGTAAGACAATAAGAGTTAAGTATCTCAAATCAGTTTTTACTAACAATCACTTTAACAAAATAATCAAAACTCCTTTACTCATATTTGGAATTCCTTTCTGTTCATTTATCATAGGTACTGCTGTTTCCTTAGCAATCCTCCGTCTTCAAAGGAATGATTTTTTCAATTTTCAATTATCCAGCCATTGTCCATAAAAGTTAACTTACAAACAAACTTCAAAAGACATTTGGAGTAATTGGTCACAAATTAGCTAAAAGGCTGGCTTCTTTGTGTAAGTTTCTTGGTAGGAACGACAGAACAGCAGCTGAAGGTAAGAAAATAGATCTAAATCAAAGGAAATTTGGGGAAAATAAACTGATGCTCACAAGAGAGTCAGATCCCAAACATTTAAGTCCTTTCTGATGAAAAAATATAGGTGTCCTAGAAATGTTTTTATACATGAAACACTCCCTTATTGCTTCCATTTATGAGCTATGCATGCAGAGAACTTAAATACAAAAAAGCAGAGCTGGGATGTAAGTCTTGTCTTTTGCTCTCTTTCCATGTCACTATACACTGTTGGGGTCTTTGCTTACTGAAGCACAACAGTTTAAGGTGCGGGTTTTGTTCATTATGATGTTGGCAATTTTGCAGTTAAGATATTTTCAGGATCTCCTCTATAAGTAAATAGAGACCATTCCCCTTTCATTTCTACCAAACAGTTATTTGGAAAGGAATAAAATATCCCTTCCAAACTACTTCTCCCATCACTATGGAGATCATAGCTGTTCAGAATCAGACATTTTGTTTTTATCTACACTGCATTTACAAGAAAAGATGCTTTTCCCTGCAGGTAACTGAAAATAATTTTTCACTTACCCTCAGTTCTTGGTTTAATTGCTTGGTGATTGTCAAGAAAGATAAAACTGATAAAAATGTGACTTTCTGATCAATCCTTTACACAGTAAAAAAATAAATAAATATATATATATACACACACACAAGCAAACATTTCATATTGAGTGCATCCACATAATCCCCAGGAATGTTGTTAACTGTCAGGCAGCATAGCCAAGGTGAGGTCTGCAATGCTATCACTACAAATTTAAAATGCACCAAAGTATTTTATTAGGAAGGAACCAGCAAAGCTTTTGTGATACATCAAGTGGAATCAGAAAGAACAGAAGGGAAGGAGGAATAAAAGGTTAAAAGAACAACCTAATTGATAAAGTCTGGGAGGGAAAAAAAAAAACCAACTCAGAAGTGGACTGTAATTTTAGAGACACAGAAGTGGTGGAGATAATGTCAAAGCCAGTTATTGCTTTTTGTGTAGCACAGGCAATAGGCACACACAGAGAAAGGAACAAGGCAAATCCCAGGGAGAGGCAGTTTTTCATCACTGCATGTGAAGTCATTCCTGGGAGGCAGAGGTCGCTTTTTTCATTGATCTCTGGTTGCCTCCACAATTAGACGCTCTTTGGCAAAAGCAGTTTTCAAAACACTGGCTGAAGCACTGGTCAAAGCAGTCCATTAACTGACAGTTACATTTGCCTTACAACAGAGTGCCTGTTGAAGAGCAGGTCTCTGAAAAGGGACCTGAGGGTCCTGGTGCACAGAAGGATGACCATAAGCCAAAAATTCATGGTGATAAAGATGTGAAGGGTAATGTTGGGAGGACAGAGCCAGGCTCTGCACAGTGATGTCCAATGGTAGGACAAGGGCAGTCTGTGGAAGTTGGAGCAAGGAAGTTCCACACAAACATAAGGGAAAACCTTTTCAGTGCGAGGGTACCAGAGCCCTGGAGTAGAGAATCCACAACTTCTCAGGGCAGCCTATCTCTGAAAACATTCAAAACCCTCCTGGATGTGTTCCTGTGTGACCTGCCCTAGGTAATCCTGTTGTGCCAGAGGTGGTTAGACTTGATCTTTTGATGTCCCTTGCAATCCCTAAAGTTGTGTGATTAGTGTGATTCAGATCTGGAATCACAGTTCCTTTGGAAAACTATTTCCTAAAACATTTTCCAAATTACTCCAGTTTTAGATCACAAGTTACTGGATCAGGTTTATTTGTTTGTTTGTTTGTTTTTTTCCCTCTGAAACAGCACCACAGGAAGCCAAACAAATCCTTAAATACTCCTACCACACCACATTACTTTGCACACTGTCTGGCTCTCTGCCCAGAGATATTATGAAGTCTCCCTCATTGGAGACATTCAAAACCCATCTGAATCTGTTCTTCTGTGACCTATCCTAGCTGATTGTGCTCTGGCAAGAGGGTTAGACTGCATGATTCTGTTGGTTTGAGGCTAATTGGAACATTTTACTGAGAGAAATTAAATCCTGTGAGGAGAAAAATAACAGTGATCTGTATCACTCATTCTTCTGATAAGAGATGCAACTAGTCAAAATATAGATAAGCCCCTCACTTTTCACACATTTCTCAGTTGCTCTCTCTATCAGTCTGTGGCTGGTTGCATCTGCCTTGGGTCCTTTGCATGAGATCTTTATAACTCAACCTAACCTTTTTTTCCTGTAACCTCCTTGTTGTCTTTCTGATCTCACCTCAGATCTCTGCAGATTTATTGCATGAGCTATAGGGGAGTTGATGTGGTTATTTCTGAAGGGACAGAAAGAAGGGAGGGGGGAAGGCTTGGTTTGGGAGCCTCCTGGGCAGTCTGACTGTTTCAGGAGGGATTTTTGTGTTTCTGCATTATTTTTAACTTCTGTGTAACTGTAAATATCTTCAGTGTGTGTGTGTGTGTGTGTATGTATATATATATATATATATATATATATGTTTGTAAATTGTGCTAAGCTGTAAATATCGCTTTATTAACTTCCAGTCAATTGAGTCCAGTCTGGTGAATTTGTGGGCCAGGGCAGGTAACTTCCAAACCATAACAATGATCTTTTGAGATCCCTTCCAAATCCTAACATCCTGTGATTCTGTTAAGTGTATCTAAGGAGTTGTACTAATTGTACCTACAGGGAAGGTAGGAACTGGCATTTTGCTATGAGATTCGCAGCATGGAATGTATATTTTAAAGAAGTAACATGGTGGAAACACAAGGATCAGAAAAAGTCACTAATACCTGTGTGTATGAGTCTGTCTCATAAAGATCATTCTTGCATGATTCCATATGATACAAAACTTCACAGTTAGGTGCTGTGCTCTACTTGAGTATTAAGATGCTGTTCATAAAGATTTTTGTGCTAAACCTTAATCAAATGAACTTTAGAAAATTCCCAAATTGAATACCTATGTACAAAACAAAGATTTTTTTTTTTTTTTGCTTTAATTTTCTTGTGGTTCTTGGACCTTGTTGCATTTTAAGATAAGTTTAAGGGGGAAACATTTTGATAAGTTAAGTGGCAGGACTCTACATTTGAAACACATTTTTTGCAAGCTCTGAAACATTGGAAAGTGTTAACAAATCACTTTTCACCTTTTACAGATAATCAAAGGGCAGTAGAACAGGGAGAACCCGAAGGAAATAATTCACATGGGGGAGGGAATTCATCTTATTAGTGCTTAATCAGGAAAACTACCACAAGCTAAGATAATTCTGCTTTACAACGTCTTTTCTTCTTTTCTTTTTTGATCTGGTTCACCAACAAAGGGTAATTTAATTTCAAAGGATCAGAGGTTTGGTGAGATAAGTACACTCCCAGGTAGTTAACAGAAGTAAAACAATAGGTGAAAGGAAATTAACTCCTAGTTTATTCACAGTGTCTGCAGAAAGCCAACAGGGAATTGTCTATGCTGGATTTTCCTTTACTTCAAAACAGGAGAGGCTCTCAAACGGATCAGGAAGTGTCCTTGCTAATGATGAGGGCAGGACAGCAGCATGGTGGATGGTGTTGACTTCTATACTTGTCCACAATGGCAAGAGCAGTGTAGTTTTGGTGCAAACACAGAACAAGCCTTGGTTATGCTTAGTCAGCCCCTTGATGAAAGCTTTCTGTACAATAAGAACTCACACATGAATTTACACAATAGTCATCTTTCTGCAACAGCTGTATACACAGATTCTGAGGAACACTGGAGCAGTTCAGGGCTTGATAACACAATATATGGTCAACACTTGCTCCACAAAGCATTGCTATGAACAGTACACCAGCAACAAAACCATTTAAAAATACTTCAGGTTCTGAAACAAAGTCCCTGCTGGCATAAGTAACATACACCCGAAGCTTAATTTGAATTAGTAAAACTGAGTTAACCATGGATACTTCAGTCCAGCAAACCACCATGAAGATAGTTAAGGGATTAAAGGACCCAAGGTCACACAAGCAGAGACCTGAAACAACTTAGCATGGCCAAAATAAGTCCTAGGGGGATTCCATTAAAAAGACAGAACCAGGATCTTCTCAATGGTGTCCACTGACAGAAAAAAAAGCAATAGGCACACTCTTAAACATAAGGAAACAGTTTTTCTACTCTGAGGTTAGGCAAGCACTGAGAAACTCTGTAGTCGAGTCTCCATCCTTGGAATATTCAGGCAAGTGGATACAGCCCTGAACCCTCTATTTCAGCTGACCCTGTCCTGACCAAGGGCTTCCATGTGGTGTAGAGGTTGCTGCCCACCTCAGATGCTCTGCTGCTTTGTGACATGCCCAAAGTCACTGTGGTCTTATGTTCAGAGGCAGTAATTTTACATGCTGAATTAAAAGCTACTATTCCCTTTCCTGACACAAGAGTATGAATCAAGAGTTTTGTCTTGGATCTTGCACAGATGTTTCCATCCATGACAGTTCTCAGCTTGGTCAACTTGACAGAAACCAGCCTATTTCCTCCAGACTGATCTACCCTAGGCAGTAAGTGATGCCATTCTTGTCCTGCTGAAATCTCCCCGTACCTCTTTTTCATTCCTACACAATCCTTAACACAGTTCTCTTTAATGCCAGTACTAGTTTCCCAGTTTGCTTTGAGACATGAAAACCAAACACCTTGCCTTGCCACTGTATTCAGGGAGAGCCATTTGTATTACAGCACAGTTTCTGAATGCTAGCAAGTGTTGGGCTCCTGTCATAAATCTGGTATATCACAGTGGCTTAGAGAAGCAATTGCCTTTGAAAAAAGCAGAGTGCTAAATGACTCCAGAACACAGCAGAGCAGGATGAAGTCAGTACTTCAAGGAGTTTTAAAAAAGATTCCAAGGAGTGTTGTCAGACATGATACACTTTTTTCCACAGGTTTCTCACCCAGATATCCAACTACATAACTTCAGTTCTCAAAGTCATGAACACAAAGATTCATCAAATGGTTTGGTTTGGAAGGGACCTTAAAGATAATCTAGGCCCAAGCCCTCGGCCATGGGTAGGTCATGGCAGTAGAGCAGTTTGGTCAGGGCCTCATCCAACTTGGTCTTCAGTATCTCCAGGGAAGGGGCATCCACGACCTCCCTGGGCAGTCTGCTCCAGTGTCTCATCACCCTCACTGTCAATAATTTCTTCCTAATCTCCAGTCTAAATCTGTCCTCCTCGAGCTTCAGTCCATTTCCTCTTGTCCTATCACTACAAGCCCTTGTCAAAAGTCCCTTCCCAAGTCTCATGTAGTCCCTTTCAAGTATTGGAAGGCTGCTCTAAGGTCTCCCCAGAGCCTTCTATTCTCCAGGCTGAACAGTCCCAACTCTTAAAGCCTGTCCCCATGGGGGAGGTTCTCCAGCTCTCTGACTACCTTCATGGCAGACCTACTGCAGCAGGTCCACATTCCTCTTATGCTGGAGGCACCAGGACTGGATGCTGTGCTACAGATGAGGTCTCATGAGAGTAGACTGCAGGGGGAGAATAACTTCCCTCATTCTGCTCTATCTATTCCCTGCCTCACCTTTTAAGATGAGAAAAAGTGTCTGATTCAGGTACCATCTATTCACGAATATGAAATTTAGAACACTCTTACATATAAAGAATCTACTCTTTTTCTAAGAGACTGTTTCTTATAATAAATTCAGTCACATAATGTTATTCTCAAGAGTCTGGTTAACCATCTCTAATGTAAATAAAAGGTAGATACCTAGAAATGGTCTCTGGTTGCACCAAGAGAGGTTTAGGTTGGAAATAAAAAGCAACTTCTTTACTGGAAGGGTTCTCAAACATATGAACAGACTCTCCAGGGAGGTGATTGAGATGTAGTACTGAGGGGCATGGTTTACCATCAGGCTTGGGAGAGTCAGAGAATGGTTGAAGTCAATGATCTTAAAGGTCTTTTCCAAGCAATACGATTCTGTGAGAACAAACATGAAGACATGAAACAATGAACAGGTGAGGAAAAGGTCAAGTTAAGAACTCTGTGTCTGCTATTGAAGACCTTCATTCAGTAAGGCAGTTTTCAAAAAGAAAGCAGAAACTTTTTCATGAAATGGACATGCAGTAGGAGAGGCCTTAAAATACAGTCCTGGTCAGCAGCATTTACACACCCAAGTGAGAGGACATGGGAACTCCTCCAAACCATTCTCACCTTTCTGCAAAGCATATGAGCTCTGAAGTCCTGCTGTGAGATCCCTACTCATCAGAAGGAGCTGCATTAATTGTCATCATGGATTAAGATGAGATTTTACTTTCATTTCTTCTGTAGTTCTGGTGTCCTCATGATAAGAAAGACATGGAACTGCTGGAACGAGTCCAGGGGAACGCTGCAAAGATGATCCAAGGGCTGGAGCACTTCTGGTATGAGCACAGGCTAAGGGAGCTGGGGTTGTTCAGCCTGGAGAAGAGGACTCCAGGGGAACCTTCGAGCTGCCTTCCAATCCCTAAAGCCTGGAGAGGGACTTGTGATAAGTGTCTAGAGACAGGACAAAGGAGAATGGTTTGAAGCTCAGGGAAAGTAGGTTTAGACTGGATCTTAGGAAGAAGTTCCTCAGCACAAGGGTGGTGAGACTGGAACGGGTCGCCTGGGGAGGTTGTGGATGCCTCCTCCCTGGACGTGTTTGAGGCCAGGTGGGATGAGGCCTTGGGTGACCAAGTCTAGTTGCGAGGCACCCCTGCCTATGGCACGGGGGTTGGAGTAGATGATCTCTAAGGTCCCTTCCAAGCTAAGCTTTTCTGATTCTTTCTGTGATTTTTCTTCCTGTTCCTGGCCAGTGAGTTACGGCATGTTCTTGCTTGTCCTCTGAAACCTTAGCAATGGGTGAAACACCTCTCAGCCAGAAAATCACAGCTTCTCTAAGCATAGTTGTCATTGTTACAACTTAGCTTTCATGGTTGTAAAATCATTATTTAACTCTGGCTACCCATGAGGTATTTCAAGGGTTAATTTTTCTTATTGGGTTTGGGAGTTTTCTTTGGTTTTGTTTGTTTTCTGGGTGCAGTTTCTTTCTTTGCTTTGTTGTGGTTTTATTTGTTTGGGGATTGGTTGGTTGGGTTTTTTTTGGTTTAGTTTAGTCTTGGTTTTTTGGTTGGTTTTGATTTTGTTAGGGGTTTTTTTTTTTTTTTTTTTTTTTTTTTTCCAGGGGTATAGGGTGTTAATGTGTGTTCATTTTCAAACAACAGAACATAATTTGACAAGCCTCATTGATTCCTTATTCCTCCCTCTTCAATTTCTGTACTGATATTTAGAGTTAACACAGAGTTGTTATAAGTAAGAGCCCCATTCTTCCCTTCCCACACCACAGAGAGCCAGAGTCCTGCATCTTTGCAAATTAAAGACACATGAGCTTGATTTTTTTTTTCCCCCCTCAGGTCTGTCTTCACCTGTGACCAAAAGCCACAAAGAAAGATGTTCTACACTTAAGGCTTTCTGAGCCAGAGACAATGCATTTTTCCTGCATCTGACTGAAAAATAATCTGAATTTCCAACACGTGCAACTAGGTCAATTGTGGAAATTTAAAATATACATGCGTGAGCCTGTGAATATTTTACTGCTCAAAATTCCACCCTCCCCAATAAAAAAGGAAATAAAATCAAGACTTTCACCTACAGTTATATTTGCAGCTGCAGAAAAACTAGTAAACATTAGATTACCACTTCCTAGAGATAACCACCAACAAATATAAGTAATGAATATATTTTATGACATTGCTGCTGTTGCATTCATCTGGGGAGCCCTAGAATGTCTGTATGAATTTTGAAGTCACGTCTTCAAGTGAAGAAGTAATTTATGGCTTAGAGAAGAACACAAGAGGGTTTAATAAGATCTGGAACCAGTTTAAACTTCATTGGAAGGAAGTGCAAATATTTAGTAGAATTTAATCTCTCACTTTGTGCTTATAATGTATGTATTGGGCATCATGATGGATTAAGATGAGGTTTGACTTTCATTTCATCTATACATCCATGTTTTCCTCTCTGTGTTGTAAAGGGGACTTCATTTTGTTGGTGAAGCAATAATGTATAAATACAGGATTTGGGAATGAATGTGTGAACACATCTAACATATTTTTGGGGAAAGGAATTCAACTGCTGTTTTTTCTGTAGTCTTACTGTTAGTGACTTGTGTGTTCTCTGACAACTGCAGGCCAAGAAAATGCCTTTAGAGGCTCTTCTGTGCTTTCATTTTCTCACTTACAGTACTTTGGACAAATGGTGCAAAAGGGATTTGGCTCAGTTTGAGCCACACACTGTAAAAACAACTGGTTTTTCCTATCTGAAGATAATTAAAGCCTTCCAAAATGACTATTACTGCTTTGTTCCGTTTCCTCTGGTTTACATCCTGCATCATTCACTCACAAAATCCCTATTTACAGCAGCTTTTACAGGATGGAATCCCATTGCCCTGCTGCACATAAGCCCTGATTACTGAGGTTTTCTGGGGATGGAAAACTAAACATGGAAACTCAATCACAGAAAGAACACCACAGTTAATAAAATACTTGTTTCTCCAGAAACACATCAGTAACTCCTCGGATAAGCACTTGAGAAATCAGAAGAATGTTTTTTCCCTGTGCAATATGTGGGCTCCCTGAGCATGGTTTTATCATGCTTTTACTGATAATGTTCACGAATAACCTGCTGCTGCTGCACAATCAATGGGTCAGACACCACACAGCCAGTACACCAGTTATCTCTAAGAAACTTATCAAAGCAGCTTTCCTACAGCATTGCTCAGGCTGATGACCCCTTCTTCATCCTCCGCCACACTCGAACGCATCAGTGCGGAGCACAAAACATCACTGCATCCTCCTATGCCACTCATGCAGGGGGCTCTGCTCATTCTGGTTGCCTGAGGAGACCTCTGAGAATGAGTAAACACCACCACCAACATGGAAATGACAGTAAAATGTAAGTAGTGGAAAGTTTTCCTGGGAGATCAGTGCAGAGCACTGGAAGATGACTAAAATCATCAGGAAAGTTATGAGGGGTTGCCATCTCCCCCCAGTAAAAAGCTCAAGTAGTCCCTCTGCAAAGAGTAAAATGCCAATTTGTCTGTACAGCTCCACAAACTCTATTACCCTTTCTTTGCAGCCAACGCTGCACAAGTATCTCCATCTTCCAACTGTTCTATGTGCAGTGAAAACCACAAATCTATCAGGTTACACACATTAAATTGGCTTCCTGAAAAGGCACAGAGTGACAACAAGCCTGTTCTTCTCACCCCACCCCACCTGAACAGAAAATTCCATCTCCTACCTGAAATCCCACAAGACGAGGTTCCTCTGAAGCACCAAGACGATGCAAGTTGGTTTCAGTCCACAGGTGTCCAGTCACTTACATGGAGCAAGAGTAAAAACACTGAGGAGTCCACACAGCAACAAATTAACCAGAGATGACACAAAATGCCTCCACTGCTGTTCTGTCTTCAAACAGGCCATTTCTGTAAGCACTTCATCTTTTTCCAGATGCAGCTTGGGCATCTCTGCACAGGTTTTTCCACTGCCATGTAGACACAGGAACTATCTCAGAGCAAATCTGGATGTCTCTAATTGATGTCCTCCTGAGTGATTTCAAGTTGAGCAATGGTCTAGCTGCAAATTGCTGTCCCTGATGCCAAGGAGTCGTTTTCCACTCCGGGAAAGATCAGTCTGCAGGCTGAACTGCTTTCTCAAAAGCCTTACCTCTCTGCTCCTACCTCTAAATAGCCTCCACAGGAGATTTTGCTGTGTAGCAGCAGTGGTCTTCTAAGAACTGATTCTCTCCAGTTTCATTTCACTGACTTGCAATATCAAACCCCTTAGCTCACGTTTCTGTTATTTCAGGAATACAGTTGTGACTTTTCTTTCTGCGCTGTCTTCCAGAGTTTTCACTGTAGAGTAAGTGGTGAAGGTGGTAGGCCAGTAAAGTCACATACTAAATGTATCTTAAGGGTTTTCTTATCATCATGGTGAGTTGTTATTTTTAAACATGTTCCATTAGTTCCATAACTTCCTGGTGGGGTATGGTTGGGAAAGAAGAAGAGGATCTGCTATAATAAGTTGCCTCTAGTTTTGCTTTCCTTACTGGGCGTTCCTTGTGAGCATAATTCATGACGATGACATTTCTTGAAGAGATCCCTTTCATTTATGAACATCCCAGTGACAGATCCAAAGGACCAACGAGATTTCTTCTTCCTCTTGCCTACAACAGAAAGAAGTGACAGAGGAAAGGTACAGTTAACAATATTTGCAGAAAATTAGGTTTTAGAGAGGTGCAAGATGATTTTTTTTCCTCCAGTTGCAGAAAATGTGGCATTTTAGAAACAAACAAACAAAAAAAAAAAGGGTAAAGTTTTAGCAACAGCAGCAAATTTTAGAGATATCAAGAGAAAAGCTGGACTCTTCAGTCAGTTGTTTTCTCACAGCTATGCTTGACAAGGAGGGAGGGAATTTCATTTCCCCACACCTGCTGCTGTTGAAGTTGCTTCATCCTGTCACCAATTCATGGGGGGAAAGCCTTCAAAACAGCAGCAGGTTTGACCAGCAGCATGAACACTGGGGAGGCAGGTTCAGTTCAAGCTTTTGACAAGGCAGATGGCTCCTGTGCTATGTTTTACTGTCTGCTTCAACAGAACACAAATATTTTGCCAACATTTGGAAGTTACAACAATTTTATAGTAAAAAACCCCAAAACTGTAACAATGAAATAGTCAAAAAGAATTTAACAACGAGTCTTTTTTTTTTGAGCCAGAGGAATTTGGGTGCTAATTACTTTAGTCACCTTACAAAATCCCAGCCTCAAGTGTAACAATTTGGATTGCATTTTAAAGAGGTGAGCTAGGGCACTAAACACTTCCACATGTACCATCTTCACAGTAAGAGTGTGCCTGTGAAAACCTGTGAGAGGAAACTTCATAGTTAATGAAAAAGAAATTGAGTCACCCTTTGTGTTATAATCCCTATTCAAGAACACAACACACAGAAGCTCCTAGAAGTAATTTATGCTTCTCATCATTTAGCTGAAAGTAAGAATTGTGGGAGTAGTAAGTGTAATCCAGCACACTTTTGAAGGTCAGGATTTCAGAAAACACGGAGAAATCACAGAATGACAGAGTATTAGAGGTTGGAAGGTACATCAAAAGATCACCCAGCCTACCTCCCTGCCAGGGCAGGATCACCTAAGGCAGGTCACACAGGAATGCATCCAGATGGGGTTTTGAATGTCTCCAGAGAAGAACACTTCACAATCTCTCTGGGCTGCCTGCTCCAGGGTTCTGGCACCCTCACACTGAAAACATTTTCCCTTATGTTCATGTGGAACCTCCTCTGCCCCAGTTTCCACCCACTGCCCTTTGTCCTATCACTGGACATCACTGAGTAGAGCCTGGTTCCATCCTCCTGACACTGCCCTACACATCTTTATAAACATAGAATCATAGAATGGTAAGGTTGGAAGGGACCTCAAAGATCATCTAGTTCCAACCCCCTGCCACAGGTAGGGACATCTACCACTAGTACAGGTTACTCAAGGCCTCATCCAATCTGGCCTTGAACACCTCCAGGGAGGAAGCATCCACAACCTCCCTGGGCAACCTGTTCCAGTGCCTCACCACCCTCACTGGAAAGAACTTCCTCCTAACATCTAGTCTAAATCTCCCCTCTGCCAGTTTAAACCCATTGCCCCTTGTCCTGTCATTGCAGGACCTTGTAAATAATCCTTCCCCAGCCTTCCTGTAGGCCCCCTTCACATACTGGAAGGCTACTATCAGGTCCCCTCGAAGCCTTCTCTTCTCCAGGCTGAAGAGCCCCAACTCTCTCAGCCTGTCCTCATAGGAGAGCTGCTCCAGCCCTCTGATCATCTTTGTGGCCCTCCTCTGGACCCGCTCCAACACTTCCATGTCCTTCCTGTGCTGAGGGTTCCAGAACTGCACACAGTACTCCAGGTGGGGTCTGACGAGAGCAGAGTAAAGGGGCAGAATCACCTCCCTTGCCCTGCTGACCACACTGCTCTTGATGCAGCCCAGGACTTGGTTGGCTGTCTGGGCTGCATGTGCACACTGCAGGCTCATGTTGAGCTTTTCATCAGCCCAGACTCCAAGGTCCTTTTCCTCAGGGCTGCTCTCCAGCCATTCACCACCCAGCCTGGATTTGTGCTTGGGATTGTGCCTACCCAGGTGCAGGACCTTACACTTGGCCTTGTTGAATCTCATGAGATTGGCCTGGGCCCACCTCTCCAGCCTGTCCAGGTCCCTCTGGATGGATCCCTGCCCTCTAGCAAGTCGACTGTGCCACACAGCTTGGTGTCATCTGCAAACTTGCTGAGGGTGCACTCCATTCCTCTGTCCATGTCACTGACAAAGATGTTAAACAGCACTGGTCCCAGCACTGACCCCTGAGGGACACCACTTGTCACTCACATGAATGAGGTCATCTCTCAGTCTCCTCTTCTCCAAGCTAAAGAGGCCCAGTTCCCACAGCCTGTTTTCACACTCCCTGTTCCACTCCCTTCAGCATCTTTGTGGCTCTGTGGTCGACTAAATTTGTTCCCTGAGGCCCTTCTCCAACTGAGGGGCCCAGAACTGGATACAATGTTCCAGATGTGGTGTCATTGCTGAACAAGTTTTAAGAAAGCAGAGAACACACATCCCAAGGGCATGGATCATGGCACGGGAAGCAGGTATCAATAGATCACAGTCAGATATAAACCATTTTAGTGTTATGTCTTTGCCTTTGACACTTGAGGGAATTTCTATTAATTCACAATTAATTGGCTGACAGCTCTGTGCTTTAGGTTTTGTGCTTATTATTACAGGAGCCATGAATTATAACAACCAACCATAGGGCCCTGCATATCATATTACTCTGGTCTGACATCCAAGTCATAAATCAGACTCTTTTTTGCCCATTGCCATATCCATGGCGCATGTATTTAGTATTTGGCAACTAATTTCAGAAACAATTCGCTCTTACCCTATGCATAATTCCACCAGGTTAGTGGAGGTTTGTTCACTGTGCTGCGAGAGAGCTTTTTCTGGTGATGTTGTAGCTCATCTCTTGGATGAATGTAAAAAATATAAACACAATGAAGGGACACGGAGTTTAAAAGCCAGATCTTACGTTATAGATGGATAATTCTAGTGCACAATGATTTCTAAAGGTAGTGGTAACTACAGGTTGCAATTTAAATATTGTTTCTTTCAAATAAGGAGACTCCAGTATCCAGATGTACCCACAACAAAAGGAAACAGGTTTGAAGATTTATCTGGTGTTTCCATGATGGTTTGGAATCCTGCATTAAGTACATCCTCCCAGCATAAAACCATTGCTATCTATGCCCAAGGAAATCCTGACACAACTTAGGTAAGTTTGCATGAACACAAGGTGCCCTTCTGGATAGCAGACTTGTGCTAAGGCTGTCATGGAAGATTTATCTGCAGATAATTAACATATTTCTGTCAAATGTCCATAAAGAAAACCCAACAGAAGACAAAACTGAATTAAAAAAAAAAACAAACTACCAAACAAAAAAACCCACAACCCAACCAAACAAGTATGACAGGAACTGCATTTGCACTAAGTAGACATCAAGTATATGGTGTCAGGTCCTTCTCCCTAAGAACAAGTGACAGGATGAGAGGAAATGGTCTCAATTGCATGGGAGGTTTAGGTTGGATGTTACAAGAAATTTCTTCACTGAAAAGGTTCTCAAACTCTGGAACAGGCTGCCCAGGGAGCTAGCTGAATCCCCACCCCTGCAGGTGTTTAAAAGAGGCAGAGATGTACTGGTGAGGGACATGGTTTAGCACTAGCCTTGGTAGAGTTAGAGGATGGTTGGACTTAATGATCTTCAAAGGCTTTTTCACCAGAAATGATTCTATAGTCAGCAACTGAGATCTACAACTAAAAGACCAGTCCAGGAAAGAAAATCCGCTGAGTCTGTGTGTCATTAGTATGTGACCTACGACTGTAGAGTATCTTCAGCTGAGCCTTTTCCAACTTCACTACAAATCCACTGATTCCAATGGATACTGAAGAGCTGAAGGTGGGATTAAAAGTAGATAAAAACAAGGATAAAAGAGATAAGGAGCAAGAAAGCAAAATACGAAAAGGAAAAAAACCCCACTTTGATAACAAGAATGAAATCCATTTCATAGAATCATAGAATGGTAAGGTTGGAAGGGACCTCAAGGATCATCTAGTTGCAACCCTTGGCCATAGGTAGGGTAGCTTATTTTGTCATTTTTGTTTCCCACGTGGATTCATACCTACAGTATGTGGCTAAAGCTTACCTTGCATCCAGCACCCCTAGAGAACGAACAGAGGGGACAAGAAGAACTCATCTGAAACCCTGCTGTCAAATATACGTCTGTCACAAGTGTGTCTGTTCCCTCCATCACTCTCAGCTCTGAGAACACAATCCAGCCAAGCTTACAAGTAACTCAGCACATTTTGCAGTAACTTTAACAAGGTTAAAGGATTTCTATCATTAGATGGCAAAACAGCAACCATAACACGAACATAATTAATTTTGTGCATCCAGACCTTCATTTTCACACATCTCTTTTGGAAGCACCAAGAGACAACAGGAATAGCACAAGGGTACCCAGACTGCCAAAACAGACCTACCCAATATTGCTTCATAAAAGTTGCTTTTTTTTTAAAGCATAGCTTCTCTCAAAATTGTTGTAAAAATAACGTCTCCTTATGCCTGCTCAAAGGCATTATCTCAAGAGCTTTGTATTGCACCACACCTGTCAGTTGAACTGCAGAGGGAGTCCCCACAGGGCAGGCACAGCCTGGCTGGCAAATGTCCTGTTTCCTGGGTGTCTCCACAACATTCAGCTGTACCATGGTGATAGGAGAATTCAAATACCTGAAAGAAGCCTGGAACAAAGAGTTAACCTCTTCTTTATCCTCCCTAGCAGCAACACAAATCTTTTGGCACACATCACTTAAAATTTTCCTGCATTATGCTGCAGAGTCTGTACCTAAGCCTCCTCATGTGACAGCCTTGAGATGTTAACAAAGGAAGATCCATTTAATGTCCTGAAGGATCTCACAGGTCATGTGGTCACTGAAATTAGGATGAATCACCTTTAAGATGCGTGTGCCTTAAATTTAAGCTTAGGAAAGCAAGACTTTCTCCACTGCACTCTTGTGGCAATCAATAAAATGAGGATTGTGGTTGACTTGTAGAACACAATAAAGGAGAGTAAATATGGGTTTGCGCAGTCTAAAGAGGGAGAAGCCCTTTGAGAAACAAACTAAAGCTTTTATACAGCAAAACTTGCTTCTCTTCAACAATGACCAAAGAATCACAGAATCCCAGCATGGTGGGGGATGGAAGGGACCTCCAGAGATCATCAAGACCAAACTCCTTGCTAAAGCAGGGTTACTCACAGCAGGTTGCCTAGAATCAAAATCTCCAGGTTGGTTTGGAAACTCTCCAGAAACCAACACTCCACAACCACTCTGGGCAGCCTGTTCCAGGGCTCTAGCACCCTAACAAAAATGTTCTTCCTCAAGTTCAAGTGAAACCTCCTGTGTTTTAGCTTGTACCCCACTGCCTCTTCTATCATTGGCTATCACTGAAAAGAATCTGATCCCATACTCTTACCCCAGCATCCTTTAGCTCTTGATGAGCATTGAGAAGATCCAGTCGGGCTACTCTTCTCCAAGCTAAATAGCACCATGTCTCTCAGCCTTTCCTCCTCACAGAGATACTCCAGTCCCCTAATCACTCTCACAGCCTTCTGCTGGGCTCTCTCCAGTAGTCCTCTGTCCCTCTACAACTAAGAAGCCCAGAACTGAACTCATTACTCCAGGTGTGGCCTCACCAAGGTAGTGTAGAGAGAGAGGAGAACCTCCTTCAACCTGCTGGCCATACAGTTCTTCATGCACCCCAGAATACCACTGGCCTTCTTGGACATGAGGGGCCATTGCTGGCTCATGGTGGACTTCTTGTCCATCAGCACTCTTAGGTCCTTTTTCGAAGAGCTGCTTTCCAGCAGGTCCCTCACCTGTACTGCTGCAGTGGGTTGTTCCTTCCCAGGGGAAGGACCCTGTCCTTTCCCCATAGACACCTATTATAGTTTTCCTATAAATGGTGCTGCCTCATACACACTAAGAGAACACAAGGAATTAGCATGGCAGTCAGGTTTCCAGTCTCTCAGAGGAAGACACTGTCATCTCTGTGTGGTAATAAACAGCACTGTGCTGCCTTTCTGAAGACCTTTTTCTGCTTGTTGTTCGGAACATTTGTAAAAAAAAATTTGCACCAGTATGCTTGGATTAAGCAGGAGAGTGACTTACAGATCCACACATTGCATAAGGTTGGAAGGGACTCTCAAAGGTCATCTTGGCCAAACCCCCTGCACTCACCAGAGACACCAGCTACAGCAGGATGCCCAGGGACACATTGAGTTTGATCTTGAATGTCTCCAGGGACAGTCTCAACCACATACCTGGGCAATCTGTTCCAGTATTTCACTACTGTTACTGTGAAGAACTTCCTCCTGTTGTCCAACCTAAACCTCCCCTGCTCCAGTTTCAAACCACTGTCCCTCGTTCTAGCGCTGCAACCATTTTAAACTGTCCCTCCCCAGCCTTCCTGTAGGCCCCCTTCAGATATTGCAATGCAGCTCCAAATTCTCTCCAGAGCTTCCTCTTCTTCAGGCTGAACAGCCCCAATTCTCTCAGTCTGTCCCTACAGTAGAGGTTCTCCAGCTCTCTGATCATCTTTGTGGCCCTCCTCTGCACCCACTCAAGCAGGTCCATGCCTTTCTTGTGTTGGGGGCACCAGAGCTGGACACAGGACTGCGGATGAGGTCTCACCAGAAATTCTTTCCTCCATTTTTTTCAAGGTTACTATTTAAATTACAACAGATGATGACAATATGTGGAAGGAAATAGGGAGAAAAATGTAAAGGTTCACTTATCTGCACTTTAATTTCTCCTATACCAGAATAAAATCCAAGAAAACAACCTCTTTTCCCTTCAAACTATACAGGTGAATCCATACAACTGCAGCCTGTAAGTGGTTTAATCACACAATCACAACTGCTCAATACGTCTCAGCTTTGGAAATCATCTTTTCACTGTCTTTAGTTCAATCCACAACTGTTTGTGCATTTATAGCGTTCTCCAGTCAGTATTTCCCCACCTACCATCCCTTTGGAAAAGTCCTAAAAATCTATATTTAGCCATCACAAGCAGGCTAGTCTTAATCTTCTTGGCATGAACAGAGAAGGCTGTCATCTCCTGAGAATCAGCTGGGGTTTGGTCTCAATGTTTTTTCAAGTGATAAAGCAGAACTGTGGTGTCTTATCTAGCACTGAACTAACACAGTGTTAGCCACACGGGGAAAAGGCTTTAAACAGTCATTAATGTTTTTTAAAAGGGTCGTGAAATGCAGGCAAATAACTGTGCCAGAGGTTAATTTCTGTTTTCACAACTATATACAGCAGGGTGACTTGATAGTTTGTTTTCATGTCCTGGCTGTGAGAACAAATCTGCCACTTGAGTTTGCAAACCAAGTGTTAGAATACAGCTAAACCTTCCAGGCAAAATGCAGCAGGGAGTACTCTGAGTGCCCAGTTAGTGCCACTGTCCCTGGAATAAGAAGAATTTAACATGTTTGCAAATTTTCTACATTCACTGACGTATTGTAAAGGCAGAAGCAAAGAATAAAGGGGGAAAAATGATTCTCAGATGATGAAAACTACCACAGATAAAAACTTCAGTGAGTTAACTTGTGTAACACCCATACAAGAATTCAAATTCTCACAGACCTTATGAGCACTGGGTGCAACTGTCAGTCCCTCAGCATTACGTCTACACACCTGGACTCCACCACTTTCCTGGGCAGCATTTCATTTTCCTAATACCCAACCCAAACCTCCCTTGGTGTAATTTGAGGCTGTTTTCACTTTTCTATCACTTGTTACTAGGAAGAAAAGGCCAACACCCATCTGGCTCCAACCTCCTTTCAGGGAGTTGTAGAGAGTAAAACATTCACCCCCATGACTCCTTTCCCCCAGGTTTTGACAACCCTTTTGTAGAATAAGTTTCTTCTAAAATCCAACCTAAACGTCCCCTGGTGCAACTTGAGGTCTTTTCCTCTTCTCCTATTGCTTGGATTCCCATCTCACTCCAATCTCCTTTCAGGGAGCTGCGGAGAGCAATGAAGTCTCACCTTCATTTTCTCCAGTTTCCCTCAGCTGTTCCTCATCAGACCTGTTCTCCAGATTCTCCACTATGGAGATGCCCTTCTATGGACATGCTCCAGCACCTCAATGGTCTTCTTACAGTGCGGGGCCCAAAACTCAATCCAGTGCTCAAGGTGGAGCCTCACCACTGCTGAGTACAGTGGGACAACCACTTCCCTGCTACTGCTGGCCACACTGTTGATGACTCAGGCCAGTATGCTGATGCTCTTCTTGGCCACTTCAGCCAGCTGTCAACTAGCAGCCCCAGGTTCTGTTAGGCAGCTTTCCAGCCACTCTTTCCCAAGCCACAGTGTTCAAGGGCTTGTTGCAACCCAAGTGCAGGACCCAGTCCTTTGCCTTATTGAACCTCCTATCATTTGTTTTCCAGAGAAAGAATAGCCTTATTTAGGCTATCTTAAACTTGATCCTGATCATTTTAAGATAAACCATTCTTAGAATCATGCCTAAGCTCAAGAAGGTGTTGAAGATACCACTAAATCCTACCTGCTGTTCAACATGGTGGCAGACATTTAGTAAGGCAACAGAATCTCCTTCCAGTGGTTAAATGCATTCCGAAGGCAAACAATGTCACAGATGCCAGCATGACATGGGTGACAGAGACAATGCCCAGACAGACTGAAATGTGTGGGAACGATCTTTTGGGAACGTTGTGGGTTAAGGGAAATGAAGAGTTACTTGGTATAAACACAAAGAAAGTCACCCAGAAGACTAGGAAGCCCTAGGGGGGAGGACACAGGACATCATAACTGCTTAATCTATTCCATGTTCCTGTAACTCCCTATTTAAGGCAGTGCACATCCCATTTTCTCCTCTTCTCTCTCTGTCTCAGGAAGAGCATGTGTCTAATCTTTGTGGTTTGGGGAGGAGGTGGTTTCCTCTCGCCCTTGGCTGGCAGGGAATTTCGAGCTACGTCACAGGGCCTGTTGAGGCCTGTGGTAAGC
Source organism: Eubucco bourcierii (assembly GCA_013396675.1). Lineage (NCBI taxonomy): Eukaryota > Metazoa > Chordata > Aves > Piciformes > Ramphastidae > Eubucco > Eubucco bourcierii. The sequence goes on along the minus strand of VWZE01013843.1, from coordinate 32,146 downwards.
CTGTGCCTAGTGAGGGGGCAATTCGGCCTGCTCTGGGCCCTGCTCAGGCTGAATGGGAGAAGGTTTTTGGAAGGTTCTGAGAGATTCTGGACTGGTACCACAGAAAAGACTTCTGAGATCATCAAGTCCAGTCTATGAGCTAACACAATAACATCAGCTAAACCATGCCACCAAGAGCCACATCCAATCTTTTCTTAAAGACCTCCAGTGATGTCCATTCCAGTGCCTAATCAGCCTTTCCATCAGGAAGTGCTTCCTAATATCCAACCTAAATCTTCCCTGGCACAGCTTCAGACCATGCCCTCTGGCCCTGTCACTGGTTGCCTGGGAGAAGAGCCTGACCCCCACCTGACTACAGCTTCCTTTTAGGTAGTTGTACAGAGTGATAAGGTCCCCTCTAAGTCTCCAGGCTGAACACCCCCAGCTCCCTCAGCCTCTCCTCACCAGACTTTCCCTCCAGCCCTCTCACCAGTCTTGTCACTCTTCTCTGGACCTGCTCCACCATTTCAATATCCTTGTGAAATGAGGGGCCCAGAGCTGCACACAGTGCTCGAGATGTGGCCTCACCAGTGCTGAGTACAGGAGCAGAATGACTTTCCTAGTCCTGCTGGCCACATTACTCCTGATAGAGGATGCCTCCTCTTCTGTCTCAGGAAGAGCATGCGTCTAATCTTTGTGGTTTGGGGAGGAGGTGGTTTCCTCTTACCCTTGGCTGGCAGGGAATTTTGAGCTACGTCACAGGGCCTGTTGAGGCCTGTGGTAGGCCTGTGCCTAGTGAGGGGGCAATTCGGCCCGCTCTGGGGCCTGCTCAGGTTGAGTGGGAGAAGGCTTTTGGAAGGCTCTGGGAAGCTCTGGACTGGTATCACAGTAAAGACTGGAAAAGACTTCCAGGCTGCCACTGGCCTTCTGTGCCAGCTGGGCACACTGTTGGCTCATGCCCAGCCAGCTGTCACCCGGCACTCCCAGGTCCCTCTCAACCAGGCTGCTCTCCAGCCACTCATCCCTCAGCCTGCAGAGTTGCATGGGGTTATTGCGGCCAGAGTGTAGGACACTGCACTCGGTCCTGTTGAATCCCATACCATTGGCCTCAGCCCACTGAACTGGCCTGGTCAGGTCCCTCTGCAGCACTTTCCTACTCTCCAGGGGATCGATTCTCCCTCCCAACCTGCTGTCATCCACAGATTTACTGACAGTAGGCCCAGGTGGAGAACTGAGCCTAATTTGTGTATGTATTCCTTTTACCCGAATACCTTTCGTATATATTTGTATATAGAATTTCCATTTAAACTCCCAATCCAGTTTGGAGCATTTTTATATTACTGCTTGGGAAGGGGTAAGAAACTTTTTCTGTCCTTTTGCACTGCGCATATCATGGTTCAAAATTAGGACAGAAAATAATATCAGAGCAAATGAAAATAGCAATAACCTCAGATGAGCAAAGTCAGCGATAAAATGGCAATGTTTTCATGTCAGTTTACATGAAATATTAATTTCATAGGATCATAGATTGGTTTGTATTGGAAGGGACCTCTAAAGGTCATCTAGTCCAAACCCCCTACAGTCAGTAAGGACATCTTCCACTCCATCAGGCTGCTCAGAGCCTTTTTGAGCATGACCTTTAATAGCTCCAGGGATAGGGCCTCAACTACCTTCCTGGGCAACCTGTTCCAGTGTTCCACCACCCTCATGGTGCAGAACTCGTTCCTAATACCCATCTAAATCTCCTCTTCTCTAATTTCAAACCATTGCCTCTCATCACTGCAGGCCTTTACAAACAATCCCTCTGCAGCTCTCCTGTAGGCCCCCATCAGGTACTGAAAGGTTTTCCTTTTCCTCTCAGAAATTTTCCATTTCTGTGATGCTTTTTGCTTGTGGTTTTATATTTTGTTCATTTTTTTTTAAAAGAAATCTTAGCCTCAAAAAAGGTAATCCTTTTAAGTGCATCACCACAGAGCTATGACATGATAATTCATATGGAACATTAAGCAACACAGAAGTCATAATGGAAACTTCTCTTCACTTCTTTTCACATATCTCTTCTGTGAAGTTGGAAGACAGTAAACTGTAAAAGCCTGTAAAGGTAAATACACTCAAAGCATAATAAGCCTATGAGATCTTATGAAATGAGGATCACATAGGTCAAAAATCAGATTTTATTATTTTTTTTAAATGGGAGTAGATGTTTATTTCAATAAAAAGAACTTTTAGAGTTGCTTTAAAATTATTCCTACAACAAAATTTGGGAAAGGATTTAACACATTCTATGACAAATGGACTGTAAGAGAAACACCAGAAACAAATACTTTATGTGAATGCATTTATCACATATTTCTTCATATCTTCTCCTGAAGTACCCAGCACTGGTCACTGGCATACACATATTAAATGAGATTGATTTATATTCTGCTTTAGCATAGCGATTTCTTTTTTTCATCTCCCTTCACCCCTTTCAGTCTTGAGCTGCATCAAAAGCAGCGTGGTCAGCAGGCTGAGAGAGGCCTTTCTGCCCCTTTGCTCTGCTCACTTGCAGTGCTGTGTACTGCTCCAGGGCCTTCTTTATGTGGACAGGCTGAGAGAACTGGCTGCTCAGCCTGGAGAACAGAAGGCATCAGGAAGACCTTAGAGCTACATTTAAACATCCAAAGGGGACCTAGAGGAAGGCTGAGGAGGGACTGTTTAAAAGGGCTTACAGAGACAGGACAAAGGGCAATGGTTTGAAACTGGAGCAGGTCACATTTAGGTTGGACATCAAAAGGAAAAATCTTCACAATGTGGGTGATGAAATACTGGAACAGGTTGCCCAGAGATGTGGTCGAGGCCCTGACCCTGGAGACATTCAAGATTCAACTTGATATGGCCCTGGGCAGACTGCTCTTGATGGAGGTGTCCCTGATGAGTGCAGGGGGTTTAGCCAAAATGACCTTTGAGGGCCCCTTCCAACCCAATGCAATCTGTTTGAACCTGTGCACATGCAATTTAATTCCAAAACCATCTCACCTGAAATATATAACTATGATATTAAGCTCCTGTTACTGCTCTGTCATCCAAAGATGTCACAGTTTCGAGAGGGCAGAACACTAATGGACTTAGAGTTTTGTAGAAAATCACATTTAAAAGAATAAATCAGATACTAAAAATGACAAATATTGGGGCTGTTTAGTGTCTTTTTCCTTTTCTGATTTGCCACTTGATTAATGGCTGCTATGAACACTGAATTTGGCAGTGCATTTTTTTCTGGAAACTCAAATTTTATCTTTGCTGGCCCAGTATTCCTGGCTAAAGTGTTTGTATTGAGCATGATAAATGGGACTAGAGCACAAAATTCATTGTTCCATGATTTTTCATCATCTTGCTCATACAATCATAGAACTGTTCGGGTTGGTAAATACCTCTAAGATCATCAAGTCAAACCACCAACCCAACACCACTATGCCAGATAAACCATGCCCCAAAGTGCCATGTCAATGTGCTTTTTGAACACCTTCAAGCATGGTGATTCAACCACCTCCCTGGGTAGCCCCATTCCAATGCCTGACCTATCTCACAGTGAGGAAATGTTTCCTAATATCCATCCTAAATCATGTGGGGTATGTGAACGCAGTGGTAGAAAAGAGTCACGGAACAGGAGTGGCAGTGCCTTGTTAAGGGTGAGGAAAGAAAGGATTAGTGCCCTTAAAGAGCCCCTTTTGGCAGTGAGATGTTACCTGAATATTGGTAAGTTTGCAGATGACACCAAGCTGAGTGGTGTAGTTCAAAGGACTGAAAGACAGAATGGATGCCATCCAGAGGAACCTGGACAGGCTGGAGAGGTGGGCTGAGGAAACCCTCATGATGTTCAACAAGACCAAGTGCAAGGTCCTGCACCTAAGTCGGAACAAACCTGAATAACAATCCAGGCTGGGGGATGTAAGACTGAGAGCAGCTCTGCAGAAAAGGACTTAGGGGTGCTGGTGGATGAAAGCTGGACGTGAGTCAGTAATGGGAGCTTGTGGCCCAGAAGGCAAATGGCATTCTGGGCTGCATCAAAAGACACTTTTGCAGCAGATGGAAAGAGATGATTCTGCCCCTCTGCTCTGGTGAAACCTCACCTGCAATACTGTGCACAGCTATGGGGGCCCCAACATGAGAGATACATGGACCTACTGGAGAGGATACAGGATGTGGGCATCATCACAAAGATGACCAGAGGGTTGGAGTACCACTCCTATGAATACAGGCTAAAAGAAGTGTCCCTGCTGAGTGCGAGGGAGCTGGACGTGATCTTTGAGGGTCCCTTCCAACCCAACGTAATCTGAATCTCTGTCATATTTAATAAAGTGTTGGATTCAATGGACATTTATCAGAAACATGAAATGCAGTTGGTATTTGCCATTGAATGTCAAGAAAGTATTCATTGTACAGTGTGGTCAACATCATCATAGGAAGGTCTATAAAGCGTTCCTGAAAGTGACACTCTAAAGACTGTGGTCAAGATAGGCAGAGAACTGACAAGATTCAATACAGGTAACCAAACTTTCCTTCCTTCTTTTCTGCACCCCAATTACAAGATCAGAGTTTTGTACTTTTGAACACCTTGCACCCTAAGCTCCAGCTGTTCGACAGCAGCTGTGGGAGTTGCACAGAAGTCCCATGTGTTGTACCAGGTGTGAATCACACAGGTAGGGGCAACTTGTTTCCCCTCACATCATACTTCTGTGCTGATCCTGCAGGAAAGAGCTTGCAACCACAAGCAATAACATTCCTCTCTCACAGCTTTGACCCTCGGGTTCTATTTCTCAGGGCTTTGAAAACAGATTTAAAAAGAAAAAACTCAAACGAACAAGAAAAAACCAAAACACAAAAACCCCCACAACCAACCAATGAACAAAAAAAAGCAACAAAAATATTCCACTTGAGCTTGCACAAAATAAACACTCCTCTTACTTCTGCACCCTTGCATAGTATTGCAACTCAGGGTTATAACAATCAGACCTCAAACTATGAGATATTCCTTCCACCTTGTATCCCCTCGAGGTTTCTCTCACAGGAAGCCTTTGTGTGGGTGAGCACAGTGAAATCGCTCTGGCCACAGAGAAAAATATTTTTATTTGAATCTTTTCAAAGGTCAGTAAAGCTGAACAGCAGTAAACACACAGCTACAAAAGCACTGCCTGTCAGCAGAGCACACCTCCCAGCAGCTTTCCCCAGTCTTTGCTCAGCCTGTGGTACTCACTCTAAGTTTGAGGGATGGGCTCAAACAAACCCCAAGGCCAAGTGCAAGATCCTACACCTGGGTCAGGCCAATCCCAAGCACAAGGATTGGCTTGAGAGTAGTCTAAAGGAGGACGATTTGGGGATGTCAGCTGATGAAAAACTCACCATGAGCCAGCAATGGTCACTGGCAGCCCAGAAGGCAGCTGTGTGCTGGGCTGCATCCAAAGCAGTGAGAGCAGCAGGACAGAGAGGGGATTCTGCCTCTGCTTTGCTGAGACCACACCCGCAGTGTGGTGTCCAGTTCTGGTGCCCCCAGCATAAGAGAGACATGGAGCTGCTGGGGGAGGTCCAGAGCAAGCCACAAACATGTTCAGAGGACTGGAGAACCCCCACTATGTGGAGACCAAGAGAGTTGGGGCTGTTCAACCTGCAGAAGAGAATGTTCTAGGGAGTCCTTAGAGCAGCCTTCCAGTACCTGAATGGGGTCTATGGGAAAGCCAGGAAGGGACTTTTTATAAGGACTTCTAGTGATTGGATGAGAGGCAACAGCTTTGAGCTTAAGGAGGGCTGATTTAGAGTGGAGATTAGAAATAAATTCTTGATAATGAGGGTGGTGAGACACTGCAACAGGTTGCCCAGGGAGATGGTAGATTCCCCCTCCCTGAAGGCGTTCCAGACCAGGACAGATGAGGCCTTGAGCAACCTGCTCTAGTGCAAGGTGTCCTTGCCCATGGCAGGGGGTTTGGAACTAGGTGATCTTTAAGATCCCTTCCAACCCAAACCATTCTATGAATCTATGACTTTTAAAATTTGCTGGTTGGGACATGAAATGTTCATTTTCTATTTCCAACAGAATTCAGGATTTGGGGGAACCTATGGTAGATTTTTTGGAAAGGAGAGTTCTCTCCTTCCATAACACAGAAGCATTTTTGTTTGCAATCAGCAGAATCATAGAACTATTTCTGTTGGGAAAGATCTTTAAGATCACCAAGTCAAACTATTTTCTAACCCTACCAAGGCTGGTGGTAAACCATGTCACTCAGCACCATTTCTCTGCCTCTTCGAAACACCTCCAGGGACAGAGATTCAGTCAACTGCCTGGGCAGCCTCTTCAAGGACTTGACAACCGTTTTGGTGAAGAAGTTTCTTTTAATATCCAACCTAAACCTTCACTGATGCAACTTGAGGCCATTTCCTCTCATCCTATCACTTGTCACTAGGGAGAAGACACCAATCCCCACCTGACTCCAACTTTTTTCTAGAAAATACTCCATTTCCTTCCTGCCTCCCACTAAATGACAAATGCAGTGTTAAGCAGAGAGCCACATCACACAGGAAAAAACTCTGCGTGCTTTTTCCAGGCTAATTGGAATATTCTAGTGAGAAAAATTAGATTATAGGCTGTGAAAAGGAAATAATGGTGATGTCTACTTCAATCACAGGCTTGCTGAGATGTATAAAAACAAGGACACAAACACAGATAAGACAGAGAGTCTCTCTCTGTCACAATCGGTGTGTTTTGTCCCTGGGCTTTTGTGGCTTTGTAACCCAACTAATCACTCTGCTTCTAACCCCCCTTGCTGAGCCTTCAAACTCACCTTGCATGTAAGGCAGATTCTGGGATATGGTAGAGGGGTAGAAAGAAGGTGGAAGGGTGGTTGGGAGCCCCTTCTGGGGACTCTTGGTTTCTGGGAGGGGTATTGTGTTTCTGTATTACCTTTAACTTGTATACTTCTGTATATAGATGTATACGTATTTTGTAATATGTTGTAAATATCTGCTGGTATATTGTGCCAAGCTATTAATGTAAAGCTTCATTCCTTAGCTTCCAGATGGTTGAGCCTAGTCTGAATGATTTCATTGAGGGGGCAGAGTGGGTGACTCCCAAACCCCCACACTCTGCAATCACAGCAGAATACAAACTGGCTCTTAGTCCAGTCTGCTGTGAAATACCCCAGCAGCAGAGAGACAGGACTTCCAAGTATTCCCATGTGCAGGGAGGTGTTTTCACCCCAAGCAGCAAACAACTACAGCAGATGACAGCATGGGCTCCACGTTGTAGCAGAAGACTCTGCAGATGTGTGGGGCAAGTAGACAACTTAACACCTCTGCCCTGTTCCCATTTTCTTTCCACCTTCTAACACTCATTCCCCACTGAGCCCTGGGATCATGCAGTCTCAGTTTAGCTGGCTGATCTAGGAATACAAACCCATGCCAGTTTCATAGGAAAACAGGGAGTTAAAGCCATTAGACTGCAGCTGCAGGCCAACAGACAAGCAGCAGGACTACCCATCAGTACAGCTTCTGGTGGACAGAGAAACCTCTCCAAAGGACACCAAAGATGTATGCATTCTGCCGAGTCTCAAACACCCAGCATGGTGCAGTCCAGCCACAAATGATTTGAAATAATCCTGCGCTATTATTAACTGGAGATAAAAATCACATAGCCGCAGTGCCTGGTACAATCTCTCCCCTGCTTATGGATCATTTCAAAGAAGAAAACCTTAAAATAGAATTACTATTTTTCATATACAGATCTCTAATGCAAACATTATTTTATCAGCTTATGCTAAGCCTGATAGCGACAAGGGTTTCTACTGTCCTAGATATTCCACATAAAGCTATTAAATGTCATCTGTAATGGAAATGAGAGAATTTTTTTTTTGTTTACCAGAAGAGATCACAACTTGTTAGAGCAAATATTTCTGTATGGAAGTACCTCCTTTTAAGAAGCCTTTTTTTTTTTTTTTTTTTTTTTTTCAGTTTCCCTTNTTTTTTTTTTTTTTTTTTTTTTTGACAGATCCCTCTCTCTGTTGCTACATATTAGAATTTCTGCATTGTCCTATGCAAACACATTGCCAAGGAATGCAGTAACTCAACTGAACTTGTAAAGACAACTAACAATTCACCTCTATTGGAAGCTGAAATTGTCAATTTTATAATATTTTCCTACATTTATGCCAATTTCAGCAAGGTTTCTGACACCATCTCCTACAGCATCCTCACAGGAAAGCTCAAGAGGTGTAGGTGAGATGGATGGACCTTGGGTTGGGCCGAGAACTGGCTGAAGGACAGAGTTCAGAGAATTGTGGTCAGTGGCACAGTCCAGTTGGAGGTCTGAAACAAGTGATGTTCCTTGGGGACCAGTACAGGGTCCAGCCCTGTTCAATATATTCATCAGTGACCTGGAAGAAGGAACAGAGTAGACTCTCAGAAAGTTTGCTGATGACAAAACTGGCAGGGGTAGCTCACACCTCATCAGGCTGCACTGCCATCCAGCATGATGTGGACAGGACAGAGAGTTGAGGGAGAGAGTAACCTTAGGAAGTTTAGCAAGTGCAAGCATAGGGTCCTGCCCCCGGAGAGGAAAACCACCACATAGCAGTAAATGTTGGGGGTTTATCTCTGAAGGGCTGCTCAGTGGAAAAAGGTCTGGGAGTCCTGGTGGACAGCAGTATGCCCATGAGGTAGCAATGTGCCCTTGTGGCCAAGAAGGCCAATGGCATCCTGGGATGCATCAAGAAGTGTGGCCAGAAGATCAAGAGAGGTTTTCTTCCCCATATACTCTACCAAGGTGAGGTTTCATCTAGAGGACTGTGTCAAGTTCTGTGCTCCTCAGTTCACGGACAGGGAACTGCTTGAGAGGATACAGGAAAGGATTACAAAGATGATTCCAGGACTAGGACATTTGTGTTATGAAGAAAGGTTGGGGGACTTGGGACCTTTTAGCCTGGAGAAGAGAGGATTGAGGGGAGATCTTGATGCCTGCAAACACTTACAGGGTGGTGTCAGGGGGTAGGGGCAAGTCTTTAATCAGTGGTGCACAGTGACAGGGCAAGAGGTAACAGACACAAACTTGAACACAGGAAGTTCTGTGTGAACATGAGGAGGAACTTAAAGTTGAGTATAGTGGAACACTGGAACAAGTCACTCAGAGGTGCAGAGTCTCCTTTTCTGGAGTTATTCAAAACCTTCCTGAACACCATTCAGTGCAACCTGCTCTGGCAAGGGGTTGGACATGATAGAATCATGGAATGAACCACATTGGAAGAGACCTCCAAGATCATCCACTCCAACCTATCACCCAGCCCTATCCAATCAAGCAGACCACAGTACTAAGTACCCCATCCAGTCTTTCTTGAACACCTCCAGGTACGGCGACGCCACCACCTTCCTGGGTAGCCCATTCCAATGCCAATCACACTCTCTGTGAAGAACTTCCTCCTGATATTCAGTTTATACCTCCCCTGGCACAACTTGAGACTGTGTCCCCTCATTCTGTTGCTGGTTGCCTAGGAGGAGACACTGACCCCCACACGGCTACAACCTCCTTTCAGGGTGTTATAGACAGCAACAAGGTCACCCCTGAGCCTCTGTAGTTTTCTAAGCTAAACACCCCCAGTTCCCTCAGTCTCTCCTCATAGGGCTGTGCTCCAGACCCTTCACCAGCTTTGTCGCCCTTCTCTGCACATGTTCCAGTACCTCAACATCTCTCTTGAATTGAGGAGCCCAGAAAAAAAGTCCCTTCCAACTCCTATAATTCTCTAGTTCTGTGATTGTGCAAGGTTTGAAAAACACCCTTGGAAGACCAAAGTCAGCATGTGAATTTTGTCCTCATTTATAGGGCCACTGCCATACAAATCAGCCACAAAGATGTGCATACAAATGCATTTACTAATTAGCTGCTCCTTTCCCTCCCTGAGCTGCTCTGCTTAAAGGCTGGTTCATCCTTCAGACACAGGCAAATGAGGTGATTCACATGCTCACAAAAAAGTGCTTTTGCATTTCTAATGCCAAAGAAGTAGATCTGGTCTCCTGCTGCTCCTGCAATTCAAGAGAGTCTAAACTCTCAGTTCAAAGCCATCATTCTATTTTCTGTGGTTCCAAATATTACATGAATAAGCAGCAAGCTATGAAACAAGAGGTAATTCATCTGTGAGCCCTTTATTCATCAGATACCACATCATCTCTGAAATTACTGCATGGTTATTGATTCTGTATTTTGGACTTTTGTGCTTGCAATAGCCAGAAACAGTCCTGAGAAGCAGCAGTTCATGTGTCTAATCAGTGTTGAGTTCCCTCACACTGAGGTGCCCCTCAGAACAGAGTGCAATACTCGTATGAGCATTCAAGTTGAGAACATGAACATGAAAGGAGAGGAATCAACTACAACTACCTGAAGGGTGGTTGTGGCCAGGAGGAGGTTACCTTCTTCTCTCAGGCAACCAGTGACAGAACAAGAGGACACAGTCTCAGGCTGCGCCAGGGCAAGTTTAGGCTGGAGGTGAGGAGGAAGTTCTTCACTGAGAGAGTAATTTGTCACTGGAATGGGCTGCCAAGGGAGGTGGTGGAGTCACCGTCCCTGGAGGCGTTCAAGGTACGTTTGGACATGGCACTTGGTGCCACGGTCTAATCTTGAGGGCTGTGGTGATGGGTTGGACTTGATGATCTCTGAGGTCTCTTCCAACCCTTGCGATACTGTGATACTGTGAATCATGAGGTCTGTGGGTAGGATAGGGATGATTACAGCTGCATAGCAAGAATCAGCCTCACCTTCAACCCTGGGAAGAGGAATTTGCTAGTAGAAATCACTGAGAGCTGCCCTCTCACCTCTGAAGTGCCTAGATACATTTGTCAGATCACAAGTCCTGTGAGAAGCAGCTAAGGGAAATAGGGTTTCTTAGCCTGGAGAAAAGAAGGCTGACAGGAAGCCACCTTGTTCTCTGAAACTGCATGAAAGGTCATGGTAGAGAGGTGGCTGTTCGTCTCTACTCAGTCAGCAAATGACTGGATGAGAGGAAGTGGTTCCAAGTTGCACCAGGAAAGATTTAGATTGGATATTAGAAGAAATTTCTTCACTGAAAAGTTTGCCAAGTCCTGAAACAGGTTGCCCAGGGAAGTCGTGGAGTGACCATCCCTGGAGGGGTTTAAAAGCAATGTAGATGTAATACTGAGTAGGACAGCATAGTGGTGACCTGGCAGTGCAAGGTTAACAGTTGGACTTGACGATCTTAAAGGTCTCTTTCAAACAAAACTATTCTATGATTCTATGTTATCCCACATCCTTTTGCCAAAGCTAAGAAAAACTTTCAGTACCCTGTTCTGGGCATAAGAAAGCAAAATATCATTGAACTTTCGGTTCTTAACAAAATGTGTATGTGAATAGAAGTTGTTTGTACAGGATATCAAACCACACATGTTTCATAGACTCACACAATGGTTTAGCTTCAAAGAGACCTTAAAGATTATTTGCTTCCACCCCACCTGCCATGGGTAGGGACCCCTTCCACTAGAGCAACTTGCTCAAGGCTTCATCCAACTTTGTCTTGAACATCTCCAGGGAGGGAGTTTCCATGGCCTCCCTGGGCAACCTGTTCCAGTGTCTCACCACACTCACTGCAAAGAATTTCTCCCTAATCTCCACTCTAAATCTGCCCTCCTCAAGCTTCAAGCCATTCCCTCTCATCCTATCACTACAAATCCTTATAAAAAAGTCCCTCCCCAGGTCTTCAGGTACTTGAACACTGCTGCAAGGTCTCCTTGGAGCCTTCTTTTTCAAGATAAACAAGTGGCTAAAGAATGTAATGATAAGCCAAGGACAAAGGGAGTACCTGACTAGCACCAGAAGAAGTGAAACTTTCCCATTCAAGAACTGAAATCGAAAAGAACATCCAGTAAATGAATCCTTGTCTAGCTAGAAAATTTTTATGACATTCTCTACTTCGTGACATAAACTAAAAATTTCCATTGGCATCCAGGATATCTGTCCAGAGAAAAGTCCCTTTCACTGCAGGTATTTATTCTGCACAGTAAATCAAGTTAAAACACTTTTCAGTTGCTATGCATTACAAAAGAAAGGCTCTGAAAACACAGGAAGGTTTGAGGGGTTTTGTATGTCTGGTCTCTAACACTGGAGAAGTGTGACTTGAGAAATCACATTAAAAGATCATTAATCTAATGCTAGCATAATAATGCTTGAGAAATCAATGTTGTTAAAAGTACTTCAGTATTTCTTTGGCTTTATAAGAAAACTCCCTTGACATTTTCTAGTGTTTCCTAATGAACAGCTCAGCAGCAAGCCAGAAGAGTACCAGAGCAAGGGGTAACTGAAATACCTTGGCTCCCTCATGGTAAAGAAAGGGAATTGTGAAAAATCAGGGAATATGTTGTGCAAAATCTCACCTGGAGTATTGTGTCCAGTTCCAGTGCCTCCAGCACAAGGAGGACATGGAACTGCTGGAGCTGGTCCAGAGGCCACAAAGACGATCAGAGGGATGGAGAACCTCCACCTGTGGGAACAGGTTGATAGAACTGTGGTTGTTCAGCCTGGAGAGGAGAAGGGTCCAGAGAGACCTTAGAGTAGCCTTCCAGATGTGAAAAGACTACAGAAGAACTGGAGATGGACTTTGTATAAGGGTTTGTAGCGACAGGATAAGGGGCAACAGCTTAGAGTTGGAAGAGAACAGATTTAGAGTAGAAATTAGGAAGAAATTCGTTGCAGTGAGGATGGTGAGGCACTGGAACAGGTTGCCCAGTTCAGTAGTGGATATCCCCTCCCTGGGGGTGTTCAAGGCCAGGTTAGATGAGGTTTTGAGCAAGCTGCTCTAGAGAGAGATGTCCCTGTCCATGGTAGGGGTTTTAGAACTACACGGTCTTTAATATCCAACCAGAACCATTCTATCATCTATGCATACTACAGGAAGACCAACGACAAAGGCTGATCAATTCACATGAGCTCAAGTCATTCACCTAACTGTACTGTTGAACTGGAATGAGGAGAGGAGTACATGGTCCAGAGACTAAGTTGAATCTGACAGAAAATTTCTACACATCAGCACTCACTACTAAATTTATGCATTAGAAAGTTTGCATCTTTCCCCATTCCACTACTTTAGAATTACTTTTTGTGTGTGTGTGTGTTTTTTTTTCCAGGTTCTTGTCATTTCAGTCACCAGATGCCTCCTCAGTGTGTCTTGTGGAACAGACACAGCTCCCAGGGCAGGCACAGTGATGACAAGAGAGATCTCTTAAGATCTGGTGCCATCCTGGTCCTGGCTAGTTTCCCATACTCTGCTTGCTTGCCTTTACCAAAGATCAACCAGCTCCTGCCAGCTGGTTATCTTGCAGGTGAGCTGCACAACCTGGCCATTTTACACCCAGCTTTCTCAGAACTCTAATATCCTTCCAGACTTTTATTCTTTTATTTCTTCCTTTCAATAAAAAGGTTTCCTTTTTATTCAATCTTCTTCCCTATTGTGACCTTCAGAATTAGGATTTTTCTCTTTTTTTTTTTTTAATCAGTTTTAAAATGCAAGTCTAATATGTGGCTATCTGTGTGAGTCCAATTCCAGGGCCAAAAGTGTAATAAAAGCCCATTTCAAAAGCTCAGTTTTCACAGTACCAGTATCTTCACGCTGCACTTTTTCATTTAGGTGAAATCGTGACAAAGTCCAGAATGTCTCATTGGTATGCAGCCTCAGTGGTGGCTGCTGCTGAAGATGGGCTCTCCTGGTTTTCCAAGCAGTGGAACAGGAACTTTTTTCTTTCCAAAAAATCAGACCAGCCGTATCTTTCATTTAATGTCTGTGGCTCTTCACTGACTTGCAAGAATCTGCTCCAAACACTTCCTTATAGACTTTCTACTCAGCTCTGGTGAGACCTCACCTGGAATGTTGCGGCCAGCTGTGGGGCTCTCAACACAAAAGAGACATCGACTTGTGGGTCCAAAAGAGGGTATGTGACTGTGACTGATAGAGAGCCCCAAAACCCATAGTCATTCTTCGAAAAACTCCTAAGTCTGTTTATCAGCTCAGGGCACAAGAGGGATATGCTGGAGCAGCTCCAGAGGAGTGCACAAAGATGATCAGAGGGCTGGGGAACATCTGCTATGAAGACAGGCTAAAAGAATTAGCCCTGAAAATAAAGGCCTCTGGGGAGACCATAGACCTCCATTTCAATACCAGAAGAGGACCTACAGGAATACAGGAAGTCTGTGGAAGGACTCTTTAGAAGAGTCTGTGGTGATGACGGGCAGTGATTTGAAACTGGAGCAGGGTAGGTTTAGGCTGGACATCAGGAGGAAGTTCTGCACAATCAGGGTGGTGAGATACTAGCACAGGCTGCCCAGGGATGTGGTTGAGGTCCCATCCCCGGAGACATTCAAGATCAGACTCAAAGTGCCCTGGGCAGCCTGCTGTAGTTGGAGGTATCCCTGATGAGTGCAGGGGAGTTAGCCAAGATGACCTTTGAGGGTCCCTTCCAACCCAATGCATCCTATGAATGTGTGCATCTGAGAGCAGAAGTGTGTCATAGAACCATAATATTTCAGGTTGGAAGGGACCTTTAAAGGTCATTCAGTCTAATGCCCCTGCAGTAAGGAAGTACATCTTCAACTAGAGCAGGTTGCTCAGAGGCCTGTCGAGCCTGTCCTTCAGTGTTTCCAGAAATAGGGGCATCTGCCACCTCTCTGGGCAACCTATAAAAGCATCCAAACAATCTCCAGGCCCTACCTTTGAGGATTTTTAGATCTGTAGTTTATTAACTGAAAAGAATGTTGAAAGCATAGAATCATACAACCTTTAAGGTTTCACAGAACAGCACTGGCCATTCCATTAGGTTTTGAACTAGTCAAAAAGAATGACCCCTACTTATGAAAGCAGCTTGTCTTGCTTTCCCATCCTTCCAACAGCTCTTCCTCTCCCTAAGTCCAGTGATTTCCTGTCTTCTAAAGAGCAGGTGAAAACAAGGTGCCAGAGCAGTCCAATGGCCTTCTCTCTCAGCTGTGTGCCTTCCAAACAAGCCTATTTCTTTCACACCTACTGAAAGAAGGTTTGCTACCAGTGACAGTGGCACTGCTTTTGTCCTCAGAGACACAACTGCCAATAAATCAAGTGGATTCATAGATTCATAAGATGGGAAGGGACCTTAAGGATCATCTAGTTCCAGCCCCTCTGCCATGGGCAAGGACACCTTCCACTAGAGCAGCTTGCTCAAGGCTTCAATCAACCCGGCCCTGAACATCCTCCAGGGAGGGGGCATCCACAGTGTCCCTGGACAATCTGTTCCAGTGTCTTACCACCCTCACTGCAAAGAATTTCTGCCTAACCTCCAGTCTAAATCTGCCCTCCTCAAGCTTCAATCCATTCCCCCTTGTCCTATCATTACAAGTCCTTGTAAAGAGTCCCCTCCTGTAGCCCCTTTCTTGTAGGTCCCTTTCAGGTACTGAAAGGCTGCTCTGAGGTCTCCCTGGAGCCTCCTTCTCATGTTGAACAGCCGCAACTCTCTCAGCCTGTCCTCATAGGGAGGTTCTCCAGCCCTCTGATCATCTTTCTGTCCTCCTCTGGACCCACTCCAGCAGTTCCATGTCCCTCTTGCAATCTGAGCTGATAAACAGGCTTAGGACTTCCCTAAAGAATTGGTTTTGAGGCTCTTCATCAGCTATATTCATATACCTATGCAGATGTGAATGACTTTTCTGCTTTCTTTCTCCTTTTTATGGTTTTCTTACATCCAGATTGTAGGCAATTGCTCTGTTGTGTGCCACGCAATCAGTCTTGATAGATACCAGTTTTGTGCACTCTACATAGAGGGCATCCGTCATGGTTCCTCCATATAAATTACATCCCAATTGTGTGTAGATGCAACATAAATCATTCATGCAATAAGTCACTGGTGCTGCACAGTGCCTGACAACAGCATTTTGCTCTAGCTGAAAATTAAAAATATATCTCTATATAGTCACCCATACACAAATGTTTACATCCAAGCCTAGAGTGGAACATTTCTCAGGAGCTTGACAGTGTTTGATAGAAATTTAATGCAACGGAACATTCATTTAGTTGTCAGTACTGTGCATTTCATTGACTGGCCCTACTTAAAGGTACTTATCACAAAATGTTAGGGATTGGAAGGGACCATCCAGTTCAACCACCTTGCCAGAGCAGGATCACCTAGGGCAGGTCACACAGGAATGTATCCAGGTGGGTTTTGAATGTCTTAACAGAAGTAGACTCCACAATCTCTCTGGGCAGACTGCTCCAGGGCTTTGGCACCCTCACACTGGAGAAGTTTTTCCTTATGTTCATGTGGAACCTCCTCTGCTCCAGCTTGCACCCATTGCCCCTTGTCCTGTTAGCAGACATCACTAAGCAGAGCCTGGTTGTGTCCTCCCGATACTGCCCTTCACATCTTTTTAAATATGACTGAGGTCCCCCCTCAGGCTCCTCTTCTCCAGGCTAAACAGCCCCAGCTCCGTCAGCCTTTCCTCACAAGGCAGATGTTCCACTGCCTTCAGCATCTTTGTGGTTCTGTGCTGGACTCTTTCAAGCAGTTGCCTGAGATCCTTCTTGAACTAAGTGTCCCATAACTGGTCACAATATTGCAGATGTAGCCTCAATAGGGTAGAGTAGAAGGGAGCAGTGCCTCGCTTCAGAGAAAGGTAAAAGGCATCATTCAAGACAAGAAGTATATCCAGATATTGGTAGCTGGACTGCTACCATGGGCAGATGAAGAACAGAGTAGTAAAAAAGCATTGTTTACCGTAGGAGCATGTGGTCAGGGTCTGAAACGTGTAATGAGACACTTTGCACAGCAGTCTATTAAGGGCTGCAAACAGCACAGGGTTGTTGTGGCATATCTTTCACCATCCCACCAATCTTCTCCCAGTTGTCCTTTTCCTTTATTCTTCTCTCCTGAGATCTTTCATCCTACTTAGCACTGTCCTAAGCATTTATATTCAAGAAGCTGGATATAGTGTGTACAGAAATAGGCAAGTACTGAATCTATCCAATTCCTTACCTCAGAAGGAACAAAACTAAGTTTATATTTCTTTGAGTTTGCATTTGGTGGGTTTGTTTAGCATTGAAGGTTTGAGCCACAGAATCACAGAACTGCCTGGTTGAAAAAGACCTTAAGATCATTGATCCAATCATAATCTAACGTCTCCCTGTACAGAGTTTAGGGACCACGTCCCTGTGTTACTCATGCAAACGTCTTTTAAAGACCTGCAGGGATAGTGACTCCATCAGTTCCCTGGACAGCCTGTTCCAGTGCCCAATGACCCTTTAGGTGAAGAGATTTCTTCTAATACCCAACCTAAACCTTCCCTACAGCAACTTGAGGCCATTTCCTCTTTTTCTATCACTTATTACCTAGGAGAAGAGGCCTTCTCCCTCCTCACTACAACCTCCTTTCAGGTAGTTGTAGAGAGTAATGAGGGCAATGAGCCTCCTCTTCTCCAGACTGGACAATCCCAGATCCCTCTGCCACTCCTCATAATCCTTGTGTTTGGGACCCCTCACCAGCCTCATTGTCCTACTCTGGACATGCCCCAGCACCTCAACGCCCTTCCTATAAATTAACAGGAGCCTCTTCGGTCACCCTCAATGCCCTTCCTATAAATTAACAGAAGCATCTTCGGTCACCATACATATTTTCTTTAAAAAACCCACTGGTCCCCTGGTGTGATCAGAAATCCTGTTTAAACATCAACCATCACCTTTGAATGAACACCTAAAGAGAAATGACAGGGCCAACATGAGTACTAAACAGCTGACATCACACACATCTCTACAAGAGATGCTGGTTGCTTTCAACAGCTTAGTCTCTTGGTTTTAATTGCCTAAGTTAGTATGAAGATGCCAGTGACCAGCCAAATTAGGCTCGAAAGACCAAAAATACATAAATTAGTTCTGAGATTTTTAAGCCATAAATGTAATTTGACAACAGCTCAAGTTTTCTGCTCCAATTCTTCTTCCACGTTCATGGTTCAACAAAAAATTCATTCCAGACAGCGCATCTAAACAAGAAGTGTCTTTTCCCTTTCATCCTTCAGCTCTGGCAAACAAGAATAAAACCCCAAAACTTCACATACACAGAGGCTCCACCAAATCATCTCGTTACAACCACAACAAGATCCATTATATTTATTAGACCAAGCTTTAAAGCTGAACAACTGGATGTCATAACCAAGCACTTAGATTGCTGTTTTGTAATCTAATATTCATAGCATCATGAAATCATAGAATGGCTTAGATTGGAAGGGACCTCAGACATCACCCACTCCAGCCTCCCTGTCATGGGCAGGGATGCCTCATAACTAGATAGCGCTACTCAAGGTCTCATCCGACCTGGTTTGAACACCTCCGGGGAGGTGGTATCCAAAACCTCCCTAGACAACTGATTCCAGAGTCTCACCACCCTCATACTGAAGAAATTCTTCCTAAAAGCCAGTCTAACCCTACTCTCCCTCTGCTTCAAACCACTTCCCCTTGTTCTCTGTCCAGACACCCTTAGGAAAAATCCTTCTCCAGCCTTCCTGTGGGATCCTTTCAGGTATTGGAAGGCAGCTCTAAGGTCCCCCTGGAGACCTCTTCTCCAGGTTCAACCAGTCCATCTGCAGCCCTTGGATCATCTTTGTGGCCCTCCTGCGGGCTCACTCCAACACCTCTGTATACTTAAGCTGCAGACACCAGAACTGGATGCAGTATTTGAGGTGGGGCCTCAGCAGAGCAAAGAAGCAGAATCCTCTCTCTTGCTCTATTGGCCATAGTCCTCTTGATGTAGCCTAAGATACAATTCCTGCTTGCATTCTTCCTTCCACGCGCTCAAACATCTACAAATCCATTTCACAATTAATTTCAAATCTTTATAAAAGCACAAGTTTAACCTCATTTCCCAAATCATAGAATCATAGAATGGTAAGGTTGGAAGGGACCTCAAGGATCATCTAGTTCCAACCCCCTGCCATAGGCACAGACACCTCCCACTAGTACAGGTTACTCAAGGCCTCATCCAATCTGGCCTTGAACACATCCAGGGAGGGAGCATCCACAACCTCCCTGGGCAACCTGTTCCAGTGCCTCACCACCCTTACTGTAAAGAACTTCCTCCTAACATCTAGTCTAAATCTCCCCTCTGCCAGTTTAAGCCCATTGCCCCTTGTCCTGTCATTGCAGGACCTTGTAAATAATCCTTCCCCAGCCTTCCTGTAGGCCCCCTTCAGATACTGGAAGGCTACTATCAGGTCCCCTCGAAGCCTTCTCTTCTCCAGGCTGAAGAGCCCCAACTCCCTCAGCCTGTCCTCATAGGAGAGCTGCTCCAGCCCTC